>CM067371.1:136356100-136956100 GCA_034401795.1 Chaetoderma sp. LZ-2023a | reverse complement strand
CATGAGTGACAGATCGGATGACTGCATGAGCGACAGATCAGATGATTGCAAGAGTGACAAATTTGATGACTGCATGCATGACGGACTAACGTAATGCATGAGGGACAGACCGGAGGACTGCATGAGATGCTGATAGACCAAACCACCCACCCACATATTGATCAACCCAGTGAGCATCCGACCGACAGTATGAGTGACAGATCGGATGACTTCATGAGTGACAGACAGATCGGATGACTGCGTGAGTGAGAGATCAGATAACTGCATGAGTGACAGATCAGATGACTGTATGAGCGACAGATCAGATGATTGCAAGAGTGACAAATTGGATGACTGCACGAGTGCCGGACTAACGTAATGCATAAGTGACAGCGCAGAGGACTGGATGAGATGCTGCCAGACCAAACCACCCACCCACAGATTGATCAACCAACTGAGCAACCGACTGACAGCATGAGTGACAGATCGGATGACTGAATGACTGATGGCCTGACAGACTGCATGAGTGACAGATCGGATGACTGCATGAGCGACAGATCAGATGATTGCAACAGTGACAAATTGGATGACTGCATGAGTGACGGACTAACGTAATGCATGAGTGACAGAGCGGAGGACTGCATGAGATGCTGACAGACCAAACCACCCACACACATATTGATCAAGCCACTGAGCAACCGACCGACAGCATGAGTGACAGATCGGATGACTCCATGACTGATGGCCTGACGGACTGCATGAGTGATAAATTAGATGACTGATGGACAGACTGACAGACAAAACCACCCATCCACCGACTGAGCAACTAACTGAGTGACAAACTGACTGTCCACCTGCCTATTCAACTGACTGCATGTGTGATAGATCGGATGACTGCATGAGGGACAGATCGGATGCATGCATGTGTGAGCGACTGGCGGACTGCATGAGAGACAGATCAGAGGACTGCATCAGTGACAGACTGTTGGACTGCACGTGTGACATACCGGATGACTGCATGAGTGACAACCTGACGGACGGCATGACAGATTGGATGACTGCATATGAGTCAGATCGGATGACTGCATAAGTCACAGACCAGAGGACTGCATGCATGAAAGCCTGACCGATCAACCTACCACACGAGTAACCGACCGACCCACCACCCAACTGTATGAGTGAGCGACTGCATGATTGACAAATTTGATGACTGCATGAGTGACCGACTGCCGGATTGCATGAGTGATTGATCAGAGGACTGTATGAGTGATGGACGGACAGACATGCTGACAAACCAAACCACCCAACCATTCACCCACGAACTGACAAACCCACTGAGCAACCGACCCACTTATCGCATGAGTGACAAATCTAATGGACTGCATGTGTGAAAGATCGGATGACTGTATGAGTGACTGGCTGACAGACAGACTGACAGACAAACCCACCCTCCTACCGACTGACAAACACACTGAGAAACTGACTGAGTGACCAACTGACCACCCACCCACATGACCGACTGCATGACAGAGTGGATGGCTGCATGAGTGACAGATCGGATGAGTGCATGAGTGACAGACTGACGGATTGCGTGAGTAACATATCAGATGACTGTATGAGTGACGGATAGCATGACTGCATGAGGGGCAGACTGACGGACTGCATGAGCGACAGGTCGGATGACTACATGAGCGACAGATCAGATAACCGCCTGAGTGAGAGATTGGTTGACTTCATGAGTGGCAGATTGGATGACTGCATAAGTGACGGAACGGATGGCTGCATAAGTCACAGACTAACGGACATGCTGACAGACCAAATCACCCACCCACCGACCAAACGACTGCATGAGTGACAGATCGGATGACTACATGAGTGACAGATCGAATGACTGCATGATTGACAGATTGGATGACTACATGCGTGACAGATCGGATGACTGCATGAGTGACAGACTGACGGACTGCATGAGCGACATTTCAGATGACTGCAAGAGTGACAGATTGGATGACTGCATAAGTGACAAATAGGATGACTGCATGAGTGACAGACTGATGGACTGCATGAGTGACAGATAAGAAGACTGTATGAGTGACAAACTGATGGACTGCATGAGTGACAGATCGGATGACTGCATGAGTGACAGACAGATCGGATGACTGCATGAGTGACAGACAGATCGGATGACTGCATGAATGGCAGATCGGATAACTGTATAGGTGACAGACTGAAGAATAGAGATTGAGAGCATAGACTCCATGGCTGACAGATTGGATGACTGCATGAGTGACAGATCTGATGACTGCATGAGTGACAGACTGGCGGGCTGCATCAATGACAGACCAATGGACTGCATGTGTGACATATCGGATGACTGCATGAGTGGCAGATAGGTTGATTGCACGAATGGCAGACTGCATGAGTGACAGATCGGATGACTGCATGAGTGACATATCTTATGAGTGCATGAGTGACAGACTGGCACACTGACAGACCACACGAGTGATAGATCGGATGTCTGCATAAGTGGCAGATGGGATGACTGCATAAGTGATGGACAGGCTGACAGACCAAACTACCTTTCTGCCCGACAGACCAACTGATTGCATGAGTAACAGATCGGCTGACTGCATGCGTGACAGGCTGACTGATCACATGAGCGACCGACCGACTATATGAGTCACAGACTGCATGACTGACAAATTGGATGACTGCATGAGTGACGGGCATCCTGAGAGAGCAAACCACCCACCCACGGACTGACCAACCCACTGAGCAACCGACCAACCACACGAGTGACAGATCGGATGACTGATGGACTGCATGAGTGACAGATCGGATGACTCCACGAGTTACAGATCAGATGACTGCATGGGTGACATGCTGACGGACTGCATAAGTGACAGATCGGATGACTGCATGAAGAATAGAGATTGACAGAATAGACTCCATGGTTGACAGATTGGATGACTGCATGCGTGACAGACTCCATGAGTGGCAGGTTAGATGACTGCATGAGTGACGGACAGACAGACAGGCTGACAGACCGAACCACCCACCCACAGATTGACCAACCCACTGACTGACAGACCAACTGACAGTGTGGATGACTGATTTAGTGACGAATGAGGCTGTAAGACTCGTTAATGCGTATCCTACACGCAAAACGTGAATAACCGATCTAGGCCTATATCCTACATTTTCTTATGCCCAATGCATAGAATAGGGCTATGGAACTGGCGTAGGTGTGTACAATATCACATATAATCGCTGAAATCACCTGGACTGCGTACAATTACAATCATACCATCATAACAACGGCATGTGGCGAATTGGCTCTGGAGCGAATGCCCCTCGACGGGATTGTTTTCCGCTCCCAATCGTGTAAATATTGTTGAATTTTCTTATTCTAGCGCACACATATCTTCATATAATTTAATATCAAGTTGTCACTGTGTCACCAAGAAATTGATACATGAGACCACACTAAAACACGTGAGTAGGAGAGGAAAATATATGTAGCTTGTCGCTGTCATGGGCGATTTCATATTCCATTAGATTGCATAAAAGTACGCTAAATACGCATGGAATATTGTAAGTTTGCTATTATTTTCCATTTAAGACTACTTGGTGTGACACAGTACCTTTAAAATTATTGTGGAAATAAGTATTTACAATGTCAGCATTTGCGTTAGCTGATTTGTCTAACCCCTCCAGTTCCTTACAAACCGATAACCCTATTAAACTATTTCTTCAAGTCGATTTCCTATAAAAGAAGAGAATGACAACATACCAAACTTTCCTGACAGGCTGCCTAAACAAAATTATATTCAGAACATAGAAATAAGAAACACTGACATTGTCAACAAACTTAAAAAACTAAAACCTGATAGTTCACCTGGACCCGACAGCATACATCCAAAACTACTCTGTGAATGTGCTGATGAACTAGCAACACCACTCAGCAACATTTTCAAACTTTCCTTATCAACCGGAATGTTTCCAAAATGTGGAAACAGTCAATAGTAACCCCACTCTTTAAAAAAGGAAATAAAAAACCTCAGAAAACCATCGACCAATTTCAGTTACACGAGTAGTAACAAAGTTCTGGAATCAGTTCCTAAAGACAAACTCGTCAGATACATTGAAACCAATAAACTGTCCATCAACACGGGTTTGTCCAAGGAAGAAGTTGTTTAACTAACCTCCTTGAGACCCTTGAAAGCTGGACAGAGAGCCTAGAAAGAAATCAGTGTGTCGATGCTATCCACCTAGACCATCCCATCGCATAAAAGACTGGTACACAAACTTAGAGCATATGGCATCAGTGGCCAACTCCTGAAGTGGATCACAGAATTTATGAACAACCGGCAAATGAGTGTCCATATTCGAGGCATAAATTCTGACTGGCTAAGTGTTACTAGTGGGGTACCTACTAAACCATGTTCAAACAGAAAATGCAGATCACATTCTTATAGTTGGGGATTTCAACTTCCAATCTATTAACTGGAATACTGGACTTTCGGAAAACGTAGAAGATGCATTTCTCAATACAACCAGGGATATTTTCTGACAGCAACTGGTTACTAATGCGACACAGCATAGTATAAACCAGACTTCAAGTCTTTTGGATCTAGTTGCAGCAAACAACCAAAACATCGTCCACGAAATAGCCCACCTACCTCCACTAGGTAAGAGTGACCATGACGTTATGCAAATATAACTACATCCAGACAGCTTAAACACAAGCCAACAAGCAGCTACGCCTAAGGTACTATTGAACAAATGACGCTATCCAGAAATGAGAAAAGACTTAAGTATGACTGACTGGAATCAACTGAACGAACTTAATGCAGCAGACGCTTGGAACTTCCTACACACAAAATTTTTCACAATATGGGAGCATTACATTTCTACAACAGAACAACATGGTAAGAAGAAATATGGGAATCAATTAGCAAACTACGCAACCCAGTTAATGGAACTATGACTACAGATGCTAAAGAAAAATCTAATATTCTTAACAACTTTTTCTCATGTATGTTCACTTCAGAAAATCTTCATTCTACACCACCCAATAGTTATTGAAATATTCGGCGAACGTTCCACTGACGGAGCTTCTAAACCAACCAGAGGGGAAGGTCACAAAAGTTCAAATTGGCGACTGAATGATTCCTGAACTTTGATGTTGGTTCAGGGAAATTCTTTAGTTGTTTCAGTAGATAATAAGGTTTGACACAGGCACGTATCTAGTCTGCTAGTGGATTGCAGTCATAATCATCGCTGTTCAGTTCAGATGCATGCTGTAACAGAACTCTATGGACATCTTTTGGAGTTTCAGCAGTTTTTGATGTGGTCTCATGGACTGTGAGGTTGCTTGAATATAGGGTGGCGAGAATGCAATTCCCAGGTGTTGTTGGGAGGCCAAATTGCATCAGACATACTCCCTAGGCTCCCTAGACTGTCTGTAAATATGTTACAAATAATTGTAGAAACACTGGGTGTGACCAATGTAACCAGGAACCTCACTGAGCAGTGACGTTGTCAGGCTGGGTGGTGATCCTATATAAAGGAGGAAATTACGAAATACAATACAATGCATTTTACTATCTTTGAAAACAAGCATAAAATGACGCAATTAATTAATCGCATACAATAAATATAATAACAGTAATAACCAAAATGAAGCCTATTAGATTGATATAACTCTGCCTATGTTTGTTAACTGCAGAAAGCTAAATATTATTTTGACAATTACAATATATAATGATACAGGATGCATGTATAAATTGCATCGAACAATGATATAATAGTATAACGAAATATGATAATTGAATTAAATGGACACTTTAAAGAGATAGCACTCATTCCTGATGGCGGCTCAGGAGGTACTTTGTTGAGCTACAAAACCAGATAAGTGTGGTTCACATCTTCGCTCTCTCTCTCTCTCTCTCTCTCTCTCTCTCTCTCTCTCTCTCTCTCTCTCTCTCTCTCTCCTCTCAGGTGTATTAATTGATACTGATACAACAACTGGGGTGCGTACCTGTAATAGATGAGCATCCTGTTCAGTGGGGTAGAAATACTCTCAGCTACTCATTCATATCTCGCGAGATCACCTTCGATTCGAGATCGAGAAAAGTATCTCGTATTTATTGAGTAGCCATTGGCGTTATGATTTCCACCAGAATATGGTGGTAGTGAGAATTGAAACTTAAAAGGACACGAGCGATACTCTCCTCATACCAGACAATATTAATTCACGTAAAACGAGATGATAGTAGTCTGTATGACAAGTAGTTAACGGAAAAATAGTCTCTCTGAATTTGTCGTAAAGCCCAAATCTGTCGTACATCTGTCGCACACAAAATGAGGTCAAGAATTTGCTGATGTTGCATGGATATTAATATGACACGAACCACTAGGTGGATCAAGTCCATTTTAATGTCTGTATTAAGCTAGTGATACAGAGGTTAAGATGATACCAAAATAAACACAATCCATAGTGTTCCTTTTACAGTCCACTACGGAGATGGACTGGGTCCCGATATGTCTGGTCACCGAAGCGGAGTCTGTGTAACAGTCTAGTCGTTGTGATGACGTAATAATTTGGCCGGTAAATACATTAGAGGTGTATTCGCGAAGAAATAGCCTCTATTTTTAGACTGGTAACCAATGTTAGTGAAACAGAGCGATAATTCTCCTTTTTTAAACAAAGGAGCGACATTTGCACAAGTCCAGTTATCAATGTTGTATGTATTTAATGCTGATAGCAGGAAATTTAATGGCTGGTCCCATACCATTTGCACCCGGATGGAATGTTGTCCTGGTGACTGGGTGCAGTACAGAAGAAGAACCCATCTACAACAGCTACATTTATGCAACAATAAAAATAAATAAATAAATAGTCACTAAAAATTGGTCAGTTAATATGGTTATTTCATAGATTTAGGTATTTATGTAGTGGATTGTAATACCATGGGGTGGGGGCTTTCCAGGACGTATGGTCTTATGACAGCCTGCTTTAAAGAACCACCCCTCCTGGATCCAGAAAACAAGTGGAACATGGCTGCCATGGCGGTGGTTAAGCCTTTGACCCTTAAGATTCCATTCTCAATTTCAGTCAGGTGCACATGGAAATCATTGGGAATTTTGCAACCGATTCAATTGCAATCCATTGTGGTCCTAGGCAGCAACAGTGGCAATTAAAATGTGTCCAAAAAATAGCTAACAGAACAATCATTATATTATCGGAAATTAGTCTTTTTGGTCATTAAGCGTTAATGGGTGGGAGCTGTTTTAGTTAACTGGCTTCTAATAGTTCTCAATAATTTAGTTTTTTATGTATTTTTGAATGACTTTGTTGTAAGAATTTGCGCACATGTGTCTACACTGTGTTATTCCATAATTGTATTGCTTGTTGAGATGGTGTGTGGGTAGCTCCCTCTGTTCAGTGGTATATGATGTGTAGGATAAAACTTGTTCCTGTATTGTGAATATGTATGTCTGTATTGGGTGTAAATATATTAGTTAATGATGTGGGTAAGCTGTCATTGTGGTAATCTCTTAGAATAGTAAGCAATTGGACCTTTCCAATGTCTTCAAATTTTAGAATTTTGTTTGCTTTAAAGATATCTTGGCCCTTTGCTGATTGTGAGAATAGTTTAACAGATTGCTTTTGCAGTGATTTTAGGTTTTTTAAATTTAGTTTGATGTGTATTGCCCCAGATAGTATTGCAGTATGTGATGTGCGGAAGTATCAATGAGCTATATAGAGCTTTTAGAATATCAGATTTGAGGCAGCGCATGCAGCCAATATTCCTTGCTACCTTGGATATGATCGTTTCTATATGCTTCTCCCAGCTTATTTGTTTATCCAGATTGACTCATAGGAATTTAACATAATCAGTTTCCTCTATTTGTTGATTGTCTATGTAAAGTCTTGGGAGAGCAAGCTCTTCATTTACTTGTTTATATCTTGTAAATAATAGATTTAGAATAATTTAGAATCCAATCCAAAGGTATGCTTCTTATTCCATAATGTGATAGTTTAAAAAAATAATATTGCATAGTTAATGGTGTCAAATGGTTTGGATATACCTAGTGCATGTTCTTTTATTTCTAGTGAATCTTTTCTATCATATCCACAATGGCAAGCATGGTGGGAGTGTTTTTCTCTGAAACCATACTGAGATTTATAGATAATTGAATTTTTTTTTAAGTAGCTAAAGATTATATTATAGTATATAGCCTTTCCAGAAGTTTTGAAAAAGGTGGGAGTGCTGAAACTGGTCTATGGTTAGTAAAGTCAGATGGGGCTTTAGCTTTGTAAATAGGTCATACACGTGTTATTTTGAAACGAGATGGGAACATACCCTGGGAGAGTGAGAGATTGGAGATGTGATTTATTGGGGATTAGTAGTTCTGTGGATACACTCTTTAAAGATTTTCCATTTAAAATTAGCAATACCTGCACTTTTAATTGCGTTAATTTGCATTAAGATTTTATAGATTTCTTTTCCGTCTGTTAGATATAGGAACATTGAGTTTTGGTAGCTGCCTGTCAGATAGTGTTGTATATGAATTTCTGAACTAACTTGGATTTTTTTCGGACAATTTAGGTCTGATGTTAATGAAGTAATCATTAAATCTATTTGCTATGTCATTTGTGTCCATTATGATAGTATTATTACAGACAAACTGTGATGTTTCTAAATTACATTTTTGCTTATTTAATAGCGTTTTAATTAATTTCCATGTTTCCTTTATGTTATTTTTTTGTTCATCAAATTTATAATGGTAATAATTTATTTTAGCTATCCTAATAATTTGGTTCAGTTTATTTCTGTATTTCTTAAACTTAATATTTGTGTATGTTGTCAGATTTTTAATAAACATTATGTATAGCTTATTCTTCTTGTGACAAGCAGATATGAGTCCTCGTGTTAGCCATGGTGTAGTGGGGTTTTGCTCGAATGTAATTATTTTTTAGTGGGAAATCAGATTCATAGGCATTAGTACATATAGTGTGGAATGTATTGTATGCATCTTCACAGACTTCACAATTAGTCACCTGGTTCCAATTTATATTTGACAAAAAATTTCTAAACTTTTCTATATTTCTGCTTCTAAAGTCTCTACAAGTTGTTTCCTCTTCTTCAAATGATTTTTTGTTTGGTTTTCTCTTTTGCTAGTCCATGCCTTCCACAACAACACCTGCTTGTGTTTTCGGATTTAGAGTGCTATTTGAGAGAATATTGTCAATAACAGTAGCATTTGTTCTGTTACTTTTCTAGATTTTGCTATGAATGAATAGTATCCAAATGTTCTTAATAAGTTCACAAAGACTTGGGTAATTGTTTTTTCTTGTTTCAATAAATCGACATTGAAATTACCCCCCCCCCCCCCCCCCAAAAACATTTTTACATTTTTCTATGAATTTTTCTTTATCGCAATCTGGAGAACTGTAGATAACACCCATAATTGTATTTTTTGTTTTCTTACTGTATCTCAATAAAAAGAGACAAAAAAAGAGTCTCCAGTATTGTCAGGTCTTCTCTCTCATAACATTGTATTTTTTTTAATGTAGATGCCTTATCCACCTCAGGTGTGATTTGGTCTGTGAATTTCTAGGAATTTGTAGTTTTTCAGATTAATTAAGCTGAGTGGTGTGTTAGAGTTCATCCACATCTCAGTAATTCCGATAATAGTAAATTCGACAGAGCTATTTACTATAAATTGGCTTAATTTGTGAAAATGTGCTGGTAGAGATCTGATGTTAATATACATTGCTGAGAAAGCGATAGCATCTATGTTTTTGATCATGTCACTGTTAAATTCAGTCTGTAAAATAAATTTACACTCCGGTCGGGGAAGATTGATGGTTTCATCATTAGTATAGGTTTCAGAGAGTATAAATTCCCGTGATGTGTTTAAATTAAATGGATTTATTAGAATACTGGGACCTAAAATGTTTAGTCAAAATTTAGTGTTGTTGTGGGAATTTGTTTTTTTTGCAACTAATACGCCACCACGGCTCTGTTATTTGCCAGGCATTCATAATCTGTGGTCGTTAGCTTTGAGCAAGTTCGATGCACCCAGTCACCACAACAATCACTCAACAATGCTTGCTGATTTACTTTAACTGGCTTATTGCAAGATGAGCATTCAATTTGGTGGAAATATAGGAACGGGATTGAGGTTGGACAGTGGAATATGGCTAATGGCTACAGCCAATGCTGTCATATAAGACTGACTAATAAAGTCAGCAGAAAAACAAATGGCTGCTGGATAATTTCCTCAATTGGCAGTGTATTATTTTGATTGTAGGACGTTTTGAAGACTACATGTATGGACATTAAATGTATGAAAACTTCATGTAGCGGGCATTGATAATTAAGTGGGCAATGATATAAAAGGTTAATCAGATGGACTAGCCATGTTATGAGATGGGTCATGGATAACAGCTTCTATATTGAGTGCTTAGTGCTCTCTGCGTTGTATGAGACAAATTAATTAAACACATATCTATTCTATAGTTATATATCTATGCTTAACGTAAATGATCAATTTCCAATGTACAAATGGTATAAGGTCTTTTCTCTTGGTGATAGGCTAAGCATTTAGGGCTCATGTATTTCACTACTGCATCTGAAAGATCGCGTTGAACAGACAGAGATAATTTGATATTGCTCTGAAATTTGCGAGTCTGCTGGCTGGAGAATAGGGTTGCGCGATTTTTGCTTTGAAACATCGGGATCGATTTTATATAAAAAAGTTAAGATTTTCGATTAAATCGTAGGTTCAAATTCCCCAAAAGTATAAACTGGGGTAACGTGACAAGTCACCAAAACTGGGACTTGGAATTTCTAGAAAAAGTTGAAATAAATGACACAAAAACAACACGAAATTAGAACACAATTTCATGTGACAAATTCTTACCATCCTACGTCTATGCTTAATGTATACCTTATATCCATCATCCCGGGAGTGAAATTATTAATTGGGACCGCCTAAATATTGCGCATAGTTTAATAAAAATCGTTTATTTCATCAAAGTTTGACATAAAATGTCGTCGAGTTAGAATAAAAATCCTGTTTCCGCTTTGTAAGACGAGATTAGGTCATTACCCGAGTAGCGCGAAGACACCAATATTAGTACCCGGGGAGATACTGCGCAATCCATATACATAGGACGGTAGCTTTGAGTAGCTACGATAGCAATGGTGTAAACTCGTCCTATAGTGCAGTTTATAGTTGCTTTCAGAATGTAGGATTCACATTTAAGAGTAATCAACAGAACGCACAGTTCAAAATACAACAATCTGGAATGCTGTTGCATTATTTTCTTTAATTAGGCATGGCAACCGAATCAAAAAGGAAAAATTAGTACACCGCCTGAAATTGCTAAAAGAATTAAAAAGAATTATGTTCAATGATTATTGCCTAACAACTAGGTATATACTTGGTATTTCTTGACAGACTCAGGGTCTGCAGCGAAAGAAAGAAAATTTTATAATGATTCGACGGAGTAACTAGCTGGTTTTCTCAATGACAAAGGTGTTACCGCGCTATTGTTAGCTGGTTTACCATAGAGCTTTGTGTTTTGATTAGGACTTAGTGAACACATGCGTGAAGCAATAAAAAAACCCACAATGGATACATGCGCGAATGGATTATAACTGTATTTTTTTACAATTACATCGTAGAAAATCGTGATTTTCGATTAAATCGCGAAATCGCGCAGGCCTACTGGAGAAATTTGTGAGCAGGGAAAGTCAGTGAAAAAAAACCAATGGCAAAAATTAAAAGGGATGGCAGGATAACTGAAACATTGGATAGGAGTAACATTGCAATATCATTATTACATTATACCAAAAATATGTTTTTAAGTAATTTTAATGATCTATACATGCATAATATCATTGACCATAATGAGAGATAAATTAAACATATCAACTGAAAGCAGCATTTAGGTACAGTACAGGAATAACATATTTATATCATATTTCAGTGAAAACCTACAGTGACCACTTTATGCAACAATTAACCCTTTAATGGTCTAGCCAGCCATAACCAGTTGCTACAGTGGTCCTGAGGGATGCTTATTTGCAGGCCAAGAGAAGACCATTTCTGAAAATTCACCCCTAGAATGCCTGGATCGATAATCAAGCCAGTCATTCCAGTGGTAGATTTAAAAAAAATATTTCTCTCTTCGCCTGCATATGGACATTCAATAAGCAAATCTTTTAGTTTTCTTGACAAAAGAAAGCATTGGTGAAAGTTGGTCATTCAATATAGTCAGTTATGCAGTTAGTGTCTGTTGAGTCCACAAGATGGCAGCTTTTTAAGACATGTGGTCCCATGACCACCTGTCCCAGAGAACTACCGCCTTCCAGTCCTCAAAGGTAGGTGTTGCTAGTGACGGGTTTGCCTGCATATATACATTGCATTCATATGATCTTTTATAGCATTCACATAATCTGTTGAAGGGGGAATTCAAGCTTGACAGTGAAATGGTTAAAGCAAAGAAATTGTTGAAGGCATTAAACAATTTACTTTAATTAAAAAGTGTACTTCTTTTTCTGCTTCTGCCGGTTAATGGCAACCATCAACGTGTTGATTATTCTGCCACTTGAGTCCGGATAACGTTAAGATGGGATTAAATACTGGTTAAAACTGATTAAAACTGGTTAAAAACTGAGTGTCAATTTAGTTTCGTGATGACACTTGGGCCGTGAAGGCTTCAAGAGTCGTGGCTGACACTATACCAGGTGGCAGAGCATTCCAGTCGCGGATGGTGTGGGGGGAGAATGATTCTTTCCTGTAGTCATTCGAGCATGGTGGTCCAATGTTTGGGTTACGTCTTTAGGAATCCAATGGCATGATTGGCTTTGTTGCAGATGTCATTTTTGTTTTTACCCAACCGCAGATCAGATGTTATGCGGCAACCCAGGTATTTCACACTCTGTAGTGATTTTAGTGTGTGGCCATGTTGCGTATAGTTATTACATATGATGTTCACTTTTCTGCTAGGTTAGGACATTGCTTTTTTCTGGATAAAACGCCATTTTCCATATTTTCTCCCATAATGCCAGTTTGTTGAGGTCGTTTTGCAATGAAATTGTCTCCGCTTGTGATGAGATTGTTGGGCATGCGATGGGGTCATCTGCGAATAGACGGACAGTTTACTTGAGTCCTTCCAGCATGTCATTAATATGGAATAGAAATAGACTCTGCCTATGGATTGTTCCCTGGGGTACACCGAATTCTACGCTGATGTAGTTAGACCTTTCTCCACCCACAACAACTGCTTGGGATCTGTCTGATAGGAAGTTTTTAATCCATGTATTGCTTTTTCCTCGAACACCATAATGATCTAGTTTATGGGCAAGTATGATGTGACTGACCGTGTCAAATGCCTTGGAGAAGTCCATTACCAGTACATCTGTTTGTTTTCATACACTCATGTTCTTTGACCTATACGAGTTGGGTGTTGCACGATCTTTTGCAGTGGAATCGATGTTGTAGCGGATATAATATAGTGTGATGATCAGCATGGTTCATTATATGGCTAGTGGTGGTGTGCTCCATTAACTTGCAGCATATGCAGGTGAGTGAGATGATCTGTACTTTTCTGCTTTAAAGAGGTCACCTATCTTGTACACCTGGCTGACATTGGCATTTCTCCAATCCTTTGGGACTACCCCACTTTCTAGTGATTTCCTGAATATGATGGTAAGTACTGGGGCGATGTATGTGGCTAGTTTTTGAGAACTTCAGGCTTTATATTATCAGGCCCTGCATCTTTATTTAGTATAGGTTCCTTCAGGAGATTTTCTACACCATGGATCGTGATATTTAGTCTCTCAGCTGCTGGATGGTTACCAGGCATGTTGCACTGTTGTCTGCATACTGTTGGACTTATGTTCATTTTCTCAGAGAAAGAGGACGGACATTGTTTGTTGAGGATTGTTGCTTGATTGAATGGGTCTGAATGTAAGATGCCCTCATTATGTAGAGGAGCTACTCCACAACTTTCAGTTCGTTTATCTTTTATGTAAGTCCAAAAGAGTTTCATGCCAGAGTACTGGCTTTCATTGTCTTGGGGTGAGACAATCCCCTCTATGTGTGTCCAGTAGGCTCGTCTCAGTTCTCTCTGTACTACTCTCTTGGCCTCTTTAATTTTTGCATCTAGCTGTATGTTTGCAGACTTCTTCTATTTCCTATATAGCCTGTCCCTTCTATGTACCAGCTTTCTAGTAGTTGGGCTTAGCCACGGCAAGCTGTCCTTCTGTCGTGCTGTTTTGTGTGGTATGTGTGTTGAGATGCCTGTTTCTAGGTCGTCTTTGAAAAGAGTCCACATGTCTTCTACACACCGTCCATTTTCTTCTAATTTCTGAACACTGATATATGTTGTTTTCATTTCACTTTTAATTGAGTCCCATCTGGCTTTTCTGTAGTGCGGTATTCTCTGTGGTTTTGTTAACGTTCGAGAGGTTTGATGTCAACTTCACAGTAAACAATGTCATGATCAGAAACTCCAGGTATGACTTCTATTCGGGGAACTCTTGATTGGTGGTTTGTGAGAACTAGGTCTGATATGTTCTTCCCTCGAGTTGGTTTTTTGACTAAATGGACTAATCCATTGCCATCTAGGATATCTAATACTTTGTAGTCGTTGTTTGGGTATGGGCTATCAGGCGTGAGAGTTTTGGTTTCCCAATCCCATCATGGGAGGTTGACATCGCCTCCTATGATTATGATGGAGTTTGCCCTTTTTGAGGTTCTTTCGAGACTCTTACTCAGTTCATCATGGACGTGTTCATTTGCTGTTTTGTTGCTATAGTATGATGCAATGTACACGTCTTTTAGACCTACTATTCTTATTTTTTCCTGGGCTATCATACAGTCTGTTTGGAGTTGAGGCACTGGAGAGCTAAGCTATTCCATGCTGACTGCTACAAGCACCCCTCCTCCATTGAGGTCCCTGTCATTTTGAAACAATTTGAAGTTTGTTGGGAATATTTGACTTTCTATTAGACTACTGTATACCCATGTTTCAGTACAGAGGATGATATCAGGATGTGTGCTTTCAATGAGATTTTTGAGTCGGCACTGTTTCAATCTGATGGATTGGAAATTGACTATAAACACTTTCAGTGGAGTAGGCTTTGATCTCCGGTTGTGTGCATTTCGGTCTGACGTTGATGCAGGGACAGGCTTCATATAGTCAGATGGGAGCGAGGGGGTTAGCACGTGGTCAAAATATATTGAGGTGTAGTTTGGGCAGTTGAAAATTATGCAGTCCGAGTCAATGGCACCGTCCTCAACACGATCAACGCATCTGCCGATTCTTAAGAACTACAACTATCTCAACTTTATATTACAATGATGCGCTCTTCCCTGCCCCCCCCCCATCCCCTCCTCCCCCCCCCCCCGACCCACCCTCAGTAGCATACAAAAGTCCTATATAATAATAAACCACTCCAGACTAAATTTAAATTAAATGCGATAATGATGTAATTAGGGAGTATATGTATAATATATTTTTATTTAAGTCAGTAACTATGTATGCGTGTATGTAAATATGAATGCCATAAATATGTGTTTGAATGCTGTGTCTTTTATATTTGTGCACATAGTGGCATATATCTATGTAAACATCAAAGCAGTGACAGCCCTACCCACCCACCGCTTAATGGAAGTCTGGGAGTCCTATGCTCCCAACGTTCATGTCTGGACCCCACAAAACATACCGAGAAAGTCCTGGATTTCCTATTTTTGGCCCTGATATCTCTAAAAACAATGATTTTAACCAAATTATATGTATTTGAACCATTTTAGACCTTCATGTTTCTAGCTTGGACTCCCAATAGCATTACGCAGGAAGTCCCAGACTTCCTGTATTTAGAAGTTAGTTGATGCCCTGGTATATGTGTATATGCATATATATATATATATGTGTGTGTGTGTGTGTGTGTGTGTGTGTGTGTGTGTGTGTGTGTGTGTGTGTGTGTGTGTGTGTGTGTGTGTGTGTGTGTGTGTGTGTGTGTGTGTGTGTGTGTGTGTGTGTGTGTGTGTGTGTGTGTGTGTGTGTGTGTGTGTGTGTGTGTGTGTGTGTGTGTGTGTGTGTGTGTGTGTGTGTGTGTGTGTGTGTGTGTGTGTGTGTGTGTGTGTGTGTGTGTGTGTGTGTGTGTGTGTGTGTGTGTGTGTGTGTGTGTGTGTGTGTGTGTGTGTGTGTGTGTGTGTGTGTGTGTGTGTGTGTGTGTGTGTGTGTGTGTGTGTGTGTGTGTGTGTGTGTGTGTGTGTGTGTGTGTGTGTGTGTGTGTGTGTGTGTGTGTGTGTGTGTGTGTGTGTGTGTGTGTGTGTGTGTGTGTGTGTGTGTGTGTGTGTGTGTGTGTGTGTGTGTGTGTGTGTGTGTGTGTGTGTGTGTGTGTGTGTGTGTGTGTGTGTGTGTGTGTGTGTGTGTGTGTGTGTGTGTGTGTGTGTGTGTGTGTGTGTGTGTGTGTGTGTGTGTGTGTGTGTGTGTGTGTGTGTGTGTGTGTGTGTGTGTGTGTGTGTGTGTGTGTGTGTGTGTGTGTGTGTGTGTGTGTGTGTGTGTGTGTGTGTGTGTGTGTGTGTGTGTGTGTGTGTGTGTGTGTGTGTGTGTGTGTGTGTGTGTGTGTGTGTGTGTGTGTGTGTGTGTGTGTGCCTATGTTATGTGTATATGTATGTATGTATATATTATAGCTTGCGGCAGTACGCGCTGATCCATCCTATCACTTTGCTCCATCGCACCGCATGTGCATGATGTGCGGGAGTGCTGGTTAGCTGCGGTTCTCGGGGTTGTGGATCCCGTATCGCATCTCTCCAGAAAGTACAAAGACCGGCCTCTAGAGCTGGTGGAACACACATCTTCCAGTGGGGCCGTGCGACCATTACCGATGAGATTGAACCACACGGTGTCGTCCCTGCTGTTTGTGTCACTGGTATGTCGGTCCATTCTAATTTAGAGTAATGGACAAGATGTTAATAATTAAACAGTCAACTTTAATAAGTACTATGCAAACAATTCTATTCGTTTGACAGTAATGAGCATAATAATACACAACATAGGGCCATCCGATGTCCTTTCCATGTGGTTTCGCCGGAGGTACCACGCAAATCCTTGAATCCGCAGATGTACCCTTGTAAGTGAGCATCGCAACAAAGTCACTAGATAGTTTAATATAAAATAATATACCCCTAGCACACATACAAAGAAAATGTTGTTGTTGCGAGAGGAAAGTGACCCGCGCGGGCCTCCATCACAGGAAAATTCCTTCAACGCCGAAGCGGAGGAAAAGAGCTGGCAAAAAGAGCCACTCTTTTGTTCAAACAGAAAATGCTAAGTGCTGAAAATCCGAGTGAAGCTACAGTTAAGGTGATGCACACTGGTTTATGTGAAGACGGGACGAACGTCACCGTCTTATGTATTTCCAAAGTTTCTGCATTGGTGGTTGCCGCTTATTTATGCGGGCCTTCTGCTACATCCTAACCTACCAATTAGTTGTTAGTAATGAAGACAAGCTTTAGCCACAAGTGGCAGGGATTCCTACCTAACTTTGGTTACATTTATCCATCGGGCGAAGATGCTCGGCTTCCCGTAAGTCGCCCCGCATAGCATCTACCTCCGAAAGATAGCGTGCGTACATGTTACGGAGCAAGGCTCCCGAATCAAATAACGATCCGGTCACCCTGCCTCGCAACCACATATAACATCACCAGGACAAGTTTCACAGTTCACATAAGCAAGTATTAGAAAGCATTATGTCATTTATGGTGGGGATAGAGAGACGGATATCCCGTGAGGGCGTGTTGGGTTCTAAGACCTCACCCAGACACTACAATGAGTTGGATGGAGATCTGCACCTTGTCCGTCACCGCGTGCTACGGAGTTAGCATTTGACCTGTCATTAGGGTTAAGTTCCATGATGCCCAGAGATGCACTGCAGGCCGGTATTACAACATATTAATTAATATTATTATTTCGCAGTGCTTCCTACTTTGGCGGAGCTATCTACCTAACTAGTGTCTGAAGATACAGGGGGACATGTATGTAGATCGGCACTTTATCTATCACCGCTCGGAAACCTCCGATAGTTTCCCAGGGTTGGATCCTGATAACGTGTCGATGGGAATCCAAACAGTTAATAAGCCTTGCAGCTGGAGGATTATAGAAAGAGACAATAACTCGATATATTAAGAGGCCCTAAAGGTAACTGGGCAATTTTACACAACCTTGCCGGTGCGTGAGGCTACATTACCACACAACCAGAAAAGAGGCGTACACTATGCATCTCCTGCGGAGAAATTGTCCCTAACTACTTTAAACCTATCCTATTGAGCTAGAATAGCAAGGTTTATTCGGTAACATGTCAGGCTCAAACAATTAGAGTGTGATCAGTAACCTCAGTGTAAAATTGATGCTGTCTGGAATATAGTGATGTGGAATATATATGCTGCTGTATAGTATTTCCTAGCATACTGCGGTCTAGTGTTTTTACAAATAAACAAAACATATTAAATAGATCGCTACTTGCCATATACACAAGTAACCAACACACAATTTAACGAATGCTATGATAATAAAGTATCACAGGTCATTGGACCTTACGGTGCGGCTAGTTGAAAGCACTCACAGTAAACAAGGATAATATTCACAGTAAAACAGAAGTTATAAGAAGGCGGTCTTAAGACTGGTAAGGCACCTAGTAGTCATCAGTACCATATACGGAAATAATTAATGTTCAACAGTATAGCTACTTGAGTACCTATTGGTCATCGGTATTGAACAGGTTCGAGAGTTACTGAAATTGAGGCACTAACATATAAATAGTGCGAGATGGCACATCCTCTAATGCTGGAAAGATTTCCGTAGGAAGACATCCGTAAAAGGCTTCTGCAGGCATGCATTCGCAAGCAGGCATCTGCAGGCAGGTCTCCGCAAGCTGGCTTCCACAGGCAGGTTGGATACAGCACATTTTCAGGACAGTGTGACAGAATGATTCAAGAGATGTCCATTAGATAGTCATTTAACTGATACAGAATCTAAACAGTTTGTTGTAAAATTTCCGTCCAGCGACGGTAATATAAAAGTTGAGAGTAACACATTAACAGAGAGGGCTACTAATATGAATAACTATGCATGTACAATAACTGGCACATGGTGCGGGGTATGTCGCATTAGCTGTGCACTGGGCAATGTCCCACAAGACTGTGGTCGAAAAGTGATTTAATCACATGCGACATGCAGTGCAGATGTTTGAGTCCACTTTACAGCATGGTTGGCAGATCCAGTGAGTCATCCACCAAGGATCATCATCAGCTCTACATCCCGTAGAATCACATTTGGGCCCACATGGCCCATCCGCAGAAAGACTCCCTTGGAAAAGTCCAGATGCAGGAGGTATAACTCTGTTTATTTTGCCCCCGGGAGCATCCGAAATTGTTGTATCATGGTGCTGTCGAGAACTGCCTACCAGCGTGGGTGAGCTGAAATCCAAGTGGCACTGCGGTATGTTCTGTGTAGCATCGTCGGTTAGCAGTTACACATGTCTTGTCCGCGCTGGTCCAGCAGTCCTCCTGACGGGTCAGCTTCCACGCCGATGATGCTCTCAATCCTTGATTTTTCATCCCTTTTATACTACTCGTGATGTCAGAGCCAGGCGCCCCAGTCAGTCAATGGCCGAGCAGTAGCCAATCAGCGTGCAGCTAGAGGTGGTGACGTGGCTATCACGTGCACAGTACATTCATTTAATGCATACATGCGATTACGACGTTAAGGGCAATATTTTGGAAATAATTTATCAGGATTTTCGACGATAACTCAGTCATTTCTGGACTGATTCTAAAATAGTAAAAAGTTCTGTAATCCTGATTTCATTCCGGTCCTGATAGCTGCCATGAACGACGAGAATGGTGTGATTTGAATAAATCACGGGTACCGACTCGGTACAGTATAGGCATACACTCTCTCCCAATCTCGACATGTGTTGTCAGGGAAGCTCTGACGTGTGAGCATGTGCACTAGGCGTTTTAACAGACTTAGCCGTTTTGAATGAAAACCTCTCCTTTAGGGCTTATATACACGTATTATCCTACTCGGGTGGGGGGGGGCATGCTTGGAGTGAATCCGGAACAGCCGGTCCGTACCCAGCTTAGCTGGGACAGACAGTACCCATCCAGTCGATCCGTGCTGCACCATATATATATTTTCAAAATATTGCCCTTAATGTAGTAATTGCATGTATGCATTAAATGAATGGCACAGTGACAGAATGCTAAAAAAGCTACCTTTATATGAATACTTGTACAGGGACCTGACTACCCTTCTGGTATTATTAGCCAGTAAATTAACCTATTTGGGGATTTTATTGGCCATACAGACTTTTGGTGAGAAAGGATATGAATCTCGCCTCAGACTTATAATGTACAATAGATCATATAAGTAGGCCCATATACACATACTCACGCACACACACACACACACACGCACATGCATATATTCCACAATATAGCCATGTGGAACCTGTGATAAACCAGTAACAATCATACCAGAAATAACAGTAAACATGCTCATAAGACCCAGTTGTTATACCTACGTGCTAGTCTATTAGCAAACTCAAATGATGTACATGTTAATCCAGGACCTGATTCCACAATATACCTATATACATCATTTGAGTTTGCTAATAGACTAGCACGTAGGTATAACAACTGGGTCTTATGAGCATGTTTACTGTTATTTCTGGTATGCTTGTTCAATCCAACATATGAATGTAGCCCATATTTTGACAGGTTTAATTATTTATTTGGACACTACATTATGTCTGCGTTAGTCAATAGGGAAGGTGTATTTTCATATTATATTAAGCACGAAATAAATAATTTTGAATGTTGAATGGTGAAAGCCGATGTTACATGTTTTAATTCCGCAAGGCGGAAGGCACCGTCTGAAGGAAGTTTCTACCGAGAGACGGGATGTACACATGACAAGACAAGAAAAAACAAGAAAGCGAAACTCACGAGTTTCTAAATATGAACACTTTTCAGAACTTAATATTGTGTATGGGTACATTGTGTATTGCTCCCTATTTAGCAAAAACCAGCAAGACAGCGGTTTTGAGTACATATAACCTTTGGAATACCATGTTTAACTGGGATATTCGAAAACTCCGGATTTCGCAAATGGTAAAAATCATAGATATAGTATATAGTGGTTAGATCGCTCCCCAGCAGGCACATGACGTTGAAATTACGTCATGACTTGATTTCAACGTTAAACAACGTCATGTGGCTGCTGGGTCGTGACCTCAAGTGGCATTTCAGAGTTCAGTGGTTTCTCACCGGATGTAATCATGTATAGTTTCTAAAATAATATGTTTTTGTTACTAAACGTAAACCTAAAATGAAATTAGGTGTTGCCTAGTGAGCGAGCGCAATAAGCTCTGCAGTTATTTTAAAACAATGGTCAAATTTCACGTGCATCACTGTCACAATCACACAACCTCTGATGGTTCCAATACTGGTATGCCGCACAGCCCTAGTAATTACTCACAATCTGTTTTCATTGTACTGCTATGCTACTGTTACATGGTGATTTCATTGAAAATTGCAGCAATGTATCCTGAACCAGTATCTACATCATACATGTCTACAATAAAATGTAAACAATTAGGTTAAATACAATGAGGCTTTCTTTTAACTGGTACATTGCAGTCCCTATTCCTTACAGGCCTGCAATAGATATAGGCCTGATTAATTATTATAGTAATGGTGTTCTATGTTCTTGATGTTTTCACGACAATTAATAACACAATAAATTAAATTCATCTTCCCTGATTGAAATATTGTTAGTATGTGAATGCGAAGAAATCTGGAAAACTCAAGCGTAGGCAGTCGTATTTCAGAGGGGATAATTATATTCTTGCGGTAAACAAAGAAGATCATCTACGGTCAAGGATGCTTTCCGGGTTAAGTCTTTTCAAAAACACACTATTAATTATTTGAAATCAGTCAAAATCTTGATTCTCTTATACCATATGTAGTATGTTATGCGGCTTATGCCATAGTTTGTAAGTCGTGTGATTGGGAACCCCCTAAAAAGTACGAATCCTAGCTGTCGATAAAGTGTATGAAGTCATAATAGATTACCTCACCTGTATGTAGGCAGACATGACAATCATAATTGACAGATATACTCCGTTATGATGCTGGAATCATCCATCAAGTGTAGGAATTGTATGTATGTCCAGTCCTCCAGATAACTTTCTTCAGTTGGGAGTATAGTACTCCTTAATTTTTCAACTGACGTGTACGGCAAAATTCATAAGGAGTACAAGATTTGCTGTTACTGAATACTGAACAATTAACCCCCCCCCCCCCCCAACAATATAATAAATGGTGTTGTGTTCTACGTTGTCCTTACCATATGACGGTGTAACAATCAGTGCATTGTAATTGTCCCATCAGATCATCATGCGACAGTATGTATGAATGATTACTGTATTCTGCGGTTGTAGTAGTAGAAATATCCTACAGCTGCAATCAGTCCTTTTTCTCTTTTGACCTGTGTTATCCTTTAACCCTCAAATGTGTTCAAGAAAATTTCTACTTTCTCAGAGAAAATGTCCAGTTTCAAACCAAGAGAAATTTATTTTTGAAAATTTATCACTGGAATGACTGACTTGATTATCAAGCCAGTCATTCCAGTGGTAAGTTTTCAAAAATAGTCTTCTCTTGGTCTGTAAATGGACATTTCCCAAAACCACTACAGAAGCTGTTTTTGGCCGGGTTTAGCATTAAAGGGATAAACTAGTTACCCCCACCCACCCTCTATGTTATTTCCTAAGGCTAGCAAACTTTCAAAATTAACCTGTATTTACAGTTACATGTCATGGTTGGACCAGGGTGTTTGGGACTCATTGCTATTGATCAACTAACTAGTCAGTCATGCCAACCAGATTTTAATTCAGAATGCAAATATTTTTTTATATCAAAAGTTGGTTTATTTTCAATCTAGCTGCATTATGGTGGGGATACGATTAGCCTATAGAGATCCACTAACATTCTAAAGACTATCTGTGCAGCATACTGGCAAATGAATAAATAATATTGCTATAATAATACTTGTCATTCTGAATTCTAAAATTTGTTTTAAAGGTGGTAAGTATAGAAGCTAGTTTGACTGAAATAAATTACAGACAGCAATTAATCACTTGCTTAAGTTACAGTCAAACCATTTTCAAAATAATTAGCATAGCTTCAACTATAACATACATGTATCATTGACATATATAAAATAGAAGGAAAAGTGTTTACACTCCACATTTTCAGAGTATTTCTTTATTTAGAAGGAAAATTCCGTTTTTTTTGCTTCCTATTTGATTAAGATGGGAGTACGGTATAGAAGCGCTGACAAGACAGGTTATTGCAATTAGAATATTGTTCATTTAATCTTGGCAAGTGCCTTACTAAAAATATAATCCCAGGTTAGAAGTGCTAATATATTGTTTACTGTAATAAGAGAGCAGATCTTTTAATATTTGCCGGTAAACTAAATCAGGTGAAGAGAACTTGCAGTTGTTATTGGCAGATTAATGCTTTAGCCTACCTACGAAAATTGTTATAAATTTCATATTAATAGTTATTGCTATAATTACCTCTCCAATTAAAATTAGTGTGAAAGAACACATTTTTACAAATATTTCTGTATATTTTGCCATATCTAATGAAATATTGACAATTGAAAAATCTTCCATATCCGCTCATATGCTATCCTTAATTACAAATGCCGTATAAGATATTCCTTCCTGTCAATAATGGCCTGGGCCCGATTATGGTTTGGGCCGAACTTATCACGGTTATGACGGCTACTGTAAAAGTTATGCCTGTAATCCTATTTCCAACTAAATTATGTCTTAAACAACTAAGTTCCGGTGATATTTTAGCTCATTTGGCAATATGTACGAAAATATTGTCAATTGAATTTTTTTCATTGACACGCCAATAGGTGCACATATGTAACGGAAAGGTCTTGTAATAAAGAAAAGAATACCTCTTGCGGAGATGGAGATAATACTGTTTAGTGATAGTAGTATAGGCATGACTTTTACCAGTGTTTATATCATTGTATGTCATAGTATGTGACTAGCGTATTGATTCCCCTTCGCGTAATGACAACAGGCCAGTACGGGCAGTTTAATACACTGATGTGTACTGTATTTACTAGAATAACTAGAAATGGATCCCTCTATTATTATCTCACCTGGCCAGAATGGCCAAGTGAGCTTATGCGATGACGACCGTCCGTCGTCTGTATGTCGTCTGTCATCCGTCAACTTTTTCTTTAAACGACTTCTCAAGAACCACTGGGCCGAATTCAATTATATTTGGCAGGAAGCATTCATAGGGCATAGAGATCTAAGTTTGTTCAAACGAAGCGGATCAGTCAAAATCCAAGATGGCTGCCGGCCAAAATGGTTGATTTTTAGAAACACTAGAAAATCTTCTCCGAAACCGCTGGAGGAATTGATTCAAAACTCATAACACATCATCTGTGGCAATGGTAGACCCAAGTTTGTTCAAGGCAACCGTGGGCCCATAGTAAGGCAATGAGGAATTCTTTAAACGACTTCTTCTCAAGAACCACTGGGCCAATTTCAATTATATTTTGGAGGAAGCATTCATAGGGCATAGAGATCTAAGTTTGTTCAAACGAAGCGGATCAGTCAAAATCCAAGATGGCTGCCGGCCAAAATGGTTGATTTTTAGAAACACTAAAAAATCTTCTCCGAAACCGCTGGAGGAATTGATTCAAAACTCATAACACATCATCTGTGGCAATGGTAGACCCAAGTTTGTTCAAGGCAACCTGATTGGCCGATTTGCTTGGTGGCCATCTTGGATGATCTAGTTTTCGCGAAAACGACTTCTCCCGAACCGCCAAAGGGATAGAGCTGAAATTTGGTAAATATGCTTAGGGACCAAGCGCCTTTCAAGTTTGTTCAAAGGAAGTTTGTACGTTAAAAAACATGGCCGCCATCAACCAATCAAAATTTAACGTTTCTTGGTCATATTGGCTCTTTTGTATTTGATGTAATTTGATGGCGAAAATTGCTTTATATAATCTTATCAGTGTGGCCAGTTCAAATATCCCACCTTCGCGACTGTCGGATAAACGGTTTTCCTGCCATGTTGGTTTGTTTTCCCGCCATAGTCTCCCATAGTAAAGCAATGGGCCCATAGTAAAGCAATGGGGAATTCTTTAAACGCCTTTTTCTCAAGAACCACTGAGCCGATTTAAATTATATTTGGGAGGAAGTATTCATAGGGCATAGAGATCTAAGTTTGTTCAAATGAAGCGGATCAGTCAAAATCCAAGATGGCCGCCGGCCAAAATGGCCGATTTTTAGAAACACTTTAAAAATATTCTCCGAAACCGCTGGAGGAATTGATTCAAAACTCATAACAAATCATCTGTGGCAACGGTAGACCAAGTTTTTTCAAGGCAACCTGATTGGCCGATTTGCTTTGCGGCCATCTTGGATGATCTAGTTTTCACGAAAATGACTTCTCCCGAACCGCTGAAGGGATAGAGCTGAAATTTGATAAGTTTGTACGTTAAAAAACATGGCCGCCATCAACCAATAAAAATTTTGCGTTTCTTGGTCATATTTGCTCCCCTAGGCGCATGAGGTGTCAGGTCCGAGGGGAATCGCATCACACTTTTTCCCCTAGGCGCATGAGGTGTCAGGTCCGAGGGGAAATATGTGTAAGCTAAAATGCAGCAACGAAAACAACAATGACAGACGGGCAGAAAGACAGATGGAGGACTGGAATGGACAACAGAACAACAGATGGGCCGGCCTGGCGGCGGACCGCGAGGGATATGGACGTGTGTCCATCTCATTCGTGGCCCGTAGGCAGGTATGCTTGTCTGTCGAACAGACTGACAAACCAATCAACTGACGGACAACTCTGGGCACAGCAAGCTGCTGGAGTACGCTTAAGCAATGTACTTGGCCCCACTTGCTCAGTCTTCTCGGATGGGACTTTAAACTGAGGTCCCGTCATACAGTGCCCATCACTGTGTGAACGTGAGCTAGGGTTAGGTAGGCAAGAAATTTCGGCATAGTCAAAGTAAACCGGATGCTTAATGGATCCCTCCTCGGATGGAACCACGCAACATACGGATTACAAACCAAAACCAAATTGCTAGAATTAGAATCTTTCGGAATTTTCGAGGGGACTATGGAGGGATGTAACCCGGATGACTGATCGAGTTCGTCCTCGGACGGACACAGTCACCATACGGGCTACCTAACCAATCAAAATCAAACAAGTGCGCGCTGGTGCCTGCTCGGATGATGGCCAGAAGACCAAATGGGTCCCAGGACCCGAAAGACCCCACACCCCAACCTCCCCACTCCCCCCAAAGGGGCCGGGAGGTCTCTGACCTAAAGCCCCCCCCCCCCCTTGGGTGCATCAGGTCATAAGACCGTACGCACCTCCCCCGACCCAACACCTACCCCATCCCTTCCCCACCCCCATTAGGTCCAGGTTAGGCCATCCCCATTACACACGCCCAAGCATGAGGAGCAACAAAAAAAAAGCCATGGAAAAGAACAGCAACATGAGACAAAATCGAGAGACAACGATCAACACACACACACACACACACACACACACACACACACACACACACACAGAGAGAGACACAAGCTAATGCACAAACCGACGTCACAAGAATTCAACAGAAACCATAAAGGCCAGGCGTGAGTCTAGACCCTAGCATTGGGAACTAGCATATAAACGCCTCAAATATTACAACACACGGCCATATTGGCTTTTTTGTATTTGATGTAATTTGATGGCGAAAATTGCTTTATATATGCTTATCAGTGTGGCCAGTTCAAATATCCCACTTTCGCGACTGTCGGATAAAGGGTTTTCCTGCCATCTTGGTTTGTTTTCCCGCCATAGTCTCCCATAGTAAAGCAATGGGCCCATAGTAAAGCAATGGGGAATTCTTTAAACGACTTCTTCTCAAGAACCACTGGGCCGATTTAAATTATATTTGGGAGGAAGCATTCATAGGGCATAAAGATCTAGGTTTGTTCAAACGAAGCGGATCGGTCAAAATTGAAGATGGCCGCCGGCCAAAATGGCCGAATTTTAGAAACACTTTAAAAAATCTTCTCCGAAACCGCAAGAGGAATTGATTCAATACTCATAACACATCATCTATGGCAACGTTAGACCCAAGTTTGTTCCAGCAAACCTTATTGGCGTATTTGCTTGGCGGCCATCTTGGATGACGTAGTTTTCGCAAAAATGACTTCTCCCAAACCGCTCAAGGGATAGAGCTGAAATTTATTAAATATGCTTAGGGACCAAGGGCCATTCAAATTTGTTCAAAGTAATTTCGTACGTTAAAAAACATGGCCGGCATCAACCAATCAAAATTTAGCATTTGTTGGTCATATTGGTTTTTTTTGTATTTGATGTATTTTAATGGTGAAAATTGCTCTATATATGCTTATCAGGGTGGCGAGTTCAAATATGCCACTTTCAAGTCCGTCGGATAAATGGTTTGGCTACCAGCTTGGTTTGTTTTCCCGCCATAGGCTCCCATAGTAAAGCAATGGGGAATTCTTTAAACGACTTCTTCTCAAGAACCACGGGACCGATTTGAATTATATTTGGCAGGAACAATCCTTAGGGCATAGATATTCAAGTTTGTTCAAATGAAGCCGGTCGGATAATTCGGGCGGCGGCCATCTTGGATGGTGGCCGATTTTTAGAAAACTCATTAAATATGATCTAGGGCAACAGCTGAAACAAGTTTGTTCAAGAGAACTTGATTGGCCAAATAGTTTGGTGGCCATCTTGGATGACCTAGTTTTTTCGAAAACGACTTCTCCAGAACTGCTTGAAATTTGGGAGATATCATAAGGGACTAAGGGCCGTTGAGTTTAGTTCAAAAGTAGTTGATACATAAAGAAACATGGCTTCTGTTTTCTTGTTATAATTCTGCTCAGCTCTGTAGGGTTCTACTTATTGTTGATGGCCTTTCTGGTTGAAATGCCTATGATGCAGGTGAGCGATACAGGCCCCTTGGGCCTCTTGTTACACGATAACGTGTTATGACGTAGCAGCTTTCTGTACCTATTATTAATGATGACCCTTATTGTTCCATACACTTGAATCATCCAACCATGAGACAGAATCACTGATCACGCAACTTGATGATGTAAATAAATTAGCAGACGACATGTTTCAGTCAACTAGAAGTTTTACATAACCTCTTTTTGGGTCAATCCTTCATGACTCTTTACACAAAATTTCGTGACAAACAGAATTTCATGAACACCACCTCATGCAAGCTAATTCAGGTTTGGCAGTACTTCAATTCACTCTACGCCAATGCTAACTGTCGCCATTTCACTGTACCCTGCCTACAATGGCGATGGCGGCGACAATTGCGACTGCCAGCATTTCAGTCTTCCCTGTCGACAATTGAGACTGTCTGCATTTCAGTCTTCCATGTCGATGATAGCGCCAATTCTAACTGTCGACATCTCACTCTACCCTGTCGACGATGGCGACAATTGCAACTGTCAACATTTCAGTCAACGATGATGACTATTGCGACTGTCTGCATTTCAGCCTTCACTGTCAACCATAGTGCCAATTCTAACTGTCGAC
This sequence comes from Chaetoderma sp. LZ-2023a, assembly GCA_034401795.1. Taxonomy (NCBI): domain Eukaryota; kingdom Metazoa; phylum Mollusca; class Caudofoveata; order Chaetodermatida; family Chaetodermatidae; genus Chaetoderma; species Chaetoderma sp. LZ-2023a. The sequence goes on along the minus strand of CM067371.1, from coordinate 136,927,393 downwards.
ATCTCACTCTACCCTGTCGACGATGGCGACTGTCTGCATTTTACACTTTCCTGTCGACAAAGGCAACAATTGCGACTGTCTGCATTTCAGTCTTTCCTGTCGACTAGCGACAATTGCGACTGTCAGCATTTCAGTCTTCCCTGTCGACAATGGTGACGATGTCGACAATTGTCGACTGTCAGCATTTCAGTCTTCCCTGTTGACGATAGCGCCAATTGTAACTGTCGACATTTCACTCTACCCTGTCAACAATGGCAACAATTGCGACTGTTGGCATTTTAGTCTTCCCTGTCGACGATAGCGCCAATTGTAACTGGCGACATTTCACTCTACCCTGGCGATGATGGCGACAATTGTCGACCGTCGGCATTTCAGTCTTCCCTGTCGACGATAGCGCCAATTGTAACTGTCGACATTTCACTCTACCCTGGCAACAATTGCGACTGTCTGCATTTCAGGCGTCCCTGGCGACAATTGTCGACTGTCGGCATTTCAGTCTTCCCTGTCAACGATAGCGCCAATTGTAACTGTCGACATTTCACTCTACCCTGTCGAGTCGACGATGGCAACAATTGCGACTGTTGGCATTTCAGTCTTTCCTGTCGACGATAGCGCCAATTGTAACTGTCAACATTTCACTCTACCGTGTCGATGATGGCGACAATTGTGACTGTCGGCATTTCAGTCCTCCCTGTCGACGATAGCACCAATTGTATCTGTCGACATTTCACTCTACCCTGTCGACAGTTGACAATGGCGACAATTGTCGACATTTCAGTTTCCCCTGTCAACGATAGCGCCAATTGTAACTGTCGACATTTCACTCTACGCTGTCGACAATTGCGACTGTCGGCATTTCAGTCTTCCCTGTCGACGATAGCACCAATTGTAACTGTCGACATTTCACTCTACCCTGTCAACAGTCGACAATGGCGACAATTGTGACTGTCAGCATTTCAGTCTTCCCTGTCGACAAAGGCGACGATGGTGACAATTGTCGACATTTCAGTCTTCCCTGTCGACGATAGCGCCAATTGTAACTGTCAACATTTCACTCTACCCTGTCGATGATGGAAACAATTGCGACTGTCGACATTTCAGTCTTCCCTGTCAACAATGGCGACGATTGTCGACTGTCAGCATTTCAGTCTTCCCTGCCGCTCGAAAAATGTACATAAGACAATGGATAGCAGATATAGAGAATCTTACACAAGTTTCCATTTCATACAAATTTATCACATGAGCTTAGTAAGATTTGGAACACGCATTAGGGAGTTGCAAATAAGATCAGGCTAAACAAGTTTGATAAATTTGATGTGAAATGGCAACAAGCGATTTTCTTGCATTATACATGTAACTCTGGCAAATATGGGATAGTGGATATGGAGGATTCCAATGAAACAGAATCATAGTACTGTGTATTGAAGCAATATGACTAGTGAAGACATCTGGGAACATAGCACTGTCTCTTAATATATACAAAGGAATTATGAGAATAGGTTCAAAAGATCTTACCCAAGCAAGAAAGTTTGGTTAATTTTCGAGCAAGAAAGTGTGGTTAATTTTAAGTAGTTCATGGGAGAATATGGATGGATTTCATTGAAAACAATTCAAAACACAGAAGTATTATGCCAATGAATACAGATTGTGAGCAAAGGTTCAGAAGTCTTCGAGAGCTGGTATAGCCAATTTTTCTAAATTTTGCATTGTTCAGGACTTGGCGGTAACTCTGGCAAAAACGGATGTATTTTGACGAAAGGCACATGCACATCTTCAGGTGGTACTGGTACCATCTAACATCTGCAGCAACATTCTTTTCAAAATAATCACCATGACAGAATGTCACAGAACAAGGCAATGGACATGAAAGACAATTTAATTTATTACATTATTTACAAATAAAATTTACATAATAACTGAGAACATGGACTGAACAAGAGAATGTACAGTAGGCAATTGATAGAAGACAGAGGATCTTACACAAGTTTCTTGGCGATTCAAGTATAACCCATTCCCCATTTCTAAGAGCAAATCTGGTCTTTCATCAACAAATCAAAAATACAAATAAGTTAAATATACAACAGTCTTAAATAGACAGAAGTTAACAGTACATTTGCTGCCTTGTTGAACGGTCACAGAACAATGAAATGTACATGAAGGGCAATTTAATTAATTATATTATTTACATAAAAAAATCTTTAAAATAAAATTTATAGAATACTTTCAAAACAACTTATTTGTGTTATATTTCAAATTACTTACACTGCCAAAATCAGTGGCAACTGCAAAACTCGCAACATCGTATATCTCATCACATGCACCCACTGCCGAAAACAGTATGTAGGTGACACTAAACATGAATTCAAATTCAAGATCACTTCAGGGATATAGGACATCAGAAGGACTCAGCAATAGCGCCGTGGGCCAATCAAAATATAGCATGTTTGGTGGCCATATTGGATTTTTTATTTGATGGATTTTGAGGCCGAAATTGTTTTTATGTGTTTTTGGGTATTCTGATCTCAAATTTGCAATTTTCAAAACTGTCAGATAAATGGTTTGCTGGCCATCTTGTTGATGAAGAGCATTCTAGTTGAAATGCCTATTGTCCATGTGAGCGATACAGGCCCTTTGGGCCTCTTGTTTAACCCTTAGCACTCTGATGTCAATATTCCATATTTTACTGGGTCAATATCAAAGAAATTGGTGTACATTTTTCAACAATTTTGGTGGAAGATGTTGCTGTCTGTAACAGCACCATCTGCCACCAAATTTGTTGAAAAATGAACACCAGTTCATCTTTTAATTTAATTTGAAAATTTAAAGTTTTGACACCAGAGTGGTAAGGGTTAAAGCTTGCAGTGATATTGGCTGCCTTCCAAGCATCTTGGAGTTTTTGTATCCGAATGGAATTGTTGAAGATGATGCAGAGTGGAATTTTCAGTTCATTACTTACGGTTTTGAGAAAATATGGGTGTAATTGGTCGGGTCTTGCCAATTTTGATATCTTCAGCTAATTCAGCTCGTTTTCTATACTCGCTTCACCAATACAGGGGCGGATCCAGGAGGCCAATTTATGAGGGGGTGGTGGAAGCCACCAAAAATTTAATGTTTTCATAATTTTTTCTACTTTATTTCTGGCTTAATTTACAGTATACTTCATTATCTCCCTCATTTCTCATCTTTATATACATTTTGTTACATTTTGTATTTCTTCCAGAGTTTATGTTTAGTCCTTATATTCTTTAGCTGGTCTTTTTTAAGTGGTATCTTACCTTTAGTATTCCCTATTTTAGCCTTCTTGCTTGGAACATGCTTGTCCTTTATTTCAGGAACTGTGGTCATAAAGGTTGCCAATTGCTGATTGGTGTCTAAACTCTTCAGTTTGTTCTGCCAGTCTATCATATTAAGTTCTTTCTTTATGTTGTCAAAGTTGACTTTATGATAATATTTCTTTAGCCTTGAATACACTGTCCTGTGGAGATAGCAGTTGTAGGTGAATACTAGTACACTATCATCTCCATGGCCATTTGGCCTGTTATATTCTAAGTCTGATATGCTCCCTTGTTCTACATGTTCTGTGAAGATAAGGTCCAGTATGCTTAGCTTAGTTGATCCTCTGGTTATCTTGTCTGCATGCTGCCGATGATGCTGGTACAAATAACAGTCACGTATAGAATCAATTCATTTGTTTTCATCATTGTTTGGATTTTCAGATCTATCTTGTGGTACAAGTCTCCAAGTTTATATCTGGTTAATCGACCTTTCCACTGTATTCATCGATCATATGCCATCATAATCAACTACGCGATGTACAGAATGACATCACAATCAATGACGTCATGAATGATTTAGATAAGTATGTCTTGAAGACGGACTATGTGTTGTTGTATGAATTGTATGGCTTTACTATTTAATAAATATTCATTTGAATATTTTGAAACTAATTTTACTGGGCGCTGTTGCAGCAACAGCACCCAGTCAAATTAGTTACAAAATATTCAACAACATAACTGTATAGTTTTCAGGAAATTGATAGTCAGGGCATTCAGGGATCGATCAATCCCACCATGGCAGAGTGTGCATGGAGCTTAGCTGAAATGGGCGGGGCATAGGTAAAACTGGAAAGGTCTATTAAAGTCACCCATAGTCACGTAATGTGTTATTTTTTTTAAAGTCGTCGATGTTTGTACATGCTTCCTTCAATAATTCACACAGATTTGCATTGTTTTCATTTGTTTGACTTACGCTTCTACAGATACACCCTACCAAACTCTTGTTCTCGTCTAGTTTTGACGCACATCCAGAGTGATTCCGGATAGTTAGCCTTGGGTTGTACATGTACTTCACGGCGTTTGACTGAGTTGTGCAGGTGTATCGCTATGCCTCTCCCCTCGTTATTTGCTAAAGATGGGATACCAAACTCTGTGGCAAGGCTTCATTTTCAAGGTGTAGTGATATATCACACTTATAACAATAAAGATTTGCTTATATTTTGAAGCTTCTTATCCGACAAATCTAATTATTGTCTCGCCCCCCCATATGGAAAGCTAGACAATTGGTTACCAATTGCGATGTCCGGTGGCATCGACAGCAGTGTGTCATTTGTGTTTTTCAATTGCCTTAGTAGTTAATAGTGGCTCTTCCGATTTTAATGAAACTACAAAATTATTTTATGCAATGAAAAGATGCAATCTTTATCATTATTAGGACAGAATTTGGAATTCCCCCCCCCCCCCCCCCTCTTTTCACGGTTTTTGACATTGAACTTATTTAAAGCCTTTTCTCGCATTAATGTTTTTTATACATCAATGCGTGTCCAGATTTTAATGAAACTTCACAGATGTGTTCTATCGAATGCAGGCCTGTAATAGTTTTGGACTTGGACTATTTTGAATGACATTTGTGTTTAAAATTTCCATTATCTTTATTAGTCAATAGTGGGCTTAAACATATCAAACAAAAATTTTGATTGCTCATTTTTTTTGTGGCCATCTTGGATTTTCCGACAATTTCCATCACGTTTATTTAAATGCAAATGGTTCAAACGCTAATGGTCCAAGTAGGTGTCACTGGCCAGGGCCTCTTGTTAGAGTTATGCCCCTTGCTATATTTGCAGAGTATTGGAGCTTTGGGGAAAATACATTTGTGCCCCGTTTCGTCATTTATCAATGGATTTTAAGCCAAATTTGGCAGATATGATCATTTAGCAACATCTATTAGAGCTATCAGTCTGAACTTAAGAAGGATCATATGGAAGTAGGCTCTAGAACTTCAATTCAAAGTTTTGCTTGGTCAGTGCTTTTGGCAAAGATCTTAAATTTTGTAAAAAATTACCGGAAATTGTCAAAATACATAGCCTCCTTAGCATCTTGACAGATTTCAACCAGACTTGCCTGGAAGGATACTAAGCTGGTCAGTTTCAGAACATGTGTATTGGAAATCAATTAAGTTTACTCCTCATTAACCACTTGGGCTGTTTCAAGCAAACTCGGTTGCAAGGACCTGAGAGTGGTATGCTTCAGAGCTTTATACAGAATTTTGATTGGTCAATTTGTTCTGGAGCCATCTGAAAAATGGTTGGAAATTGCTTAAAACACTACTCCTCATTAACTGGGTGGGCGATTTCAGTCAGATTTGGCTGGGAGGACCCTAGGGCGGTAAGCTTCAGAACTTTTAGACAGAATTTAGATTGGTGAACTATTCCGACGGCCATCTGGGTGTTTTCGAATTGGGAAATCCGTTAAAATGTTACACCTCATTAACAGCTAGGCCCATTTCAGCAAAACTCAGCTGGAAGGATCCTAGATGGGTAGGCTTCAGAACTTGTATACATAATTTTGATTGGTAAATTTTTAACTCAAGTGACCAAAATGGCCAAGTGAGCTTATGCCATGGAGATCGTCCTTACGTCGTCCAGCAACTTTTTCTTTAAATGACTTGCTCAAGAACCACTGGGCCGATTTCAATTATATTTCGCAGGAAGCATCCTTAATGCATAGAGATCCAAGTTTGTTCAAACGGGGCCAATTTGTCCCATGGCCATCTTGGATTTTGGCCGATTTTTAGAAATGTCTTTAAAAATCTTATCTGAAACCGCTAGGAGAATCGATTCAAAACTAAAAAAATATCATCTATAGCAAGAGGTAAGCCAAGTTTGTTCAAGCGAACTTAATTTACCAAATTGTTCGGCGGGCCTTCTTGGGTGACCTAGTTTTTGCTAAAACGTCTTCCTCTCTAGAACCGCTGAAGGGATCAGGCCGAAATAAGGAGATATGATTAGGGACTATGGGCCAGTGAAATTGGTGGAAGGGATGTAGATCCATCAAAAAACATGGCCGCTGTGGGCTAATCAAAACGTAGCGTGTTTGGCAGCCATATTGGATTTTTTAATTTGATGGATTTTTGGGCTGAAATTGATTTTATGTATGTTTTTAGGTACTCTGATCCAAAATTTGCTATTTTGGAAACTGTCGAATAAACTGTTTTGTAGCCATCTTGGATAATTTTCCCACCAAATGCTCCCATACTAAAGCAATGGGAAATTTAAAATGTCTTCTCGAAAACTACTAGACCAATTTCAATTATATTTGGCAGGAACAATCCTTACAGCATAGAGATTCAAGTTTGTTCAAAGGAATCCGATCGGGCAATTTGGCTGGCAACCATCTTGGATTTTGGTCAATTTTTTTAATATCTTTAAAAAATGTCAGCAACTGCTTGGGGCATCCACTCAAAAACTCATGAAATTTGATCTAGGGAAAGAGCTGAACCCAGTTTGTTCAAGGGAACTTGATTGGCCAAATGGTTGGGCGGCCATTTGGGATGACCTTGTCTTAGCGAAAAGGACTTCTCCAGAGCCTCTGAACAGATCAGGCAGGGATTTGGCAGATATGATTAGGGAATAAGGGCCATTAAAGTTTGTTCAAGGGAAGGTGATACGTAAAAAACATGGCCGCCATGGATCAATAAAAATGTAGCATGTTTGGCAGCCATATTGGATTTTTTTGATGGATTTTGAAGCCGAAATTGGTTTTATATAGCTTTCTTGGAATTCTGATGTCAAATTTGTCATTTTCTAAACTGTCGAATAAACGGTTTAGTGGCTGCCTTGGATCATTTTCCTGCCAAAAAATCCCATGCTTAAAGCAATGGGAAATTCTAAATGTCGTCTTCTCGAGAACCACTGCTGGGATTATTTCAAATATATTTGACAGGAAGTATTCTTAGGGCATATAGGGATCCAGTTAATAGTTTTACTACCAGAGGTAGAATGTGATTACCAATCAGCGTGATTGATGCCTATAGGATCCATACAATGTAGTTATAGGGATCCAAGTTTGTACAAAGGAAGCCGATCGGCCAATTTGGCTTGTGGCCATCTTGGATTTTGACTAATTTTTAGAAATATCTATGAATCTCCTCAGAAACCACTTTGGGGATCGGTTCAAAACTCATGAAACATCATCTAGAGCAATAGCTGAACCAAGTTTGTTCGAGGGAACTTGATTGGCCAAATGCTTAAGCAGTTATCTTGGATGACCTAGTTTTCGCTAAAATAACTTATCAAGAACCACTGAACGGATTGGGCCGAAATTTGGGCGATAATATTAGGGCCTAAACACCATTAAAGTTTGTCCATAGAAAGTTGATGCGTAAAAACAAAATGTCCACCATGAATCGATCAAAATTTAACGTTTTTGTATTTTATGCAAATTTCTGAGAAAATCATGCATGTACATTGTAAAAAGAATATTTATTAACCACTGGGCCAGTTTTGATAAAAACTTCGCTATCCCTTCTTCACAGAATTTATATTGGTAAATTTTTCCAGTGATCAGCTCTTTTTGTTCGGTTGTGCAAGTGGCCAATAATTCCAGGTGAGCGATACAGGACCCTTGGGCCTCTTGATGTGGTGGCCATCTTGGATTTTCCAGAAATCCTTTTTAAACTCTACTCTTCCTTAATCAATGACCCGATTTCATCGAAACTTGGTTGAAATAATCTTACATGTACATGTATGATGATCGGCTTCAAGAGCTCTACAGCCAAACCATTAGGTTTTATGTTTATCGAAATCATTCCTTGACCATGACACAGTGGCACCGAAGAAATTACTGAATTATATTTACTTCCAACAATAAAATCAATTTTCGTCACTCACCCACCCACCCACCCCCCCCCCCTGACATGCATAGGATCCTGTTCAGTCACCAGCTTGATTTTTAACCCTTTAATGGTCAAATTTGATTTGGTCAAGAAAATTTAAATATTTTCTTATTGAATGTCCATTTACAGGCCAAGAGAATAAAAATTGTGAAGATTTATCACTGGAATGACTCGCATGGTTTCGGAGGAGTTGCATTACAATCAATTCTTTTGCCTTTTGGCCCCCACCCCATTACAATCAATTTCCACAGGTTAAAATCTGACCTTTTGACCCCTCCCCTCACCCCCTGGGGGTGGAGCCAAATGTAAATGGGTTCTTGCACTCCGCAATCATATGGGTAACTCACATATCAAATTTGGTTAAGTTTCGTTTAACGGTTTCAGAGGAGTTGGGTTACAAGCAATTTGGCCCTTTGACCCCTGCCCCACCCCCTGGGAGCAGAGCCAAATGTAAATATCGTCTTGCAAAGCGGAATGATATGGTTAACCCACATACCAAATTTGGTTGAATTCAACCCAACAGTTTGGGATGAGATAGCATGATGGACAGACGGCCAGAGATGATTACAATATCTCCTACTTTTTTTTTAAATGTGGGGATAATAAGTAATTAATACATTAATAATAGATTAATAAAGCAATCCAACTTCAGCTGTGCACTGCCCATTTCTGACTTCGCCCACTTTTCCTCATTTTGGAATTGGTTTATGTGCCCTGAATCCAGAATGCCCAGAATCCTCATCTCAGGGTAACCACACAGGTAATTAGGTGAGTATTTTGAAACTAGTTTGAGTGGGCACTTTTTCTGCCTATGACGACAACAGCGCCCAGACAAACTAGCCCCAAAACAGTAGACAGTATCTAATTTGTTAATTAGCTGGTCATGTAAATCGTACACCTGTGGACTACTCAATGTCCATGACAGAGCTAGATACAGCACTACATATTGGCAGGGTTCGTACTGGTCATGGAAATCCTGGAATTTGAAAATGTGCATTCCAGGCCTGGAAAGTCATGGAAAATCAGTGTTTTTAGCATGGGTCATGGAAAAGTCATAGAAAATAGAAATCATGTAAAATAAAAAGTAATCTGTTGACATAAATCACCTCTATGCAACAAAAATTACGGCAACAGCTTATCAAAACAAGGCTTTGGCTTGGTTGTTGCAACATTAAATATTCAGACATTTTGCAGAATAACTCAGATCTTATTTTTGGAGCTATGTCATAAACACAAATCTCCCAGTTATTAATTCTTGGCAGTTGTGGAATTTGTTAATTTTGGTCATGAAAAGTCATTGTATTTCTAACACAGATAGGTGCACGAACCCTGGTAATTGGGATGTCAACCTACTTATGACATAACTGAGTATGAATGTGTGTGTGCCTGTGTATACTGAATGAGAGATGGAGGGGGATTGAGGAAAGAGAGAGAGAGGGGGAGGGAGAGAGTGATGAATATAAGAACAGTGGATAAAATAAAAATTGTCACAAGAGTGAGAAAGCTAAGGTATTGTAATAAAATAGGTATTTAATAGGCCAAAACGAATGCTACTAAAACCAGGAACAGGAGAGGAAAAGGTGACTAATTATGGGTTACATGGGACATATGGGTAAGAATTTCCCCATATGCCTTTCCACCCACCACCCTGCTAATGATCTGCATCTGTGGTTCGCTGGTGCTGCTGCATGGCTACTTCATCTCTGCATCGTTGACCTAGTTTACACCCTTCTTTATACACAGAAGATTCAATAGGTAGGTAGAGACTAATGATAACAATCTGGCAAGTAAATGGTGCACAGATGAAATACTGTAGTGATAGCGAATGAGCACACTATCTGGCAACAACACCAATTTAAATTCTATCCAGCTTTGATATAACTACAACTACTAATGGGGTAACAGTGTTGACACCATCTGGCAACAGAATACTGCGAGTACAATCCGGCAACAACTACCAAATAGAAAGTACTCTGACAATGCTCAAGCACTGAAAATGAAAGGACTGGGTTCAGCGATGTCGGGTATACAAGTACCAAGTATGAATGCAATCCGGCAAGTACCAATTGGAAAGCACTGACAACAAACTACTGTCCTGAAATCTAACAAGTGAAAAGGAAAATTAACTCAACAAATTAACTAGAACAACCTGGCACGGAAAGCAATCATGAGCCGCTGATGAACCATGAAGTGAATCAGCAGAAGAAGATTACTTTGCCTGCAAAGCTATTCAAACGTAATAAGAATGAGGATAAGGACGCCAAATAAACTTAAATTCTAGGGAAGCCGGTTACTGAATTGATTTAATAAGACTATTGATTTTTAGACTGTCCTGAGGCTAACTTCTTAGGTTATAGGAGCGCAAACTCGCTATTGAAATAGCCGGGGCAAATAAAGCAGACATAACTTAATTGTAAACCCTTAATGGCGAGGAATATTGTTCAAATGTGTTCTTGAAAACACATATAATCAACATTCATCACAAGAAAGCGTGTATACCCCACTGCTTTACTTTCGCACTCCCAGAGCCAAATTTGTGGCAAGTTGGAACTAATTTTAAAGTACCCAGTCAAAGTTTTACTAAATTAATCAGAAATGACCAAGACAGAACTGATAAGCACCCTAGGCTGCTATCTAATAAATCTAGTTCACCTAACCTAGCTTTAGCCTAAAAAGTGTGCGGCCGACTTATTTTAATAGAAATCTCTAGACTATGACATTTTAGTACTGAAGCCATCGTCAAGAGGGAGGAACGCCCCTTTGACAATGACCTAGCACTTTAACAAACAGATTTGAAATATTCAATAAATGGCATCTTTTAATTTACAATCAGATAAACTCCTAGTGTCGTATTTTAGGTAATAACAATTCTCGGTTCTGTACGTGTACTGTTGAAGTGTGCCTACATGAATGTAATCTTCATAAACTGGACAATAATTGGTTGCGCCTCGAAGTGGTGGAATATCCACAAGAAGAAGAAGTTTCGGTTTCGCTGTCATTTCTACATGTATATCTGGAAGCGTGACTTGTATTTTTAGCTCCAAATGCTGATTTTAACACAATGCATTTCAATTCATTTACTACTAGACAATTTTAACATAATGCATCTCTTAATCTAATGTTACTGGCGAAATACATGACTATCCAATACAGTCTGAAAGTTATACTCTTACTGGATTTTATACAATAATGATTAAATAACCAAGATGGTGGTGGGCCATAAAAACTGAGTTACCTTTGAAATTGAGTGAATCAGGTGACAATGTGGCTGACAGCAGAAAATAAGACGTATCTGCCTCCATGAACGTAGCCCATAGCCACAAGGACTAATTATGCAAGCATGTACGAAAATGAGTCAAATTATGGTTTAGAAAAAGCTGCTTAAAAATACAGGTTTAAGACCTGATAACAATTTAGTACAAGAAGGCGGAAATGTCAAACTAATGTTACCTGCTATTACAGCAATGACACCCGTCTCCTTGGGCCATGACGTTGAGCGTTCCCTTTCTCCGACTGTGCAGTACTCAAACTATACACCTATCACAAATAAGTTAAAAATCAAATCTGTGACCAGAAAATAGGTCTTGTGTGCACATTTGGCACTCGGTTCTAGCCAGCAAAAGCGCTTTCAAATTAAGTGGCAGCACAGCAACTTTCTGCCATACAAAACACAGCCACGTTTACCAATTAATCAGCCGGCCATACAGAATCTGAGCCCACTAACATATTACGTAAATAAAACTTAGAAAGCAACACACTGCCATACTGGACAACAGCCTGTGAAAGAGAAAGCTAATATTTTTGGAAACTTTAACGTCAGACAAACTGCAATTGCCAAAGTAGCAGTTTACATTCAGATTTGAAATCATGCTAACGTAAAGCTCATGATCTAGTCAGAGTATTACTCCAAAATTGACATGTAACCATTCCACTCTGAATTCTGTTTCGACACACACGTCAGAAAGCATCGGTCTGAGAATCTGTGAGAAATTCATTGAATAACTACCGGAAACTGTTGCACTGCGCATCTGCAACAACTTCTAGTATCATCATTCAAAGAAAATCAAACAAATTCCAAGACACCAACTGTATGATCAGAATTTCAAAAACAGGCTATCAGAATGGAGTGGTTAACGTGTCGGGCTAGCTATTACTTGATATGCAAATCTGGAACCTAACAAAAGCCATGCCATCTAAAATTCATGTTCATCTCCTATGAATAGTCTTTAATAACTATTCCTCAAGTGAACACATTCCAATATAAATCTGTCCAAGTAATTGCGTGTATCGGATAAGCACTCAAATAAACTCCCATCTATATTAAGTCCGTCGAACAGCAAATAATGTCATTTCACAAAAATGACCGGTAAACAAACTGAAGAGGAATATCCCTCCTATGTAAGGAACACCAATCGAATAATGAAAATTGGTTCAAACTCACAGTTCAAATGAAATGTAAGTTGACCCAATCTCAAAATTCGATCCGGCTGCTGTTTGATTACAGTATTTTTTATAAGCAAGTCATTCCAATACTAAATTTTCTAAAATAGTCTTATCTTACATGTAGTTTGCATGTACATGTGTATGTAGGTTTTCTTCACCAATTTGTCCATTAATTGGTGAAAGCCTTACTGTGAGTTGTTGCATACACAGGTATATACAGTGAATCTTCTTATTTTAACAGTTACGTGAAAGCGGCACAAGCATAGCAGCATTTCAGGAGGTACGCTCACATTTCCACACTGATTATAGCCAGATCACAGATCTTCATCAGCTTTTGCCGGAATTCCCATGGCTTATTTATGAATCTGCCAACACCATCCAGAAAATACAGGCCTCATACCATGATGGATGGCAATTAGAAGGTTTGTAGATGAGTGACCACAGAGCAAATAATTGACTACACCGCAAATTATTTAGTACGAGATAATTAGGCATTATAGTTTTTAAAGTGCTTCAGCACGCACAGTTGCAGACTTGCAAGGGTATGGTGGGTGTACGCAAAGTAACCTGCCAGTGTTAGCCTAGAGCAAGAGGTGAACCATATTTGTTCATTCGTTGATTTGTCTGCCGTTTATCCCGGATAACCTAAACTTCTCTAGAACTGTTGAATGGATTATGTTAAAGTCTTGGATATATGATGAGGTACTAAAGGTCATTGAAATGTCCTTAAAAAATGAAGGTTGATCCATGAATAAATATATATTAGGCTCACCATTGTTCATTCAAATTTAAGCTTTTGGTAGTTGGTTGATTTTGACAGCAAAAATGGCGATATATAGTTTTAATTTGTAGCTGTTTGTGCGGCTTGTAAATTTGACATGGTGAATCTTTGACGAGTAAATATTAAGATTTGTATTAACCGTTATACTGCAGAATGCTCACCACTACTACTAAATGAACATTTCCAGTTTATCCATTCATCTCTCATGTCATAATCAACTGTGTGACGTGTAGGATGATGTCGTAATCAATTACAGCATAAATGAGTCTTAAATGCTTAATAATCCGACACATGAATTGTATGTCTTTGCTATGGCAGCAACAGCACCCGGTCAAATTAGTTACAAAATATTCAACAGCTTACCTGTATAGTTTTCTGGAAATTGATAGTCAGGGAGTTCAGGGATCGATCATATGGGAAGGGCATAGTCAAACCTTGAAAGCTCCATTGCTTGTGTCTAATAACACTTCGGAAACTTACTTCTGATCGTTCATTTGGTTTTATTGGCCGCTTAAACCTGGTTGTATTTGAGGAATGGCGCTATCTTGTCATTGAGGGTGCTTCCCCGAAGGGTTGTGTGCTCACCCATATGGATATAGAAATTTACGATGTTGCTACGGGTGTTTGCATTTCCTGTTGTCTAATGAGCTGTTGTTGGCGGGTGTAAGTGTTGTATGCTGTGTAAGGATGGGTGGGAGGGAAAATTACTTTTATTACCCTTGGATGTCACCTGATGGGAATGGAGGGAAGTCTGAGAAAGTAATGGAAAAACTGAAATTAGGAAGGAATATTTTAAATAATAAATCTTAACAGATGAAACCGAAAGGTACTGTAATGCTATCAAATAAAAGTATATAAATTAAGATAATTGCATGTGATTAAATGAAGAAGACACAGGAAAAACTGAACTTAAAACTAGTGATTGGAAACAAAACATTCTGAATTAGACGTTAGAATTATAACCAGTTGCTGGTAGAAATAATAATTTGAATGCAAATGTCGCTATTTATGGAATAAAGGGCTGTCAGTGACTAGGCACAAAGAAACCCTGTTAAAATGTTGATCAGGCACTGTAGAAAGGAGAGCGTCTGCAGCATCTGCATCCATGCAGCATCAACATTCATGCAGTGTTTCTCATGGCATCTAACATTTGAAGGTCCCAGGGACCCAGCACCTAGAAATCTAGGGCTCCCAACCAGAAATCTGGGGGTCCCAAGCTGAAATTGGGGATTCCCATGCTATAAAACTAATTTAACAATCTAACATGCAGGATTTTCAGGGGTCCCATGGGACCCACTTCCACAACTTTTGGAGGTCCCCAGTTACATTTTGTGGGTCCATACCCTCAAAAGGTTCCTTACGAGAAATCCTGCATTCATGGTGACCCTGGCATCCACATCATGGCCAAGCCAAACATAGTCCCGTTTCACATCAAATCCAGAGCTGTCCCCCTCATCTCCGTGTCTGCGTCATCAGGCAAGCCATCAGCAATAACCTCGGCAGCAAGCAAGCAAACCCAGCAGCCACTCCACACAACCAACAGCATATTTCTAGGGCAAGTTCAGTGCAACTGACCTCATCCACTTTGTCAATCACTGATTTTACTGCTTTAGTCTTTTACATCTGAACATTACTTCTTTAGCCTCTGGTTATTGTTAGCTCATCTGCACTTATGCCATGGTGACCCGCCAGCCATTTGTTTTCTTGAAGAACCACGTAGTGGATTTCAAGTAAATTTGGAGGGAACTATCCTCAAATTATACAGATCCAGGATTGCTCAAACAACACTGATTGGCCAATTTGGTGTCCGTTCTCTTTACACATCTCGGAAGCAGCCTCTGGTTTTTGTCTGCGTTGATTGATGTGAAATTAAAAAAATATCTCGACCAGTGGCTGTCAGTAGCTGAACCAAGTTTGTTCAAGAGCACCTGATTTGTCAATTTCTTTAGGGAAAATCTTGGATGACTTAGTTCTAACTTTGTTAGCTCAATTTACCTGAAAGGCCAAGTGATCTTATGCCGTGGCGTCCGTCCCTCGCCCGTCTGTCAACCTTTTCTTTAAACGATGTCTTCTCAAGATCCACTGAGCCGATTTCAATTATATTTGGCAGGAATAATCTCAATAACAACGTTTAGTACTATTGGGAAAGCTTCTTTTGCCTGACGCTTGTCTTCACGTGGTGAAGAGCAAAGTCTGAATGGTCTGAGCACAGTTTGCGTGGCACTAATGGAGTTTGTCCAACACATGAACAGTGGACACCACAGCATAAAATTCACTATGGAGAGCTCAAGAGAACAGGTAGAATTCCTAGGCACTTGGGTAAAAAACAAAGACAGACTCTTGTTTTTCCATCTCTTTTGACCTATGCACAAAACCAACTGACACTCACGGATACCTCCATTACACATCGGCGCACCCATCCTCATGCAAGGATGCCAGCCCATACGGTTAATTCCTTCGTGTCAGAAGAATATGCACCTGCATTGCAGACTATGACAAGAACAGCACTGCAATGGAGGGCTTCTACCAAGCCAGAGGGTACCCCACTGACATCCTCATCTGCTAGAGCAAAGGCAAGGAGCAAACTCAGGCACCTCCTCCTTAATCCCCCACCACCAACCACCTCAGCATCTAACAAACAAGTGTTTAAACTTATCTTTGTCTGCGAATTCACATGCACAGGTACTTAAAAGAGTGATTAAAAATACTGGCCTGTCTTGCAGGCCAGTCAATGGTGCAGGGACGCCTTCCCTGAGCCACCCCTGTTCAGTTTTCGAAAAAACAAAACTGTCAGGGACCACGTAGTCGGAGCAAAATTCCCAGGGGGGGGGGCCCAGACAAATCCAGACCCCATAGAAACCCTCTCACAAACTGCAAGACCAAAAACTGCAACATCTACAACTGCATGGACAAGTCCCGCTTCTTCAAAAGTACCCATACAGGACTCACATACAGATACAAGATCATCGGAAACTGCTTAACACACAATGTCATATACCTCATCAGCTGAAAACTATGCAAGAAACAGTACGTTGGAGAAACCTTGAGACCTTTCAAGATCAGGATACAAGAGCACCTCAGATCCATAACCCACTTCAACAGAAAGGAAAGTTATGATACCTTGTTTCAAGGCATTTCAACATGAAAAACAATACAAGGAAGCACATGAGTTTCCGGATAATCCAAGTACTGTCCTCTGACCCCAATGACCCAGAATCTACCAAATGTAGAAGAGAAAAGGAATCATATTGGATACACCAGCTCCACACTATGGAACCATCTGGGATTAACTTAGCAGGGTGATACCTGCCATTCTCTTCAGATACCGGAAAAAATACCCAGCTAACTGAAAACGTAGTTATAACTATATATTTGGCTTGAAGCATCCTTAGCGCATGGAGTTACAAGTTTGTTCAAACGAAGCCAATTTGGCCGGTGTACATCTTGGATTTTTACCTACATGTATTTTTAGAAACGTCTTTAAAAATCTTCTCCGAAACCGCTTGGGGGATCGATTCAAAACTCATAAAATATCATCTAGGGCAAGAACTGAACCAAGTCTGTTCAAGGGACCTTGATTGGCCAAATTGATTGGCGGCAATCTTGGATGACCTAGTTTTTGTGAAAATGGTTTCTTCAGAACTGCTGAATGGATTGGGCCGAAGTTTGGGGGATATGATTAGGGAGCAAGGGCCATTGATGTTGGTTCAAGGGAAGTTGATATGTTAAAAAACATGGCAGGTGTGGACCAATCGAAATGTAGCCTGTTTGACGGCCATATTGGATTTTCTTATTTGATGGATTTTGAAGACGAAATTGGTTTTCTATAGGTGTTTGGGTATGCTGATTTGAAATTTTAACCGTTGAAACTGTCGGATAAATGGTTTGGCGGCCATCTTGGATCTTTTTACTGACTATAACTCCCATAATAACATGACTAAAGTAATGGGGAATGTGATGTGTTCTTCTCGAGAACCACTGGCCCGATTTCAATTATATTTGGCAGGAAACCTCCTTAGCACATAGCGATCCATGTTTGGTCAAAGGAAACTGATGGACAATTTGGCCAGCGGACATCTAGGATTTTGGCCGATTTTTAGAAACATCTTTAATAATCTTCTCCGAAATCACCTGGGGGATTGATTCAAAACTCATGAAACTTCATCTGGGACAACAGCTGAACCAAGCTTGTCCAAGGGAATCTGATTAGCCATATGTTTCGGCAGGCATCTTGGATGACTTAGTTTTCGTGAAAACAACTTCTCCAGAACTGCTGAATGGATCAGGCTGAAATTTGTGAAATATGGTGAGGCATTAAGGGACATCATGCTTTGTTCATAGGAAGCCGATCGGCCAATTTGGTGGACATCTTGGATTTTGGCCGGTTTTAAGAAACGTCTTTAAAAATCTTGGAAACTGCTTTGGGGATCGAATCAAAACTCATGAAACATCATCTAGGGCAACAGTGTGTTCAAAGGAACTTGATTGGCCAAATTCTTCAGTGGCCATCTTGGATGAAAATCGAAATGTAGTAGGTTTGGCGGCCATTTTGGATTTTTGATTTGATGGTTTTTGAAGCCGAAATTGGTTTTAGCGGCCCCTTCTTCAAGGTAGATTGATTCATAAAAACATCAATGGGTGTAATCGGCTAATCAAAATAAAAATTCCTAGTTTCTCGATTTTGATAATGAAAAGGGTGAAAAGGGTTTTGGATGTTGTTGAATGCAAATTTGCTGTTTTAGATCAAAATACTTACATTCCTATTATTAACGTCAGTTGACATGACTTAGTATTGTGTGTGTTTTGTTGAAACAGTGATGGTTAAAGTTCTCATGTCCCATTAAATATAGACACCTTTGCACGAGATATGAGATGCCTGCTGATTTCTGTTCAATTTAAACCAGCATGCTATGCTACCCAGCATGCAATGCTACCCCGCATGCAATACCCGACTCCATAATCGTTGTAACTATTGGACGCCATATTCGTTTAGTCTGCTGTCTGTCAAACAAAACCAACCCGCTTGCACGTGCAAATAGTCATTTGTCCGCCAGCTCTGGAAGTGTAAGCATGCATGTAGGGCGAATTCACGGCAGTACATTCCACAGCTTGCATTTCAATACTGTTCAGCAAAAGTGTGTCAATATCCAGGTGATAATTGAAGAAAGCTTTTATTTACTTTGACGATAATTTGTGTGAAAGTTGTTGCTATTAATGACAGCAACAACATTCAGTTAAATTATTGTCAAAATGATTACCTGCTACTACAGATTTGATACTAATTTGAATGAAAATTGTTGCTGCCTGGTAACTGGTTCCATAAAGATTTGTTTGAAGAGTATCTATTATCATAATGTTACTGCAGCAGAAACCTGCTTAACACTTTAACACTCATATCAGACAAAATGGCCTCTTCAGTGGGTTTCAGAAACGTCCATTTGCAGACCAAGAGAAGACCTTTTTTGAAAATTTCCCACTGGAGTGACAGGCTCGATAACTGAGCCAGTAATTTCAATGGTAAATTTTCAAAAATATTCTTCTTGTTCTGCAAATGGACATTTTCTATGCAAATTTGGGGGTTAAGGGGTTAAGACTACTACAAAAACTAGTTTGACCATTAAGTTGTTAGTGAACCCCCTCTTGAACCCCTGGAACACCAGGGTGGATGAGGGGTGTCATTTCTCTTGAAGAGGTGTCTCTAGGTTTCCTCATTAATCCCTGCTTTTCAGGAATAGGTGTGCTTAGTAAATATCCGGTAAAGCGGACAAGAAGACACTACCTTACCAGTCATCATGGGCCAGACACGAACAAAAGACTTGTCCTAGAAGTTGAGCTGGAATTTGATGTGAAGACTACCATCTCTCTATTCGTGGTACACTTCTCTTATGACAGGCGACAGCAGTGCCAGAATGCTGCAGAGACGCTGAAGATTGTTCATGGTAAAACACTGCAGTGGTCATGAAAACTGTCCATTTGCAGACCAAGAAAAACAAATTTTGAAAATTTACCACTAAAATGACTGGCTCAATAACAGAGCGAGTCATTCCAGTGGTAAATTTTCAAAAATACTCTTCTCTTGGTCTGCAGCAAATAGACATTATATATGAGACAATTGAAATTTTTGTGAACAAATTCGAGGGTGAAAGTGTTAAACACGCAAACCAGCCCAAAACAGCTTCTCCAGTGATCTTAGAAAATATCCATTTGCAGACCAACAAAAGCCTCTTGGAAATTTCACCACATGAATGACTGGCTCAGTAACAGCAATTGCAGTGCTAAATATTCAAAAATAGTTTTATCTTGGTCTGCAAATGAACATTTTCATTGAGAAAATAGAAATTGTCATGAAGAAATTTGTGGGTCATTACAGTGGTAAATTACAAAAAATAGTCATCTTTTCACCTGAGAATGGAAATTCATTAATGAAGGTTTTTATTTTTCGTAAGAAATCTTGACCAGTAAAGGATTAAATAGAATTATCCTAAATCAAAGAATGTTTCTGCAATAAAATATGAGTCAAGAAGAACAATTATATCCACTAAAAATTCCAGTCAAATTACTTTCAAAAATCTTCTGTATGATTTCTTGCATGATTGCCATCAAATTAAAAAACTTGTAAAGCGATAGATTACTCCAGTGAAAATCACTTTAAATCAGGTGAGCTATTTTTAAGATACCCAACTCGATCAAATTTTGAGTCATGTACTTGTCTTCTGGATGTTTGCTCTCCAATATGCTGCCTGTCATAATATGAGACTTAGTCATACCGTCACAGTACTTCATAGCCTTTGTGTTATTAATCCTTTATCATTCAAGCCAACCAAATACCATTTTGCATTGGTTTTGAGAAATGGCCATTTGCAGACCAAGAGAGGAATATTTTTAGCTCACCTGAACCGAAGGGCCAAGTGAGCTTATGTCATGGCGGTTGTCCATCCGTCAAATTGCATCTCCTCCTATATGCTTTGACCGATTTCAACCAAATGTGCGTGTAATGATGCTATGGTCATAGGCTCCAGAACATCTATTTAGAATTTTGATGTGTCAACTTTTCTGGTGGCCAACTTGGATTTTCTGAGAATTTTCTGGAAATCATTTAAAACACTACTCCTCCAATATAAGTGGCCCGATTTCAACAAAACTTAGAGGGACTAATTCTATGCTGGTAGGCTTCAACAGATCTAACAAGAATTTTTCTAGCAGGCATCTTGGATTTTACGAAAGTTTTTGGAACTCACTTAAAAGCTACCTGGCTGATTGATTTCAATCAAACTCGGCTGGAATACCCTAGACTGGTATGCTTCAGAGATTGTATATAAATTTTGAATGCTTGATTATTTTTGGTGGCCATCTTGGATTTTCAGAAAAATGTCAGGAAATACTTTAAAGCGCTTCTCATTAACCGATTGTTCCAGTGGACATGTTGTTCTTGAAATGACGCTGTACGGATTAGGCTGAAACTCATTAGATTAAATTTCATCGATAACTACATTTAAGGGTGATTTTTTGTTTGATTGGCCATATATAAGATTTTTTTATTGTCTGGATGGAACCTATGTTTCAATCTGATTGTCTGGTCAGCATTCATCATTAATTTCCCACTAAATGTTTGTTTGTACTAAATTCCAATTTTATATTTTATTTCTTGATACTGCTGAATTTAAAGTATGGTCTCTGTTCAAATGCTAATGGTTCAAATGCTTAGATGTTTTTTGTTGAAAATTTACCACTGGTATTAGAGCTGTGCTCAAAATGGTCAAGCTTCTCGCGATATCATTTTGCAAATGAAAACGATGATATCGTCAGACCTGCCTATGTTTCGAGAAAACGTTGAAATCAATTCCCTAAAATTGTTTTAAAAATATAGACAATGCCACGAAAATTTTACACATTATAGATTCTTGCTGCCTTACGAATATATTTAATGTATACCTCATAACTATCATCGTGGGAGTGAAATTATTATATGGGACCACCTAAATATTGCGTATGTTTTAATACATGAAAATTAGTCCAAGATTTGACATAAAATGTCATCGCCAAAAGATATAAATCACATGATGATACACTAAGGACGAGTTTAGGTCGTCACTCTCGCGTTACATGAGTAGCCCGAAAATGTAAATATTTGTACCCAGTAGGTAGGCCTACTTTCGCAGACACATTTAAATAGTTGGGTAGAATCGAGTACCTACCCGAGTGGCTACAAGAGTGACAGTTTAAACTCAGCCTGCGCTATGATCTAAATTTCTCTTTTGAAGCGAAAATTAGGTTCGCATTGACTAACTTCACGTACTAGCCAATGAAAATGTAAAAAAAGAGTTGTGAAAACTATGAGCATGTGCACGATCATGTGCAATTGTGCCAGTGTGTTCTTTTTTCGATAATTTTCTTTCAGTTCAGTTCATTTCGGAAATCCCTCCCGTATACGGGAGCACCTCGCGAGTGAGTAAAATTCCCAATAGAAGAGTTTACTATACTGTGTGATAAATCGCATCGGACTAGCCAATCATATTGTAAGAGGAGCATAACTAGAAGAGAGCATCTAGAACATTGTGCAAAAATAAATATCTTGCAACAATGGATGCTAGTGATCTTTTTGATATATATGACTTAAATAACACTGACTTTGGGTGGAATTAAGTACCAGTAAATTCATTTAATATCAGTTAAACCAGCGAGGATGAACTAAATACTGTTGGTGCATTAGAAATGAGCTAGTCAACGAAATATGGTATCTTTGAATTTTTCACGATCACCAAATAAATTATCGATATCGTATTGTACAATAGGTTGAAAAATCGATAAAATCGAAAATTGGAGCAACGAGCACAGCCCTAACTGGTATGACTGCCTCGATAACCAAACCAGTCATTCCAGTGATAAATTAAAAAATATAATCTGGTCTGCAAGTGAACTATTTCTAGGATACAATTTTCTTGAACAAGTTGGATTGTTAAATGGTTAGTAGCTATAAAGCCTTGTGCATGTTTCCATCATTTGGTTCAAAAAGGGTTGGTGGTTCTGACATGATGTAGCTTCCTATTAACAAGTTAATGGTTAAGCCACCCACAACCAGCCTCTGTATTGGTCTTGAGAAATATCCATTTGCAGGCCAAGACAATAATATTTTTGAAAGTTTACCTCTGGAATTACTGACTTCATAACCGATGCAGTGATTGTAGTAGTAAATTTTCAAAAATACTCATCTCATGGTTTGCAAATGGACATTAACTACAGTAAGTAGAAAATAGTCATTAAATGGTTATGTATATCTGTTCTGTGTTACATGTACTTCAGATCAAGGCTTGTGATACAATCTCACTAGAATAATCTCTTCAAAATCTTTTTAAACAACTGGACTTAAAATTGTAACTCCCTTCAAAATGACTCAGTAAAATTCTTTTTAAAATTTAAAGTCAATACCTCTCTCACATGCATTTGCATGAGTTTGCATTATTTTGTCACGGATAAGTTTTACAGTTGTTACCCTCGCCTTGCAAACAGACAAGGGTATTGCAAATAAAGACGTGTGTGCACATGCATGCACATATGTGTGCATGCGCACCTGTGACCTTGAGATGGATGAAAGTGTGGATCTAGGGATCTCAGAAACAACCGCTCCGATTTGGCTTAAATTTTAACACAAGATATGTTACCATACACTGGAAGCAAATTCAGAGAATGTGAAACCGAATGAAAATATTTCCAAACTGGCAGTCAATACTGTTGGTGCAGTCAAGTGTTGACAATCTCCGATTGCTGTTGTTTGTAATATTTCAGCACTGGGTTCGATCAATACCATTGTTTTGGGAGATTTCAACACCTACTCTGACTTTGACGATCCAGTTCATCTGCTTGTAACGTCGCGTGATCTCTCAGCAAACATGTGTCAGCTGTCAGCTCCACTATCCTCCATCACCTCTTTACAGTTACGTGATGCATGGGAGAGCACCACAGCTATGGACGGACATACAGGGGGCCTCACTTTCAGCAATATGGTATGATTGATATGACATACATGGATTGGTCGGTGTGTTGGTGGGTGGGTGGGTGTGTTGGTGGGTGGGTGGGTGGGTGTGTGGATGTGTGAATACATGTAAATAATGACAGATAGTCTTCTGACAAAGATAGACATACTAGTACTATTTAGACATAAGCATCTGGGGCCGACTATTATCATGAAGGGAACTTGAGTATGAAAAACCACCTAAATACGGTGTAGGTCCAGAAATGTGAGTGTATTCAGCTGCACTATATGAATATTTAGCCACCTCTTCCTGAATACGACGTAGTCAGGTTTTGTAGAATAGGTGCGGGTAGTTAGACGGGTGCATAAGTTAGTCACACTTCATGAATAGAGCACCTGTTTGTTAAATCTATGAGAATGTTTCTAGCTTAGGACGACATGATGTTAACAGATAACTCATTGCTATAATCGTTACCGGGGATGGGGTAAATTCCATTTTATCAATTCCAATTCCAATTCCATTTTATCAATTCCAATTCGAATTCCGCCTCATTTCATTTTATCAATTCCAATTCCGTTTCAACATCAATTCATTCTATCAATTTCAATTCCACCCATACAAGTTCAATTCCAAGTCCAATTCCATCTCATTGTCATAGGAATGTCGAGTTATCTAGGTCAAATATGTCAAATTTGACCCAAAGGTTATTTCAAGGTTATGACCTAGAAAGTATGGTTAAGCAATGAAAGCAAATCTAGGGGTTATAAGGCTCAACAGTCTATGATGTTTGGATGAGCATGTCAACCCAGGTGTTAATTAAACCTCTGACCTCAGAATCCTGTCAGTGATAAGTACCAAATTTGTTCATGATCGGATCAGAAGTTTCAAGTTAACAGGGAATCGCCCAAAGTGGTGTGAATTAAATGGCTCGAATGTTTAGTGTCAGGGGATCAGAAATTACAGGGACATTAGATTTTATAGCATCAGGACTCCAAATCTGTGCAACATAGAAAGGAATTCGAATCAATGTAAAGGATTCCGCATTTAATGAAAGAAGTTGAAGCGATAGGAGCAATAGGGTATTGATATGGCTGCAACGAGAATTAGATTATTATGATTGGATAATGGCAAACTGTGGTGGTGATCCCTCCGGATTGAACTTAAAGCTCTCCTGTCCAAACCTGATCAATAGTATCAATATACCAGTGATCAAATTATGATCAAAATTCAGATATGTATAACTTAGTCAAAGTTGCACGTTGCTCAGTCACCACCAGAGCTCCTCATTAACCGACCACAATAATATCATTGATCTCTCTTTAATGATGTTGAAGTCGTAATGGGAAAATCTAAGGCTGATTAACCCAGATATACGTCGATTCAAATTCTAGCAGTTATGGTTAAACAGTTCCAATCTCTCTTTCAAAAGACAAGAGCTGTTAAAGAGAAAATTCTGTAAATGAAATTATGAAAACAGAAAAGACTTTAATCATTCTTTCATTACAGATGAAATGGAGTAGATAAATCGATATTAATATAGTATGAATGGAGTAGTGAACCGACGGTGGTGCGTTACAAGCACGGATATAGTACCTGAATCAATTAATACATAAATAGGCGGAAAGAAATTTAATTTTGGGAATTTGATGATTGAATTTTTAATCAATCAGCCCTTAATTTTCATTAAGGGTTAATTTATTAAAAAGGCAATCACCAAATAGCATAGTAAACTTATAATCAATTTGAATGCATACTTTAATTCAAGGATTGTGTATTGTATGTTGAGTGGTATTTTAATAGAGGTGACCGCCAGTCGGTAGGCTGATAATAACGAAATTATACCGGGTAATTCAAAAGATTGATGAACTACTCAACCAATCTAGAACTTAATTGTGAATTGGTTGATTAGTTACTCAGGCCCTGGAACTAGAAACTAACTAAGTGTACTTGACACTTACTGAATGATCGTTGATTATTTGAACATGGACAACTAACCACAAAATGAAACAAATACTCAATCAATTTAAATAGAAAAGTTTCAAGAATAAGTGTGAAGATTTACTTGTACAATATTTTGAAATTTGGTTACATAAGTAAAAATCTGGACAGTGCACCATGCGAGTTGGTCGGGTGTATGGTAAATAAATTGGACAAATCACAGTTAAAAGTTAGACACCTTGAATATGCTGGATACAGAAGTCCGGTCACGGAATGGAGACAAACAGATGAAGATCTGATCTGTTGTGGCACCGGGAGTGAAAACACATGAAATAACTTCACTCCAGACCACTAGCCGTGAAGAAACAGATGACGAATCTGGACGAATGTTCTGTATTCTGAGATCGAAACTGAAAAGCTTGAAGGCACTATGATGATTCGAGATATTGAACTGAGAAGCTCGAGGATACTGATATGATTCGTGTGATAACTTAGCTTAGGTACCAATACAGAAGATCGAGGCCGAAAGATGGCGGAGAATCGAAAAGACGACAGCAATCGCTAATAAAGTCTGAACATTTCAGAAGGATGAAAGCGTCGTGAAGATGACGAGATTAATGACATCACAGGTCGAAAAGATAGACTTGTACCTACCCAAACAAGGCACCAGGTTCCGCTTGCTTTAGGATTTGGTCTGAAGGTGACTAGATTGATGACATCACGGGTAGAGAATTTAAAGTACTACCCACCCAAATGAGGCAATAGAGTTTCCTCTCACTTTAGGATTTGGCTGGGATATAGATGTTATTGGCCAGATAAAATCGACTGATGGCTGATGATGATGACAAAGATGAGATGACACATGCACACTAATACTTCATAACATTTTTACATGGTGAGTTCGTGGACTCTTGAAATAAGAGGCTCCTAGATGACGTGTAAGCCGCTTAGAGATATGTTTCGAACTGATGAGTGGAAGTTTGTGATTTTCCCACCAAAACACGTGATTGATGAACAAGCACATGATTTGATGTATAAATGTGCCGACGTTCATATAATGTCTGAAGATGGTGGCTATCTTATCATATAAAAATTTGATAAAACTCACTTGAAAATAGAAACTCAAAAATAATAATCATGCAAGAAAACTTAATAATTATAAAATTAAATTGACCAATATAATAAAATCTAGAGGAACTATTTTCCAATCATAATAACGCCAATCATGTGCAATGAATGAGTCATGTTAATTTCAAGTAATATTGATGGCTCGTCTACTACACAAACATCGACTTCAAAAACACTTGTTCGATCAATAGTTCACCGAGTTACATAGTGGGAAGGACTTAGGACGATAGGAAGATCATACAATTCTAGCCTCTGTGGTAACCAGTCACAGCCAGGAGCCTAAAACTTACCACATGAGTCAGGAACTATCCGATCAGACGTTTATTTCATGATCATAGGTATGGAATTCATTGACAGTGGAGCGGGAATAAATCTTAATACTGAATTAACCCGTCATATTCATGTTCCCTAAATTAATTAAAGTATTAATAATCTGCAGTCACACATATACTCTGATGGTGCACATCATATCATCAATTCCAAGTCCAATTCCAATTCCATACATATATTTACAGAGATCAATGATGTTGTTCTCTGAAGTGAAAATTGCACTCCATAAAGAGCTAGAGATAAGAAAATGTGAAATTTGTCATTATTCCATTTGTATGTTAGGATAACTTTTTATACCCCGGCAAAAAATTTTGCGGGGTATTATGTAATGGCGCCGTCCGGGCGGGCGTGCGGGCGGCAGAGTGGTTTCCGGATGATAACTCTGTTACCGTTTGTTGGATCGCATTGAAACGTCATAGGGTGGTTGGGCTACGTCTTGGGAAGAAACCTATCTATATCGACGATGCTCCGAAATCCAAGATGGCCACCAGCCACCGGCAACTATCTTGAAAATTGGTTTCCGGATGATAACTCTGTTACCATTTGTCGGATCGCATTGAAACTTCATAGGGTGGTTGGACTAGGTCTTGGAAGGAAACCTATCGAAATCGACGATGATCCGAAATCCAAGATGGCCGCGAACTACCGACGGCCATCCTTAAAATTGGTTTCCGGATGATAACTCTGTTACCGTTAGTCGGATCGCATTGAAACTTCATAGGATGGTTGGACTAGGTCTGGGGAAGAAAGCTATCGAAATCGACGATGATCCAAAATCCAAGATGGCCACCAGCCACTGGCGTACATCTTGAAAATTGGTTTCCGGATGATAACTCTGTTACCGTTTCTCGGATCGCTTTGAAACTTCATGGAGTGGTTAGACTAGGTCTGGGGAAGAAACCTATCAAAGTTGACAATGATCCGAAATCCAAGATGGCCACCAACCAGCCACCAGTGGCCATCTTGAAAATTGGTTTCCGGGATGACTCCATTACCGTTTATCGCATCGCTTTGAAACTTCATAGAGTGGTTGGACTAGGTCTGGGGAAGAAACCTATCCAAATAGATGTTGACCCGAAATCCAAGATGGTGGCCATCTTGAAAATTCGTTTTCGAATGATAATTCCATTACTGTTTATCGGATCACTTTGACTAAGTCTGAGGAAGAAAGCTATCGAAATTGCCAATGATCCGAAATACAAAATGGTCGCCAGCCACTGGTAGCCATCTTGAAAATTGGTTTCCAGATGATAACTCTGTTATCATTTATCGGATCGCTATGAAACTTCATAGGGTGGTTCAACTACCTCTGGTGAAGAAACCTATCTAGATTGACAATGATCCGAAATCCAAGATGGCCACCAACCACCGGTGGCCATCTTAAAAATTGGTTTTCAGATGATAACTCTGTTACCGTTTATCGGATCGCTTTGAAACTTCATAGAGTGGCTGGACTAGGTCTGAGGAAGAAACTTATCGAAATCGACACTGATCCGAATTCCAAGATGGCCGCCAGCCATGTGCTGCCATCTTGAAAGTTCGTTTCTGGATGATATCTCTGTTACCATTTATCGGATCACTTCCTAGGGTCATTGGAATATGTCTAGTGAAGAAACCTATCAAAATTTATGATAATCTGAAATCCAATATGGCCGACAGTCAGCGGAAGCCATCTTGAAAATTGGATTCCGGACGATACCTCCTTGACCGTTTAGCAGATCGCTTTGACACTTCATAAGGATTACTGGTCTGATGGGTCTGAGGAAGAAATAAATATTTTCTGATAGCTGTCATTCATTAGTTTGTCATCATGGCGGGGTATTATGCGCCGTTTGCGGAGCTCTTGTTTTTATTTTACCACTGCAATGACTGGCTTATTCATCAAGCCAGTCATTCCGGTGTTAAATTTTCAAAAAATTGTCTTAGCCAGGCAATGGACATTTATCAAGACCACTGCAGAGGGCAGTTTTGGCCGGCTTATCCGTTGACGGGTTAAATGAATTAGAATAAAGATTGATGTTGCCTTAGGCAGCTTTATCTTTCAGTAAAATTATTTTAAAAAGATAGTAAAACTATTCATTCTGAATCTGAATTACAAGAAGTAGATAATTTGTTTAACAATCTGACTGAAAGTGTGACTAGGCTTGCACAATATTGTCCTAGAAGGTATCGCAATATATCGTGGTGAAAAAAATCGCGATATTTCGATATATCGTATAGCCTATTTTAAGGTATATGAATTCACGGGGGGGGGGAATTGGTCTTGGGTTGAGTTGGACTGCGTGGTGTGGCTTATGTAGCCATATCGGTTTTGCTCTGAGTTTTCACATCAGTTTTAGCTGGATGACTTCTAATTGGTAAATTCAACAAAAACTTGAAATCCAGTCGCCAAGATGCTTAAACTAAAACCGATCGTTAATAACACGAAAATAGGACAATTAATAATTTCCTGCCGCCTTGGCTTAATGTATACCATATCTATCATTGTGGGAGTGAAATTATTACATTGGACAACCTAAATATTGCGTACTCTGTTAAAATCATCATTTATTACACGAAAATTAATCCTAAAATTTGACATTTCATGTCGTCTTTGTGAAAATATACAAATCACGTGATATTAGGGATGTACTTTAAAACATTAGACATCTAATGTTTAGATCTGCTCCGCATTTACCGAGTACCCGGTTAATAATAATAGTTAGCCTTCAGAAACATCTC
Source organism: Chaetoderma sp. LZ-2023a (assembly GCA_034401795.1). Taxonomy (NCBI): domain Eukaryota; kingdom Metazoa; phylum Mollusca; class Caudofoveata; order Chaetodermatida; family Chaetodermatidae; genus Chaetoderma; species Chaetoderma sp. LZ-2023a. Next base: position 136,897,912 of record CM067371.1, on the reverse strand, counting down.
GGATAGTTCACCTTGCTTGCTAAAGCATGTATACTATCTCATTTAGCTACCACATTTGTGAACGCACCACTCGCCTCCAAAACCAGGAGAGCGAGCAATATCACGTGATTTATATATATTTTACTAATAAGAGTTCGCCTTCAGAAACATCTAGGATAGTTCGCCATGCTTGCTAAAGCGTGTATACCATCCCATTTAGCTATCACATCTGTGAATGCACCACCTCTCGCCTCCAAAAACAAGAGACCAAGCAGTATCACGTGATTTAAATTTTTCTGTCGACGCCATTTAATGTCAAATTTTGGATTACTTTTGATTTTATAAACCATGCTTATTACAAAACATGCTATATTTATACCTTCCCAGGTAATAATTTCACTCCCGCGATCATGGTTTTGAGGTATACAGTAAGGCGGCAAGAAATTATACCGGTAGATTGCGTTGAATTTTCGTATTAGTGTCCATCTTTTAAAGGAATTTTAGAGAATGAACTTCAACCTTTTTTTACCTATTCCTAGTATAATCCCACCCCTTTCTCCGAGATGTTGGTTTGGAAATAAATTGAACAGCTTGACGTAATAGACACCTATACTACAAATAGACAGAATACGGCATGACAGTAAAATTTTGGGGATATTTCGATTTTTTTCAGAATCACATCGTAAAAAATCGTGGCTGAAACAAAAATCGCGATTTTCGATAATATCGGATAATCGTGCAAGCCTAAGTGTGACTAATTTTATGAAAATGAAGTGGATTTTATTTAAAGGTCCTCAGGATCTAAGACAATCTGATTTCAGGCAACATGTCTAGGAATTCAGTATGAAAACTTATACTTAAGAGAAAATGTATAGCACAGTATAGACTGAATTCTACAGTTCACCACCAGCATGTTTGAATAACACCTGCTTCAGGCATGTGTGTTTTAAATGCTTACTTATTGTTATGGTATTTTTCTGACTGATTATGAGAATTATTTAAACTGCTTACAAATATTTCATAAGGGGGTGTCAAGCTATTGATGCCTTGGATGCTGCTATGCCTGGGTGTGACTGGCATGTACTAACTGAATGGAGAGTAGCAGCAGCAGCATACCAGAGCATTAGATTTAGGTCGCTTGAACGACAGTTTATTGAGTGAGGAGTATTACTAAATACCGAGTACATGACTTACTAGACTAGATCACACTGTAGGTGGTTATGCGAACTCTAACCGTATGTGCGGTAATCTACTAGGAGCCTAAACTCGCTCTCATATCCGGGTTCCTACTTACACGCGTTAGATTTTACTACGCTTTCGAAAATAGTTACCTAATAACAGTGTTGAAAATCAACATTTTAGTAGTTAGAGTGTTATTTTCACGACATCACATGAACCAGACTTTATTTATTTTATTTATTTTAACTACTATTTTGAGATAGATAGCGTCGAAGTGAGCAGTCGTACGTAGTTACCATTCTAATTTCGTGGCAATGTACGTCAGTTGTCAAATCGCAAAATACATGTACTGTAGCTAATGAAAACAGCATATTTTCATATTTCAAATTATTTTCGATCATTCTAACCCCTTAAACCGGTATTTCGTTAATGCCGGTTTAATTAGTGATACCGTCACCGGTTTTCTTTTAGGCCAAACCACCCAGCCCTATGTGTACTTTAAATACCTGAATATCTCTGATAATCTCCGCCGTGTCCACTGACACGCCGTGCCCACTGACACGCCGTGCGGGCGACACGCAGAGCAGAGACACGCGAGAGAATCACAGGAACACGCCGGTGTTTGAAACATGCATATTGCCCAAACCTATGAGGCCCAGGACAATATGATGGGGTGGCCATTATTCACTGAACACTGACCAACCATTGCACGTTGAACCACTAAGGTTTAAATATTGTTGTACATAAAGTAAGCTGCACTACCAAATAATGAGTTTAGTAAAGCATACAATGAGTTGGATTCTGTTGTTTTGTTTTAAAATGTTTGTGTTCTTTAAGTTAGACAGAAAACTCAACAATAGTTTTCAGGGAGTGGTGTTCAACTTTCCCTTTGTTAGGTCTGCAGGTATAATTACGGGGCAATTATTTTGTAATGTCCTTGTATCTTGACTCATTTCATTCCACGCAGATGATAGTTATTACTTTACTGAATAGTACTGCTAACATCCTGATGAATACTTTGAACACAATTTGGTTATTTGGGGAAGAAATTTATTTGAGATCATTTAAATTAAAGTGATTTCAAAGATATCATGGTTTCATAGAAAGGAAATGCTGTTACAACATGTACAAGGGAATACAGAATGAAATAATTTTAAGTTCATTGGGTTAGGAAATACAAGAGTTACAAAGATCACATGTCGAGACAGTATGATAAAAAGGTCAATTTGTCTGGGAAAATTGAGGTATTCAACAGCGTATTAAACATGAAGTTTTTCAGATCTTTACTTTGTACATTCACAGACCAAGAGATTATTTTTGAAAATTTACCACTGGAATGACTGGTTCAGTTATTAAATAGTCTTCTTAGCCTGCAAAAGGACATATCTCAATACCACTGTAGAAGGCAGTTTTGGCCGGCTTAACCATTCACCATTTAACATTCAAATTTGTTCAAGAAATTAAAGTTTTTTTATAGAACATGTCCATTTGCAGATCAAACTATTTTTGAAAATTGACCACTGGAATGACTGGCTCGGTTATCGAGCCAATCATTTCAGTGCTAAATTAAATTCAAATAGTCTTCTGTTGGTCTGTAAATAGACATTTCTCAAGACAATGGTCTTGAGAAATCTATATATATAGATCTCTGCATTGAAGGCCTATAAAGATCAGTGTCTTGTACAGATAAAGTGAGATATTACATGTACATTAACATAGCCAACAGTAAGTCGATGACAATATGACTGGAATTGAAGTGGAACTTATCAATTCCTGTCAATTCCTGTCAATTCCAATTCAGGTGTCTTCAAATTTATCAATTCCAATTCTGGAGTCCTAAGATTTATCAATTCCAAATCTGGAAAAGGTCATAGGCAGCAACAGCACCCAGTCAAATTGATTTTAAAATATTCAACAGCTTACATGTATAGTTTTCTGTAAATTGATAGCCAGGGAGGTCAGTGATCAATCAATCCCAACACAAGCTATGTGCGGGTGGAGCTTAGCTATTGATGGGTGGGGCATAGCTAAAACTGAAGAGGTCTATTACTATTCATGGTGAGTAATGTCTTCCTCCCAGACACCTGACTCATCTGGGTTGTCCTTTCTTGTCCAACCCAGTATTATCGTGAAATCTCATTTTTAGTTGTGATTCACAACTAATATAAGTATGTCTGTCTGTCTCTGTCTGTCCGTCCATCCATCCGCCCGCCCGCCTGTCCGTGCGTGTCTGTGTGTTTGTCTGTCTGTGTGTGTATGACATGTCTGACAAAGCTGCCTATGTTGCAGCTATAGCGTACCGCACTTGTGCTTGGAAAGTGATGGAATTGCTGGAACTGTGTTGCTACTTGGTAGTTTCGATGCAGTAACCTTTACTACATGTAGTCCATCGCTAAGTGGATTTGGGCTATGCTTTAATTCTACAAAGGAATGTTTATTCAATATTTGACCTCTTAAAATATTTGAATTTTGTTAATGTGGTCATTCCTGGACAATAATTTACATTAGACTGAATTTGAATCAAATTCGGATGATAACTTATTGCTAATTCTTAGGTGAGCTTCATGTTCCATAAATTTTTCTCACTATTTGTTAGAGAGTTATCGTCCTTGAAAATCCTTATTGGATTAAGCGATAGCTCAGATTTATCTAGTCTTGTTTCAACTAAAATTGTAATCTAGTGGTCTTGTGTTGCTTGTGATGCTTTGCTCTATAGTTGTATTGTTATAGCTCAATATTATGATTGTTTTATAGCCCACACCTGGTTACGAGAGTCGGCCTGACCGGATTCTGGTATCACAAGCTATTCAAGTGCATAGTGTTTCACTACCTGGAGATGGCACCAGATATAAGGACAGCTTCTATATACATATCATATGGCATAGATTTGTGAGCGTACTATCTAGTGCTCACAACAGCCACCAGGGTGTGCATGGGTACTCATGCTTACACGATTGTGGACCGCGAGGATCCTGTCGCTGTGGTGTTTGTGTTAGTGGAGATAATGAACATACGTGTCATTTACCGAACTGCGATGAATGTAATAGAACGACATATTTATTTGTGATTGTCTTTCTGATTCTATTTGTAGTTAGTATATCACAGCTTATCTATGGCATTGTGCTAACACTCCTGACCTCTGTAAGGGGTCATGGTCGAAAAGATAATTTTGGCCTTACATTAATTGGTAGTAACTGTTGTTTATTGAATAATGACTTGTACAGTAATAGTCCAGCCACCACCTCGTTGGGAAGAGTTTCCAGACATCGTCGCTTCTGGCGTACCTTATATAAGATTTGGCCTCCACTGCGTCTTTCTCCCGCCATCTTAGTACTCTTCTCTATTGGAATGCATTTTTTGTTAATTATTTTTGGACGAAAATTTTTCCATAATTTATTAAGCACTGTGTCTGCAGTAATGGATGAAGAGTACTATCCATCTGATCATCTAATGGTATGTGCCACAATAAACATCAAAACATAACATTGATACTTCTGTTATGATTCATCAGTACAAACAACAATAACTCCAGAGCTGGCTATGATAAGATGTTCTACACCCATTGTCGTGAATCAATTCAATAAAAATCTTAGATTTTAAGGAAAGTTTCTCGGAAAGTGTCAAAACGCATCTCTTTCTTAGCCACTTATAGTGAATGTCAACCGAATTTGGCTAAGATGTCCCTATGGTGCTACGCTCCAGAACATCTCTTCAGAATTTTGATTAGCCAATTTTTGGGTGAAAATCTTAGACTTTGTGAAACGATTTACCCGACATGCCCGAAATTGTCAAAATGCATTTCCTGCTTAACCGCTGGATGGATTTCAACCAAATTTGGCTGGAAGTATTGTATCGCACTACGCTCCAGAATCTTTCTTCATAATTTTGATTGGGTGTTTGTTTTATGGGTGAAAATCTGAGATTTTATGAAATATTCACAAGAAATTGTCAAAATGCATCTCGAATATATGGCTAGAAGGATCTTATGGTGGTATGCTCTAAAACTAATCCTTAATCAATGGCCTGATTTTAACCAAATCAGAAGTCCATGTATCCCATGGTGAGAGTCTTCGAAACCGCTATTTAGAATTTTGATTGGTGGATTTTCATAGCTTCAGGAGATACTATAGGAAATGAATAGGAACAGCTGTAAGTGATTTCATCTCAAGACCCACCTGGTGGATTACAACGAAAGCTGACTTGATGAACCCTCTATGGTGATTGTCTCCAGAACTTCTATTCAGAACTTTGATTGGTCCATTTTTAGCTCGCCTGGACAGAATGACCAAATGAGCATATGCCATGGCGACCGTCCATCGTCTGTCATCAATCCGTCACCCGTCCGTCAACTTTTGCTTTAAAATGTTTCTCCTAAACCGCTTAGCAGATTTTAACTTAATTTGTCTTGAAGGATCCTATCATAATAACTTCTTTACAGATTTTTATTGGTCAATTCTTTCAGCGCCTATCTTGGATTTTCCGTAAATGTTCAGGAACCCTTTAATCAATGGTCAGATTTCAATGAAACTTGGGTGGAATGATTCTATGGTTGTATGATTGAACATATCCAACGAGAATTTTTACTGGTTAATTTTTTTGGAGGACATCTTGGCTTTGCCTAAAATTATCCGGAAGTCATTTAAGATGCATTGCAGATTTTAACCAAATTTGACCTTGCGCAGCAGTGTCATAGGCTCCAGAACTTGTAATCAGAATTTTGTTTGGTACATTTTTTGGTTGAGAATTTTAGATTTTATGAAAAATTAACCAGTAATTGGCAAAACCCATCTCCTCCTTAACGACTTGATAGATTTCAACCAATTAGGATGGAAGCATTCTATGGTGCTATGCTCCAGAAGTTCTATTCAGAATTTTTGGGGTGAAAAACGGTTGAAAAATTTGTCAAAATGCATCTCCTCCTAGGAGCTGGTTGGCGGGTTTCAACCAAATTTGGCTCCAAAGACCATATGGTGGTAGTCTCCAGACTGTCTATTCAGAATTTTTTGTTGCGGTCAATTTCTTGGGTGAAAATTAGATTTTATGAAAAATTTACCGGAAAGTGTCAAAACGCATTTCCTGCTCTACTGCTTTGTTGATTTTAGCCAAATTTGGCTGGAAAGATGCTACAGTGGTACGCTCTAGAACCTCTTGACTTTTCCAAATATTTTCCAGAAACATTTTAAACGTTAGTCCTAAATCATTGGCTCTATTTCAATGAAGCTTGTGTTCAATTATCTTATCACGGGTGGCTAAATATATTTTGATTGGTCAATTTTTTGGAAGCCATCATGGATTCTCTGAACATTATCCAGTAATCCTTTAAAACGTATCTCCTCCTTATCCATTTTGTAGATTTTACCCAAATTTGACACTCAGGAGGATTCTCTAGAACTTCTATTCAGAATTTTGATTGGCTGATTTTTAGCTCACCTGGCCTGAAAGGCCAAGTGAGCTTATGTCGCGGCGACTGTCCGTCGTCCATCCGTCCATCAACTTTTTGTTTAAACGACTTTTTCTCAAGAACCGCAGGGCCGATTTCAATTATATTTGGCAGGGAGCATCCTCTTAGGACATAGGGATTCACGTTTGTTCAAACAAAGCCGATCGGCCAATTTGGCCAGTGACCATTTTGGATTTTGGCCAATTTTTAGAAACGTCTTTAAAAATCTTCTCCGAAACGGCTTGAGGGATTGAAGCAAAACTCATGAAATATGATCTACCGTATTTCGCTTAATTGAATCCTAGGCTTCTATTAGGACAAGAGGTATTCAATTTCCAACCTAACATCTCTGAGAAAGGGGGTGGAGATATTAGAGAGTTCCCAAAAAGGTTTTCTAAAGCTGATACCACGGAAACTCAACACACTTTCTCCCGTGAAAATTCTCACCGCCTATGCCTATGTTTAATGTATACCTCAAAACATCAACGGGGAAGTGAAATTATTTGATTTGAGCGTCGAAATATTGCGTATCCTTTAATTACATTAAAATTAATTAACAATTTTGTATAAAATGGCGTCACGAAAAAATACAAATCACGTGATTCGCCTCCAATTGAAGAGTTTATTTTAGAGCGAGTACTTGGATATAAATATTCTGGAATCGGGGACTTGGAACTCGGGAATTTCTATATATTATCATTGCGCGATAGGAACTGACTATTATACTGATCTGAATAATGGGTACCTGTTTGATAAACTCCCGTTAGCGTATAATATCTTGCAAGAACACGGTGCCTCCCATCCCAAAAGAGCCACTGGCTCGCCAACTTAAGAAGCCGGCTATATTGTCATTCGTAATAATTCAATTTGGATCATTTGATGTTGATCGGCATTACAAAATTGATGCACATTTTCTTCAGTGCGTGTTTGGTACATAAATTTGGTCTTAATATATATTTATAAGGAAGGTATTTAATCACAGCAAGATTGTTTTACGCGCATTTTGACTAGAAAAGTGTGGAATAAACTTTATTATATCGTGAACATACGCGGCCTACTATTAATATTAATCTAATAGGTGGTCGAGATTTACAAATCCGAGGCTTGTATTGACTTTTAGAGGGGCGGGAAATATATCAGGGCAGAGATCGGTGTGGACGATTATTATTATTATTATTATTATTATTATACACGCTATTCTTACAAATTTGCTCCTAAAAAAGTTTTTCCTATACAATCTGCTGAGTTAGGGGGTGGGGCTACTAATACAGAGTTTTGCCATTTTGAAACTGCAAAGAAATCATTGGAGCTCATATGTCAAAGTTAGGGGGTGCGTTTCTATTAGAGCATAGGCTATAATTAAGCAAAATACGGTAGGGCATGAGCTCAACCAAGTTTGTTCCAGGGAACTTGATTAGTCCAATGGCTCGGCGGCCATCGTGGTTGACCTAGTTTTAGCCAAAATTACTTCTCCAGAACCACTGAGACGATCAGGCCAAAATTTGTGATATATGATTAGGGACTAAGGGCCAGTAAAGTTTGTTCAAGCGAAGTTGATTCATCAAAAAACATGGCCGCGGTGGGCCAATCAAAATATAGCGTATTTAGCAGCCATATTGGATTTTTTTATTTGATGGATTTTGAGGCCGAAATCGGTTTTATCTAGGTTTTTGGGTATTCTGATCTCAAATTTGCAATTTTCGAAACTGTAGGATAAATGGTTTGGCGGACATCTTGGATCATTTTCCCAAAAAAAGCTCCGATATTAAACCAATGGGAAATTTAAAATGTCTTCTTCTCAAGGACTACTGGGCCAATTTCAATTATATTTGGCAGGAAGTATCCTTAGGGAATAGAGATTCCATTTTGTTCAAACGAAGCGATCGGCCAATTTGAGGCCATCTTGGATTTCGGCCGATTTTTAGAAATGTCTTTAAAAATCTTTTCCAAAACCATTTGAGGGATCAATTCAGACCTCATGAAATATGATCTAGGGCAAGAGCTGACCCAAGTTTGTTCAAGGGAACTTGATTGACCAGTGACCATCTTGAATGACCTTGTTTTTGCAAAAACAATTTCTTCCCCAGAACCGCTGAATCGATCAGGCCGAAATTTGTGATATATGATTAGGGACTAAGGGCCATTAAAGTTGTTTAAGAGAAGTTAATCAGTCCAAAAAAATGTCCGCCGTGGACCAATCAATATATAGCATGTTTGGCGGCCATATTGGATTTTTTTATTTGATGGATTTTGAGGTTGAAATTGGTTTTATATATGTTTTTGCGTATTGTGATTTCAAATTTGGCATTTTCGCGACTATCGGATAAACGGTTTAGTGGCCATCTTGGATCATTTACCCACCAAAATCTCCCATACTAATGCAATGGGAAATTTAAAATGTATGCTTCTTTCGCCAGCTTGGATTTTGGTTGATTTTTAGAAATGTCTTTGAAAATCTTCTCCAAAACCACTTGAAGGATCAATTCAAAATGCATGAAATATCGTCTCGAGCAAGAGCTGCACCAAGTTTGTTCAAGGGAACTTGATTGGCCAAATTGGTTGGCAGGCATCTTGGATAGCCTATTTTTTGCCAAAACAACTCTAGAACCACTGAGCGGATTGGGCCGGAATTTGGGAAATATGATTAGGCACTGAGTGCCATTAAAGTTTTTTCAAGGGATGGAGCTACGTCAGAAACATGGCCGCAGTGGACCAATCAAAATTTAGCGTGTTTGGCGGTCATATTGGACTTGGAAAAATGTCCACAAACTCATTTAAAAGACTACTAAACCACCCACCAACAATTTTGACAAAAATGCATAGTGCTCCAGGTGAGCAACACAGGCCCCTTGTGCCTCTTGTTTTTGTTGGCCATCTTGATTTTGCTAAAATATTTTCCGAACCATTTAAAAGGCTACTCCTCATTAATCAGTATCCTGATTACAATGGAATTTGGTTGAAACGATCCTATCACGGTAGTCTTCAATGTATCAAATGAGAATTTGGATTGGTCAATTAGTCTGGTGGCCGGCCATCTTGGATTTTTCTAAAATTATCAATTATGTCTATTTAAATGCAAATTGTTTGAATACTAATGACAGTTGAACATCACAGGCCCTTGGGTGCCCATCTGTATGAATCCGGAGGCAACTCATTAGATTTCATTGATAAATAAGACTGATTAAAGTTTGTTCAAGACAATTGAAGAGTTTATTTTAGAGCGAGTACTCAGATATAAATATTCTGGAATTGGGGACTCGGAACTCGGGAATATCTATATATTATCATTGCGTGATAGGAACTGGGTATTATACTGATCTTAAAAAACGGGTACCCATTTGATAAACTCCCGTTAGCGTATAATATCTCGCGAGAACATGATGCCTCCCATCTCAAGAACCGCTGGCTCACCAACTTAGGAAGCCGGCTATATTCATTTAACGTTGATCGGCGTTACAAAATTGAGGCGCATTTTCTCCCGTGCTTGTTGTTTGGTACATAATTTTGGTCTTTAAATATATTTATAAGGAAGGTATTTAATCACGCCAAGACTGTTTTATGCAAATTTTAACTACAAAAGTGGAATAAACTTTATTATATCTTGAACATACGTGGCATACTATTAGTATTAATCTAATAGGCGGTCGAGATTTACAAATCCGAGGCCTGTATTGACTTCTAGAGGGGCCAGGAATGTATCAGGGCAGAGATCGGTCTGAAGTAGACACACCCTGTGACACGATTGTTATTCTTATACACGCTATTCTTACAAATTTGCTCTTAAGAAAAATCTTCCTATACAGTCTGCTGAGTTAGGGGGTGGGCTTCTAATAGAGTTTTGCCGTTTTGAAACTGCTAAGAAATCATTGGAGCTCATATGTCAAAGTTAGGTGGTGGGCTTCTATGAGAGCATAGGCTACTATTAAGCGAAATACGGTAAGCCAATTTTCTATATATTTCTGTATTAGTTTTTATAGTTTTATAAAATTTAATACAGTTGATTGCAATTTTAAAATATCCCCTATTTTCCACTTTATTTAATGAATCTAAGTCGAATGGTGTATTTTATATACGCAAATAACTCGGTGAAAATGTTACAAAAATATATAATATAATGCATTAATGTTTGGGCAATTAAATGCGCTTTCCAATGATATGATTTAAATAATATAATGATTTTAGTTTATCATAGGAATGGTTGAGATTGCGGTGTATTTTAGTGCAAAAGTAACTCAGCGCGGGTCAGCGGCTTGTTGGCGGCGATACCAGCCAGCAGTTTTGCTCTGGGCATTGATTTAGGGGAATCCCGGCATAATGATGTCAGTGTGGGAAAGGTGTATTTCAAGAGAATGGATCATGCATATAAGCATCTGAAAGCTAATCATGAGATGCCTCCAGAGCTGGCGGCGGAAAGACCACCTTAAGGGTCAGCACAAATTCGTCTAATGTCTATGAGAACCACAACAGCTCGACAAGAAGGCCTATGCAAAGCTGTCAATACAAACTAGAAAAAACTAGATAGCTGAGACCAATATCTCAAAGAAGATTTTGATAATGCCAGTGTCGCAATGCTAAAAAGGAAAGCATCCAATAGCCACTCTGAAATTTGGTATAACTTACAAACCTGGCATGTCTGTGCAAGGCCTTGACAAGACCTATCATCGAGAAAATCTCTAAAGCAAGAGACCCGCCTGCCCAGGGTTGTGGCATGGACAATGTAGCTACAACACCTGGAACATCAAAGGATATAGTTTCTCTTCTTAATCGAGATGCTTGATTCTCTAGCTGATGGTGAGTCAGTTCCAGACAACGGGAACAAAGTTGAGGACTTTAAGTGTCTGGACAATGAGAAGAGAACTTATACAAAATCGCATAAAATAATTTAATGAAACTTGGCAGATGACTTCTTTATGATGTGTCGATGCACCCTTTATGGGATGTTCCATGTATGATGGTTCAGTATATGTTTGCAAACAAATGAGAGTACAAGGCAAAACACTTCTGAAAGGAGCTATACCTTTTCATAAATTTGTTTGCATTCATGTATTAGTAAAGGTCGATATAGTGAATGAGGGGCTTTCTGTGCCAAATATTGTTTGCTAATTCAAAACCAATATCAATAATTTGTTGAAAACAAATATATTTGTGATTGTTGATGTGGGAGCTGGTGGACATCACTCGTTTCGAACAAAGCAGCGTGTCAGTTTGCCAGTTTGAGCAATGTTTCTGACAGCTTGCTCGACTATAAGGCCAAAATCTGACAGCATTCTCTACCATAAGGCTCATATCTGACAGCATTCTCTACCATAAGGCTCATATCTGAAAGCATACGTGACTATGAGGCTCATATCTGAAAGCATGCTCGACCATAAGGCTCATATCTGGCACAATATTATAATAAATGTTATATGTCAAGGTCCACCACATCATAGGCCTTGTTTGGTGGATGCCTGTTTTGTACTGTTAGATTATTTACCTATGTTGAAATAAAGAATCTTGAATCTGTCCACCTCAATCATGTGCGAATAGAGGGATCCATTTCTAGCTTTATTTGCCCATTTCAAACTAAACTCTGGCCATTTTTACGTGTGTTTGATCGATTTGAAACTTTGATAGTGGAATTCCTAGATTCTAAATTGCAAGGTAAATTGTCTGTTAACTATTTTGAAACTAATTTGACTGGAAGCAACACCTCCAAACCATATTAGTTTCAAAATATTCAACAGAGTGTTTATTAAATTGTAAATTCACTAAAGACAGACATACAATTCATTTACTTTAGTGACAAACCTTTCGATTTTTGTGAATGAGTTTTATGATTTTAATTATGATGTCAGCTAACCTGGGGTATATTTAATTATGACATCAGATACTTGAGTGACAGATAGAATCACTCTATCCTGGTCATGTTCCATTATTGAGGTCCAAGGAAACCATGCAGTGTTAAATTCACATGTTAAACTTGTCGGTTGTGGTGAACCGACCATTTAGATCTAGACTAGACATGTTCATACAGCAGTATGTATGATTACTGGATTCTCCGACTGTAATGCTAGAAACATCCCACAGCTGTAGTCAGTCCTTCGCTTTTGACCACTGTGTCTTATCATCAGCCAAAATTTTTAGCTTCCTCAGGTCCATTCTTGATCTGAGTGTAACGAGTCATGCTCTCTTGAGGCCATCTTTCAGCACACTTAACATATTAGTATGGCTAATTCCAAGGCTTCCTGTGCTGGTGTCCCTTCTGGTATCCTTAGCGCATGGCCAAACATGGACCAACTTTGTTGGGCGATATTTACTGACAGCAGTGGCATATTACACATCTTGCATAGTGCATCCCTGGAAAATATGCTGTCCTGCCATCGGTGTCAATTGATTGTGTGGAGGTGTTTGCGCTGGCAGGCAGTAAGTTTGTCTGGAGATACCTTTAGAGCTGCCCAGCTGCTGTTACAGTGATGGGCTTGTGATTCGCAACCTAGAAGTATGTATTTTGCTTTATTACATCATAAGTACGTTCTTATAGGGTCATCATTTGGTGTTAAACAAAAACATTTTCAAAGACACAAGCAAACCGGTCGCAAGAATGACTGATGTCAACACCCATTTCGAACACGCACTTAACTCTTGAATAATTAGTGCATAAACTGGTCTCAACCAGCATCTTCGAATGTCAATTTGGGTAGAAGCAACAATCTGAGTGGTTAATGATAACCATTGATTCATTAGAGCCAGAGTTAAATTCGATTTAACATTCTTAACAAACTAAACCTTGCAAAAAGTGTTGCCATGGATGGTTTCAAGTGGAGTGTTTTCAAACACTGCATGCTAACGCTACTAATACACCTTAACCACATCTGTAACTTATCTTTCATTCAAGGCATATTTCCATCAAAATTAAAAGCAGCACGAGTAACACCTATATACAAAGCAAAGGATTCATCTAACTTCACAAACTATAGACCTGTCTCAATACTTCCACTTTTCTCCAAATTAATGGAACGACTTGAGCACAATCAGCGTTATAGCTGCTTAGATAAAAAGTCAATCCTTTATACATCACAATACGAGTGCCGTGAAAAACATTCAACAATCCTAGCACTAATTGAAGTGACAGGAAAAATTTCAAAAGCTGTCGACACTCAATCATAAAATCTTTTTAGAAAAACTTGCCTATTACAGAATCTGAGGAAGTGCACTCATCTGCTATCAAACCTATTTAAGTGACAGAACACAATGTGTGCAATTCATTGCAACTTGCTCTGAAAACAGGAGACTAGCTTGCTGTGTTCATCAGTGGTTCATCCTTGGCCCTATGCTGTTCCTCTTGTATATGAATGACATGCCTAATAGATGCAAACACATGTCACTAATACTATTTGCTGATGACACCCATGCCAAAGACATAGTTACATTATACAAGAGCTCCGCAAACGGCGCATAATACCCTGCCATGATGACAAACCAATGAATGAGAAAGTATTTATTTCTTCATCAGACCCAGACAAGTCATCCTTTCGAAGTGTCAAAGATATCCATTAAATGATCAAGGAGGTATCGTCAGTAAACCAATTCTCAAGATGGCCGCTGCTGACTGGCAGCCATATAGGATTTTGGATTATCGTAAATTTCGATAAGTTTTTTAACCAGACATTACAACAACCCTATCAAGTGATCTGATAAGTGGTAACGACGATATCATCCAGAAACCAACTTTCAAGATGGCAGCCCATGGCGGTCGGCCATCTTGGAGTTCAGATCATCGTCAATTTTGATAGGTTTATTCCCCAGACCTAGTCCAACCATTCTATGAAGTTTCAAAGCGATCCGATAAACGCTAATGGAGTTATCATCCGATGTCCAATTTTCAAGATGGCTGACGGTGGCTGGCAGCCATCTTGGATTTCGGATCATCATCGATTTCGAAAGATTTCTTCCGCGGACCTAGTCCAACCACTCTATGAAGTTTCAAAGCGATCCGATAAACGGTAACGGAGTTATCATTTGGAAACAAATTTTCAAGATGGCCACCGGTGGCTGGCAGCAATCTTGGATTTCGGATCATTGTCAGTTTTGATAGGTTCGTTCACCAGACCTAGTCCAACCACTCCATGAAGTTTCAAAGCGATCCAATAAACGGTAACCAGAGTTATCATCCGGAAACCAACTTTCAAGATGGCAGCCCATGGCAGTCTCCCATCTTGGAATTCGGATCATCGTCGATTTCGATAGGTTTCTTCCCAAGACCTAGTCCAACCACCCTATTTAGTTTCAATGTGATCTAACAAACGGTAATGGAGTTATCATCTGGAAACTACTCTGCGACCTGCATGCCCACCCGCCCGCCTGGACGGATGGCGCCATTACATAATACCCCGCCAAGTTTTTTGGCGGGGTATAAAAAGGTAAATAAGGAAATGGAAGAAATTACTAACTGGTTTTCATTAAATAAGCTATCTTTAAATGTAAATAAAACAAACTATGTTATTTTCAAAATCTAGAGAATTAATAAATAAAGAGGTTCCAGAAATGTGTATTAACAATTTGAAGAGTCCCTATATATGGAAAGTTCCTAAGAGTATATTTATATAAAAACTTGACCTGGGCCAAATAAATTGAGACAGTTACGGCAAAAGTAGCAGGAGGAATCGGTGTCATCCAAAGATTAAACCCATATATGACAGATAACATTCTCATTTATGCTTTGATGGATTTCAACCAAATTTGGCTGGAAGAATCCGATGGTGGTAGGCTCCAGAACTTCTATACAGAATTTTGATTTGTCAATTTTTCTCGTGGCCATCTTGGATTTTACGAAAATTATCCAGAAATTTAGAATGCTACTCCTCCAGGATAAATGTCCCAACTTCAATGAAACTTGGGTGGACTAATTCTATTCTGGTAGGCTTCAACACTTCTAACGAGAATTTTGATTGGTCAATATTTCTGACGGCCATCTTGGAATTTCTGAAAATTTCTGGAAATCAATTAAAAGCCTACTCCCCATTAACCATTTGGGCGATTTCAGGCAAACTTGTTTGGGAAGACCCTAGACAGGTATCCTTCAAAACTTGTCTACAGAATTTTGATTGGTCTTTTTTTTGCCAACCATCTTGAATATTAAAAGAAAATGGCGGGAAATCGTTTAAAACGCATCTCCTCATTTATACTTTGACGGATTTCAACCAAATTTGGCTGGACATATCCTATGGTGGTAGGCTCCAGAACCTCCATACAGAATTTTGATTGGTCTATTCTTTTGGCGCCCATCTTGAATATTACAAAAAATATTTCCTCATTTATGCTTTGATGAATTTCAACCAAATTTGGCTGGAAGGATCCTGCTGTGCTTGGCTCAGAACTTCGATACAAAAATTTTGATTGTTCAATTTTTCTGACGGCCATCTTGGATTTTCCGAAAGTTTTCCAGAAATCATTTAAAATGCTACTCCTCCAATGTAACTGGCCCAACTTCAACGGAACTTGGGTGGACTGATTCTATCCTGGTAGGCTTCAACACTTCTAACGAGAATTCTGATTGGTCAATATTTTCGGTGGCCGTCTTGGCGTTTCTGAACATTTCTGGAAATCAATTAAACGCCTACTCCTCATTAACCACTTGGCCGTTTTCAAGGAAACTTGGTTGGGAAGACCCTAGACGGGTATGCTTCAAAACATGTATACAGAATTTTGGTTGTTTTTTCCGTCCGCCATCTTGAATATTTCAAAAAATGGCGGGAAATCATTTAAAACGTATCCTCATTTATGCTTTGACGGATTTCAACCAAATTTGGCTGGAAAGATTCTATGGTGGTAGGTTCTAGAACTTCTATACAGAATTTTGATTGGTCATTTTTTCGTCGGCAATCTTGAATATTCCAAAAAATGGCAGGAAATTGTTTAAAGCGCATCTCATTTATGCTTTGATGGATTTCAAGCAAATTTGGCTGGAAGGATCCTATGGTGGTAGGCTCCACAACTTCTATACAGAATTTTGGTTGGTAAATCTTTCTGGTGGCCATCTTGGATTTTCCGAAAAATTTCTGGAAATCAATTAAAATGCTACTCCTCTAATCTAAATGTCCCGACTTCAACGGAACTTGGGTGGACTACTTCTATCCTGGTAGGCTTCAACACTTCTAACAACAATTCTGATTGGTCAATCTTTCCCGTGGCCATCTTGGATTTTCTGAAAACTTCTGGAAATCAATTAAACGCCTACTCATTAACCCATACAAAAAAGTTTACTTTGCGGATAACTAGCCACTAGTTAGCGACTAGTTTGCAGCAAAGGAAACACTGAGTGACAAGACTAAACATGGCCTAGTGGCTAGATGTTAACCTGCCACTAAGTGGGGGCATAATTATAACTGAGCGGCTGGTTTGCAGCAGAGTGTGTAATTTGCCACAAACTGAGTGGCTGGTTAACATGAAGGACTCTGTTTCTCAAAAACTGAGCGACTGGTTAACATGAAGGACTCTGTTTCTCACAAACTGAGCGTCTGTCAATTCGCAGACCAAGAGGAGACTGATTTTGTTTTTAAATCTCAGCACTGCCAGTCATTGCTATAGTAAATTTTCAAAAACAAATCATCTCTTGATCTGCTCATGGGGGATTTATGAGAAAATTTAAATTTTCAAAAACAACTTTGAGAGTCAACAGGTCTAACTAATTACCCGCACGTGGCATTGACGATAGCATGCGGGTATTCATTTGAATAAACAACACACACACACCCTTTGTCAGATCACATAGGTGTGAATTACTGTTGAGTATTCAAGTGTGATCTTATCAATACAGATTATCATGATGAATTCCGTGGCGTGTGGCACTTATCTAAGCTCACGGTGGACTGATCGCCGCCCGCCTTTGGTCAACTCATTAATGGTCAAGCCGGCCTAAATGGCCTCTATAGTGGTCTTGAGGAATGTGGAATTATTAAAAGTAAATTTATCGCTGCAATGACTGACTTACCAAGCGAGTCAGTCATTCCAGTGGTAAATTTTCAAAACGTTAATTTGCCTATGCCCACAAATGGACATTCCGTAATGACAGATTTCGATTTTTCTTATCCAATTCTGACCATCAAAGGGTGATTCATTGTTGCTTTGATATTGATCTTTTCTGGACAGGAGCCAAATTGGAATTCTGTGGAAAAGTCAGTAAACAAGTTGCTCAATCTTGTGTCAAATTAACCCTATTATGGGCATTCTGGCCAAAGCGGCCTATGCAATGGTCTCTGAATTTCCATTTGCAGCCAAAGAGAAGATTAGTTTTGTAATTTTACCAATACAATGAGTGGCTCGGAAACCGAGCTAGTCATTTCAGTGGTAATGTTTAAAAATATTTTTTGCTTGGCATGCAAATGGACCCTGATCAAGCAAATGTAGGATTTTTCGTTTTTATGTTAAAGCCAGCCTAAGCATCATCTACAACGATCATGAGAAATATCCATTTGAATGACATTAACATACTCTTTTTGCAAATTCCAGTGATAATTTTACAAAATAGTCATCTCTTGATCTGCAAATAGACATTAACAGAGGCCTTGGTATTCGGTTGATCAAAATGAGTGTCAGTTTGAGCGCTGTCAACACAAGAGGGGTGGGGTGGGGGTGTGTGTTAATAAGTTGTTATATTTTTTCCAACCCCACCACTGTGCGTGCGTGCGTGTATGTATGTATGTATATATATATATATATATATATATATATATATATATATATATGTGTGTGCGTGCGTGCGTGCGTGAGTGCGTGCGTGCGTGCGTGCGTGTAAGGTGTCTGTCATAACAATAAGCAATGCATTCGGCGGACGACCTGATATGATTGATGAATATTGTCTATTTGTTCTGTTCTGTTTTTGGATCTTCCTCCAATTGGTTGGAGCACGCTGCACTTGCGTGGCAGTTGTATATCACACTTCTATGATATACTATGCGGCAACATATTTACAATTGGTTAACAAAATTTGTGTCATGCATAGTGAAGCACATAAAAATGCCTCTACTTGTCAAAGTTCAGCAAAGCGTACAAGAAAGTTCATTAAAGTGCATAAGTCCACAATATTCAGGTATTAAGTAAGAAAATTGATTTCTGGCGGAAAAAACAATGAAATTATACTTTTCAATGTCTGGTATTTATAGAGTTCAGAATGTAAGTTCTAATGGAATGTAATCAATAGCATAGCTTTCTCGAGATGTTCTCAATTTCACGCTGATGGTTCGGGTCATCTGAGATAATGCCCATGTCGATTAGAGCAGAGCAGTCTATGATTAGTTGGGTTTGGATTGATGAATCTGAGCAAATACCAGCCCATGTTGTGTCTTTGGCTAATGAGACGTTTGAGCTCACAGAAGTGTTTCTGCCTTTATTCCAGCAGGAGTAGCATAAGCCAGTAATCTTCAGTATCGCTTTGACACAACGGACATAGTGGGTTTCTCTGGCTCTGATTAAATTGTGCAAGTTTAGTTTGAACCAGGTAGGTCCCAGTTAGGAATCTGGTCTTAATACTACATCTACCTATTATGTTATTATTGCCTATCTACATGTTATCTTTAACATTGCTTTGCATAGTAGAGATAGCTTGATGAGTTTTGCCGATAGTCAGGCGAGGAAAATTACAATGCTCCAATGTACTCTTGGTACTACACTGTTGGAGGAAACATTTTGACAAGAATTTTTCTACTGCAGACTTGATGAGCCATTTCCAGCGTTGTTTATTGAAAGCTAAGACTTTTACATTGGATAAATTTGGGACCTCGTATTGATGAACTAATCGAGGAACCAGCTCTGGGATTTGGCTGAAGTTGATATCATGGCTGTCTGTCATTCCATTAGACCATTCAAGATGTGATTTCCACTTCTGATGATGGAGGACAATAATGTTAGCTGTTGAATATGTAGTTCGGTGGTCACAGGCCTGGCTCCAACAATTAATAACGTCTTGGTGGGCCGTACATCATATAAATGTGAAAGCAGATCTTTGGGAAGAAAGAAATTAACCTGGAACAAAATATCCAATAGGTTGGTACGAAATATCCAATATGTTAGAGGCGAATCATTACCGATTTGATTATTTAGCGATCTACCAATAACTCGGCCTACAATACATATCGGAAATAACTTAAAACATTTCCAACATAATTGGATTTGAAGATTTTCAATTATGTGCAGAACACTTCCGCCGTGCATAGTATTACGGGTTCGTACAGCCGTAGGCATAATTGATTGATGCGTACCTTACAACTTCATGGTACGGATTAACCATTACGATGGTATGGAATATCCACTTCGTTAGGTATGGAATATTCAGATTTAGAGTACGGATTCTCCAATAGGCTAGGTTCGGATTGACCAGTACAGTTTGGTTTGGGTACGGAATGACTGGTATTCATCCAGACTGTATCCAATCTACAAACTGTTACACAAATAAAAATTGTTGCATTTAATTTGACAGCACTTATAAATGAGGATAAAACATTCCTTCATAGCAAACTAACTTACTTTTCTACTTGGCAGTTACTAACCACGGTTCTCATACATAATCATAACATTTACAGCTTTTTAGGACATTGTATCCTATTATCAGCTACTTCAATAAATTTGGTGATGAGCTACATTATCTAATAGTCATTTTTGGATTACATGGTTTATCTAGAGCTCTATAATTGTAGTATACAGGATGTTGAATAAATAGTTTATCTAGTCTGGTTTTAAAACTATTTAGAGATGGAGCTTCAACAACTTCAGGCGTCAGGGAGTTCCACCAGTCTATGACACGGTTAGAGAAAAAACTTTGTCTAAGTGATGTATTTGCTCTTGGTTTTAGTAATGTAAATTTATGACCTCTAGTTCTCTTTCTTGGACGGATAATTAGAAGTTTTCTAGAGTCCACAGTATACAGGTTATGCATGTACTTATAGACATTTATAAGATCCCCTCTTATTCTTCTGTATACTAGACTTGGTAGTTCTAAATATTCTAATCTTGCCTGGTAATTTAGAATTTTTAAGTTGGGCATCATTTTCGTAGCTTGTCTCTGAATTTTTTCAAGTTTTTCTGCTTGTTTCCATGTGTTTGGTGACCATACAGGGGCAGCATACTCCAGGTGAGAGCGGATTAATGTTGGATAAAGTTTCATGAACAGGTCTTCATCTATATATTGGAATGTACGCCATATTATGCCTGTCATTTTATTAGCCTTGGAAGTTATCTTCTCTATATGGCTCTCAAATGTTAGTTTTGTATCTATTGACATGCCTAGGTCATTGATTATATTTTCGTCATGTAATTTTAGGGTTTTCCCATCATCTATCATTTGATAGGAAGTATTAAAGTGATTATGGCCTATGAACATTTTTGAGGATTAAATCGGACCTGCCATATTTCTGACCAGTGCTGCAGTGAGTTACGGTCTTGTTGTAGTTCTTTACAATCATCCGCAAATAAAAAAAAATGTCAGATTCAATCACAGATGGCATGTCATTGATAAAAATAGTGAAAAGTACTGGACCGAGTACACTGCCCTGTGGAACTCCACTCAAAACAGGTGTCCATGACGAAAAGGCTCCATTTACTACAACCCTCTGTTGGCGATTTGTTAAAAAGGATCTTAGCCAGTTTAGTAGATTACCTGAAATTTTGTATTGGCTTAATTTACTTAGAAGGCGTTCATGAGGCACTGTGTCAAATGCCTTCATAAAATCAAGATACAGGACATCTATATCTTCACCCCTGTCTAGAGCAGTCGTCCAGGCCTCTAACACTTCTAATAATTGTGTAACTGTAGATCGCCCAGCCATGAAACCATGTTGATATTCAGTTTAAAAAAACCCTGTTATTTATCATGTGGGCTACTACCTTGTCCCTCACAATGCTCTCCAGTACCTTACAGGAAATGGAAGTACGGCTAGCCGGTCTATAGTTATTTGGTTGTCTTTTTGACCCCTTCTTATGTATGGGTATGACTTGGGCATATTTCCAATCTGTCAGCACTGAACCTGTGTCTAATGATTTTTGGTATATAAGTGTCAAGGGCCTTGCTATGACATCCTTCAATTCTTTGAGTAGCCGAGGATGTAAACCATCAGGTCCTGGGGATTTGTTTTGCTTTAAGTTGCCTAGTTTTTCTTTCACAGTATCCAGGTTCACTTTAATGTTGCTCAATGCATTGGTTTCGGTTTTAAATTTCATAATGACAATAATATTTATATTTTCTTGGGTAAATATACTAGAAAAAAGTTGATTTAATAATTCAGCTTTTTCTTGGTCTGTTACAGTAAGGTTAGCATTTATGTCTTCAAGATCTCCTACACTTTCTTTTGTTTTTAGTTTATTATTGACATAGCGCCAAAATGATTTAGGGTTATTTTTAATGTTAGTCGCGATGTTTCTTTCAAAGAGCCTGACTGACTTTTTACATTGTGCTTTTACTTGATTTCTCTCACGCGCATATTTGTTATAATGATGTGTATCTTGTGTGCCAAAATATGTCTTCCAGTGCTTTTCTTTTTTTCTTATTAACCTAAGTAATTGTCTATTTGGCCATGGTGGTCTCTGTTTGAGGGAATTATTTTTTTGTGCGGTATATATATTGGCATTACTTGACTTATACTCTCTTTTAAATTCACCCAGCATTGATCCAGTGACAGTCCTTCAAGTTGCGTCTCCCAATTCTTGTCCAATTCCCTACATAACCCCTCATAATCTCCTTTGTCATATATGTGTAGCATATCAAATCAAAAGTAAAACAGATATGGTAACTTTTTCCCAAGCCAGGAAAAGTAGAAATATTTTCAACCATATACTGTTCATTTGTGAAGACTAAATCTAAAGTACTATGTTCGTTATTTTGGCGATAACGAGTCGGAATGGTAACATGTTGGTAGAGAAAAGCGTCAGATACTGCTTCAAGAAATTTAGATGCTCTTATTGATGGTTTACTAATTTGTGGTTCTATCTCCCAGGCAATTTCAGGATAATTATAGTCACCTATCAGTAGTAAATGCGAATGCTTGCTTTGAACAGATCTTTTAATTGTATCCAGTAATCTGTTATCATTTATTTCATTTGAGTTTGGACTTCTGTATGTTCCCATTAATAGCAATTTGTCTCTTTGTTTTAGCCTAATTTCCACTACCACTATTTCATCTGGTAGGTCATCTATTGTTAATAGAGCCTCTACTGGATTGAATACTGAGCGTATACATATACCGTCCAATCAATTTTCTAAGGGTGGAGCTGCCAATGATCAAGACATTCTTTTGCCTAAAATTGCCTTGGCGAAATTCAACATTTCTCATTCTAGCCTCAGGGTAGATCATGTTCATGCTGGGTGGGTTATTCCTTACATAGCTATGCCCTCCTGCATTTCCCCTGTTAACATTTCTAGCCTCATGATATGATCTTGTAGGATTATTATGAGAATGTTGTGAAGAGGGAGCTGTGTTTTTGGAGGCCACTTCTCTGTAGGTCATATGACCATGATCATTGCCTGATTTATTCATATTATACTTGTTTTGTGTATCCTAATTGTGAAATGGGGCTTGGAATTGAGCCACATGTTTATTATTACTTTTGCTGTTAAAAGTTTGACGTATTTCTCTGCTAGCTGTGGTTGTTACATTATTGTTGTTTTGTCGTGTACTAACTACTGGTATACATTTAGTTTCAGTCTGCTTTGGATGCAGTTCATTCTGTATTTGTAGGTCATGTACTTGTTCCTTTATTACCTTAATTTCTTGCATTATTGCTTGCAACACATCACTATTTTGGTCTGACTGATGAGGTTGGGCTAGCTCCTTATCTGCTGTGACTATACTTGGAGATGTGCACTGCACTGAATCAGAATTTTCATCTGACTCAGTCTGTGTGTGTGTGAGTGTTTTATATTTAATATAGTCTTACTTGTACAATTATTGGTAGGAGGTGCATGCATGGCATTTACCTGCCCTGTGTACTGCTTACCGTAATAAGACTTATACGATTCTAGAAAGTCACCAATTTTATCCGATATTGGGGTGCATAGTATGCATGTATATTTACGCTTAGAAGTAATTAAGGCACTTAGCATATACACAGGAAGGGCAGTACAATTGTAGTGCCACCATATATTGCAATCTGAGCATTTCATCATAAATTTATTGTCAGCTTCACCACATGGACATTCTCCAGCCTGCTTCTTCATAGTTTCATTGTTACTATCAAATGTAGATATTTCATTGTTAGTTGATAGTCCTACTTGAGTTAGTGTACAAACAGGAGATGCAAGTGAGTGTGTGGAAGTCATACTATTATCAGCATCTGCTCTTGAGGATGGTGTGCAAAATGTTAGCGGTGGTAGTATTGGAGGTGGAGGATTGCCTGTATTTAGTGTAACTGGATGTGTTAGAGCTGAAGAGTTTAATCTGTATGGAGCAGGTGTAAAGATGGGAGGTGAACTATATTGCACATTATTTTGAGGTGAAGAGTTGTCCATCATTCGTTAACGATCTTCCGCAAGTCTCTGTTCCTCACATCTGCTACATAGGAAGTCGTCATTATTATGATTGATGACAGATGGACTTCTTATACCACATTTATAACATGAATTTTGTTTCATTGTGTAACGCGTACAGCTTTACAGTTGCTTACTTTACACCTTAAGGATGACTTGTATATATATATATATATATATATATATATATATATATATATATATATACATATATACAGATGTTAGACAGAATGGACTGACAGAAAACGTGCACTCTATATTTACAATTTGTTTGTTACTGTGTGTTACTGTGTTTATCCGTGCCTCTAAAATGTTGGTGGTGTGTGTGTTTTAACTAGGATTTGGTCTTGAATATTACTTAATATAAATTAGATTTTAGATCTCTATTTAGTTACTTAACACCTTATCGTATGCTTACCACTTTTAAAGCAAGTTATTTATTTATTTATTCATTCATTTATTCTTTTTATTTATCTTTTTCTTCTTTTTTTTTGGTTGACCTGAACGGATTTGTATTGGTAAAACTATGTCTTTTGCTATTATAACATATAATACAGCTACATATACAATTTAACCATTAGTTATCAAAGTGGGTTGTTTATTTTGTGATCTTATATGTATTTAGGAAAGTGTGTGTTCAAGTTCAAGTTCAAGTTCAAGATTATTTATTTTGATATAGAATATACATTTACAGTTTCACAACAGGTAGTCCACCAAAGGCAGAGCCTATGTGGCGGTGGACCCCTACATATAACATATAACATATAACAACAACAGTATAGGACATGAGAATACTGAATACATACGGTTAACATGTTATAGTCCTATATATACATATAGTTAACTGTCTCGCTGCCAAGCCTCTGCAGTCTACATTTTCCATGGAGCCTAACTCAGGGTATGCTGAGTACCTCTAAAACAATTTGACCAAACGTTGTCGGTGGCTAAGCCACAAGCAACTTTCAGTCAAATTTTCTAGAATACTCAGCCAATCCAGAGTCATTGCCAATTGGAGTTATTGTCCGCTTCCAGCAGTCCAACAGTTAATAGACGTATGACAATTTACATTTTTACAGGGAAAGACATGACAGACGGATGTGTGCTTATCTTGCTTAAGTTAATAATTCTATATTACATATTCTTATTATCAATGACAAAGTATTTTTTAGGCTGTGATGGTAGAGTTAGTTGTTTGGTAGTTACCATTATGACAGATATTCTTCTTATTATTAATATTATTATTATTATTATTATTTGTTCTGGTGACTGGGTGCAAGTATGAGAATAGCATGCCATGATGGTGTGTGTTTTCCAGAGTCTAGTAGGTTTCTATAATCTTCTTTTTGATATTCTGCTTAAAGTACTGTAGCTTTATGATGTCTGTGCGTGTGCTTGTGTCTGTATTATTCCATAACTGAATTGCTTTGTATGAGGGTTTTTGTTGTGCTGCTTTTGTTTGGTGGTGTGTTGAATGGAGGTTATCTCTTGTTCTTGTGTTGTGAGGATGAAATTGTGTATTGAGCATAAAAATGTTAGATAAGGATGAGGGTAAGTTGCCATTGTGGAAGTCCCTTAAGATTGTGTATAGTTGGAGCCCTCCTATGTCCTCAAGTTTTAAGACCTTTTCTGATTTAAAGATATCCTGGCCACCTGCTGTTTGTGAAAATAGTTTAATAGATTGCTTTTGCAGAGATTTTAGTTTTTTTAGTCTAGCTTGAGATGTATTAGTCCAGATAGCATTGCAGTAAGTGATGTGAGGAAGTATCATTGTGCAGTACAGGGTTTTAATAATATTAGGTGTTAGATAGGGTTTCAGTCTGCGAATGATGCCAATGCTTTTTGCTACCCTGGTAGTAATAATTTCAATATGCTTCTCCCATGTTAAATTTTTGTCCAGATATACTCCTAAAAACTTAGCATATTGTGCTTCTTGAATTATCTGGTTGTCGATATAGAGGTTTGGGAGAGCTATTTCTTTTAGTTTCTTAGATTTTGTGAATAGTATATAATTAGTTTTTGATACATTTAAGGACAATTTGTTTACTTTAAACCAGTCTATTAATTTTGCCATTTCATTATTGACATTTTTGTATAGAATTTCTATATCCTTGTGGCTGCAGAAAGCATTTGTGTCATCTGCAAAAAGTATTAGTGAGAGATGTTTGCAGACTTTGGGTATGTCATTCATATATAGGAGAAACAGCAGGGGCCCAAGAACTGAACCTTGGGGAACACCACAAACTATATTTTTGTATTCAGAGATAGCCCATTGAATTGTACACACTGTTCCCTGTTTGACAGGTAACTCTGTATCCAGTTCAATGCAGTACCTCTTATTCCATAGTATGCAAGCTTTTGCAGTAAAATTGTATGATCAATTGTATCGAAGGCTTTGGAAAGATCCAAGAATACACCTAGCGTATGTTCATTATTCTCAAGGGAGGTTGATAATTTTTCTATCATATCCACAATGGCAAGCATAGTAGAGTGTTTTTCTCTGAAACCATATTGAGAAGGATATATGATTGAGTTTTTGTTTAGATATTTAGTAATTCTACTAAAATACAGCTTTTCTAAGAGTTTTGAGAAAAGTGGAAGTACCGAGACTGGCCGATAATTAGTAAAGTCAGATACATCTTTAGCTTTGTATATGGGTGTCACACGTGCAACCTTTAATCTTGATGGAAATACTCCCTGTGTAAGTGAGAGATTACAGATGTGGTCCAATGGTGTTAGTATTTCTGTTACACAGTGTTTAAAAATTTTCCATTTGAAATTATCGATTCCAGCACTTTTAGCTGTGTTAATTTGCATTAGTATTTTGTAGATTTCGTGAGTATCTGTTGGATTTAGGAAAATAGAGTGTTGATAACTACCTGTTAGAAAGTCCGTTATATGTATGTTCGAGCTGGGTTGAATTTTTTGTGATAAATTAGGACCAATGTTAGTAAAATACTCATTAAATTTGTCTGCTGTTTCTTTTTTGTCATTAATGACTCTATTATTATAAATAAACCGTGATGCTTCAGTATTGGTTTTTTTCTTATTTAGTAATGATTTAATCAGTTTCCATGTTTCCTTTATATTATCTTTTTGTTCATCAAATTTATTATGAAAATAATGTATTTTTGCTGTCCTAATTATCTGATTTAGCCTGTTTCTATATTTCTTGAACTGTGAGTCATTATACTTTGTCGGATATTTAATAAAATTCAGATATAACTTGTTTTTCTTGTGACAGGCAGCTATCACTCCTCTTGTAATCCATGGTTTAGTAGGATTTTGTTTAAATTTCTTAATATTTTTAAGTGGAAAGGCAGATTCATAGATGTTAGAGCATATAGTGTGGAAGGTGTTGTAGGCATCTTCACATGACTGGGATTCAATTACCTGGTTCCAGTTTATGTTAGCCATATTGTTTTTGAACATTTCTATATTTTCCTTTTTGAAGTCTCTACAAGTTACTGTTTCTTTTACAAATGATTTTCCTTTTTTGTTTTCTTTTTCTATATAGAAAATAGGTAAATGGTCTGAAATATCTACAACAAAGATACCTGTTTGATTCTTGCCACTTACAGCATTATTCGAGATGATGTTGTCAATAACAGTAGCCGAGCATTCTGTAATTCTTGTTGGTTTCGTTATAAATGGATAAAAGCCAGATATTTTTAATAAATTTAATAGGTCTTGAGTGTAGAAGCTATGTTGTTCTAACAAATCAATATTAAAGTCACCTAATATATAAGCGGATTTCTTTTCATTTTGTATGGTATTTAGAATTTTTTCGAATGATTTCATAAATTTGTCGTTGTCACTTCCAGGAGGTCTGTATGTGACACCGACAAGTTTATTTTTAGTTTTTTCATTGGGAATTTCAATAAAAATAGTTTCAATAAATTCTTCATTCATTGACAGGTCATCTCTCAAATCATACTGTAAACTGTCCTTTATGTAGATGCCTACACCACCACCTTTTTTAGTTGGCCTGTGTTTTTCAATGAATTTGTAATTTTGCATATTAATTAAGTCCAGTGGTGAGTCAGGTTTCAACCATGTCTCAGTAATTCCTATGACGCTAAATTCATGTGAGCTGGAATCCATAAAGTTATTAAATTTATCAAAATTTTTTAGCAGCGATCTAATGTTAATATGAATCATTGAAGTACTCTTGATAATATTATCATTAAATTCTTTCTGAAGTATATAGTCACAGAGTGGAAAATTCATACCTTCATTATCAATATCTGTTTCAGAGAAATTTGTGTATTCATTGCCCTGGTTAGAAGTATTTAGCTTGAATGGGTTTACAAGTATGTTTGCATTTATATATGTACTGTAGTCATATTTGGCACCTATGATATTAAGCAGAAATTCTGTATCGTTTTCATAGTGATTAAAAGGAAAATTAGTTTGGTTACATTGAAAACACCACCATGGCTCATCAGAACTCTGGAGTTCTTCATAATCTGTGGTAGTTAGCCCTTGGGAGCATCTTAAATGCACCCAATCACCACAACAGTCACATAGAATTGCACGCTGATTAGATTTGACAGGTTTGTTGCAGGATAAGCACGGGAACCGGACAGGCATGGACAGCAAAAAATGGGGTGGCTAAAGGCTATTGCTGGCTACTGTGATGGAGAGATAGTGTTTACCTAATAAAATGAGATTATATAAAATGTTAATGGATTAGATGGACATAGTTATGATATTGTCTGACAGTAAGAGAAGATCTATTGTTGGAGTTTGATAGATCACAAGTAAAGCGAGGCGACATATATGGGTAGCGGTGAGCATTTATGTAACCATAGGTTATGGCAGTTAGGCCATGGACAGATATGAGCGAAGGTAAGGCGTGCACTTGTTTAAGTTAAAAATATATATTTATATACAGATATGTCCCATAAGACCTATTAGATTATAAATTATCTCCCGCAGGATTTTACTAATAATTATTATTTAGGAGACGCTTCTTAAGAGGTTTTATACAGAGTATTTCTTAAGACAAGTACAAATTCTAAATTATCAGGGACAATATTTTAAGAACATTTAAAGGTTTTTTTTTGTTATTTAAGACGCATGTAATACTATATACAATTTGATTTGCTAAGAATATTATACACAATTTGGTTGGTGAGAATTTATCATACATAAAAACGTGTTAACCTATTCTAGAGAAAATGGCAATGTGCGAAGACTGGTAACCTTAGAAGTATATATTATAAACCTTTAATCTCTTTTATTATTCAATACTATAGGGGCTGTTGATAAAACATATGTAAAGTACATTAAGAATTTTGTAAGGATTTATCACATTTATGAGAAACTAAATTTGCATTTAAAAATCTCAAGAAAAATGTACGTCCATTGTTGCCAGATTTCCGACCCTATCACATCAACAGGAGTAATATACAGAACAAGAAGAATTAAAATTATAGTTTTCTTCAAAATCTGCAGACAATGTGAAGCCACGCATTGTCAGGTGTTCATAGAATAAAGAATGGAGTCTACCATACCAGATAATATACGTGAGATGACATTTTACTCATTTTAATAACTATTTCATATTAACTATTACTGCGTTACCAGTTTTCGAATTAATTAATTTTTTCAATATTCAATATTCATAGAATATTTTCACCATCACAATCAAATTTCCCATGGTACCCTGGGAGAGACGCCATTTTCGGAGGGGCTAATTTAACATTACGGGCAATGGGCCGTAAAACCTTAATTACATTTTCTTTAATAGTGTAATACTTTGCGGTGGATGCTCACATGTATTTCGATATTATGGAATGATTTAGCAACAATCCTGATCAAATGTAATAGTTTGATACTCGTATTATGCAAGTACCAGTGGTTTTCACCGTATGATGCGAAGTTGTTGTTTCACATCAAGAGTATACTTACCTCCCTAATACTTTTGATATTGCTAAATATCGGCTTTCACTCAATAAACACTCAGATTAAAACAGTTAGGTGCCCCTACTGGGCAGGGAGTCAGAGCGTAGTCTGGCGGATGCCAGCCCCACCACCGCGCATGCGCAGACTAGCACTTCCTCTTTGCTAATTTATTGGCAGAGAGTCTACACATGTTTTTGTGCTAGTGCTTTTCTTCGCTCAATTCTTAGTGTTTTTGTGAAAATTTGGAAGTGTTTATCCCTGATAAAGATGGCAGGAAGGATGACTTCGCCAAAGGAGGGCCCAGGACCTTTAAATCAGGTGACTTCTAGTAAAATTAGCGAGTTTTGTCCCCGGTGTAATGTGTTTCCGGGACTCGCGCTTACCGTGATAAGCGCCTTGTTTAGTTGGTTTATTTCAACTAGGTGCTATATCATACTAATCTCTCTTTGTGTTTATGTCCACAGGTCTGTGTGACGACATGTAATGGACATCACATCAGCAGAGGGTTTGTTTCTCTCCACCATGGTTCCATTTCCTACTAATACTGTTAGGTTATCTAACCAAAAATTTTATGTCCAGTGAGTCGGAGGCCTAGTATAAAGGTCTTCTCACTTTGCCCTCTTGATCCAATTCCTTCCCCTAGAGGTGGAGAGAGTTAAGAGGCGTTCAGTTGGTGGAGTGCTCCAGTTCATCACGTTGGATGGTTTGTCTATACAAGGTGTCAGGTATCTAATTATTGATATGAGGTGATGTTAATTATTTAGAGGAAAGGGAGATAATTAACAGTATTTGCCATTGTTATCAGTATATATCTGATGGTTGTGTAGTCGAAATGTCCATTCTGCACATGTTCTGGTTAGAGATACAATTCGTCCTTGCACTTGGATGTTTGTTGGGGATCGATTTTTTCCTGTCATAGGATTAATGACGTCATAATCAGCCTTGCTCTTTATTAACAATTAAAGTTGTCCGAAGCTGGTTTTCTGATTAATATTGATCTTTATGATCATTTCCTTCTCTTGAGTTGGTGAGTTTCTGAGCTTAACTAGATTGCTCATACTCCTCGTCCTTTGCCCTGTTTCAGAGACCTGGTTGTGCGTCCTGTGGACGGTTTTTGAAGGACAAGTTTGTGCCTCATCTCTGTTATCAGGGTAGCCCCTGTGGTCCCTTGCTTAATTGCGAGATATGTAAGCACTGGGGGGGCGAGCTAATGTCTGAATTCTTGTGCTTGCAGGCGAAGGACAAGGTGGTGGAGGAGGACAAGAAGAAGCAGAAAAGAGAGGTTGTGAGTAAGAAGGGTAAGAGGAAGGCCTCGTCCGCGGTGGACATGGAGGCCTTCCGGACCGAGATGTTGGGAGAGATGAGGAGGACAATAAAGGATTTGGTTCCAGAGTTGCTTCGTGGCATGCTTCCTGGACCAAATCCTTTGCTGGCCTCATCATCTGCTTCGGAGCAGGTAATCCCCACCTCTGAATCACCTTTCCTTAGTACGCTTCCGTTGTTCGAAGATTCAGAGGTGGCCCCATTAGAGGGGGCGTTCCACGACCCTGGCAGCAGGCTTAGTGCCGCGCCGAATAGGGACCGTGGACGGTTGTCGCTGGAACCCGCGGGCTGCTTATCAGTCCAGGGGTATCCGCACGCCGCGGGTGCCAGTACCTCGTATGGCACCTTCCCTGGCCAGTCCGGGTTAGCTCTCTTTGCTGACCCGGAGTCTAATCTGTCTGGCCAGGAGGATGAGGATTACCTGTTGGGGTCGCCGTCTGAGGACGTGGCCATGGATTATGACGCCTGTGCACCCCTCACGGGGAATACAGGCGACTTATTCCACGGTTCTACTCTCCCAGGGGTAAAATCCACGGTTCAGACTGTGGCCCTGGGCGCTGAGGGCCAGCGTTACCGCATACCTCGGCTTGCCGAGAGTGTCGCTGGTGCTGGCCGGGGCCGTGGTGGGGCGGTATATGCCCCGCGCTCTACCACGGCGCCTGCTCCTGGTCAAGCCAGTGAGATTAGCATGCCGGTGTTATCAGGCCCGCATGCTCTCCCTGGCTTGCCAGGGATATCAGCGTATCCGCCGTCAAGCTCTGTTGCTTGCGCTCAGGAGGAAGACGAAGGCCCCCGTCTTGTAGAGCGCTCGCAGCTAGCCATGGAGGAGGATTGGTCTGACGCTTGCCAGTGGTTGGTGAGTGTTAGACCAGATCTGCCCGTGGAGCAGTCGGCTAGCCAGCGTGATCACAGGCCGTGGTTAGCTGGTAAGCCTACTGCTAATGCTATGCCTTCTCTGCTGCTGGCAGAGCATGTCGTTGACATGTTCGAGGCGGCGGAGACATCCATTAAATCGAGTGGACGTCTCGCTAAGGCCCCGCGCGAGGTGGCCAGGCGTTGCCGCATCGTGCCCCTGGATTACCAGCGGTACGGTGTGGTACCTAAGCCGAGCGTGGATGACCGCGCGGCTTTGGGTGAGGATGCGCGGCCAGGCTCCCGTTCTGACACGGGAGTCTTGTGTTCAAACGCGTTGCGTTCAGCAAATACCGCGTTGCGTTCAGCAAATACCGCGTTGCGTGATGCGGAGGAGAGTGGGAGGGCTTCGATTGCCGCTCTGTCCCACGTCTCCCAGCTGTTACAAGGGGTAGTAACAGCATCCGCATCGCGCCAGCCAAGTCCGGTCACAGTCCAGCGAGCCATCCAGGATGGTATCAACCTGGCTCTGGACTGTATGACGCGGGCGGTGACCAGGAGTGTCCGGGCAAGGCGCACATTTGCCTTGGACAATCTGTGCCCGTCCCAGGACCTGTACAATAGGCTACTGCGTACACCTATGACAGGTCCTGGTCTCTTCGGAGGTGAGGGATGTAGGCACCTCCAGGAGACGGTTACTCTGGTCAATAACCAGAGGGCGCTGCGCGAGCAGTTTGAGGTGCTTCGTCGTGCTAACGTTCGCGCCGCACCCCCTGCGTATCGTCCCCTGCAGGCTCGAGGTGGTGGTGGCCAGGTCATAGGCCAACCACCATCGCAGCGTCGGCCGCGTGCGATTCGGCCAGCAGCGAGGGGGGCGCAGGCTCCTCAGGCGCAGTCAGCCAGGCAGCCGCCCGCGCACCAAGGTGCGCGCGGTGCTGGTCATGGCGCGCGAGGATCTGGGCGGGGTAATCGTTCCTGATGGGACGGTTACCGCGGTGAGAACCGCTCCGGTGTTTCTGGCAAAGGAGACAGTGCCGCTCTTGCACTCCTTATGTCCACCTCTATGCCTAGGTGGACCGGTGGGAGGCCGGCTAGCCGACCACATGCAAGAGTGGGAACGGTTAACTCAGGACCGTTTAGTCTTGCGATGGCTTTCAGTCGGGTATCATCCCGATTGGATGACAGGCCCGCCATCGCGACTGTCTCTAGTGCCGATCTGGACTCCAAATCCGAGAGATCCAGAGCAAAGGTTGTGTATCGAGGAGGAAATAAATTCCCTCATACGAAAAGGAGCTATTCAGCCGGCACAGAGGTGTCCGGGCTTCTATTCAACCCTGTTCTTAGTAACAAAAAACACCGGAGGGTGGAGACCAATTCTTAACCTCAAGCCATTGAACAAGTTCATAGAGACGCCCAGTTTCAAGATGGAGACTGTGCGCTCGGTGTTGGCGGGGTTAGAGAGGGGAATGTGGACAGCGTCGATCGATTTGAAGGACGCTTATTTCCACATCCCCATACACAGGAGTTTCCGTCGCTTCCTGAGATTTGCATTCCAGGGCAGACAGTGGGAATTCAGGGTGTTACCCTTCGGAATTTCCACGGCTCCTCAGGTTTTCACCCGTGTGGTTCTTGCGATCACCGCATACCTCCGCAGGAGAAGCATAGCAGTCCACACGTACATAGACGACTGGCTGTTGAAAGCGCACACCCAGGAAAGTTTATCGGCCAGTCTGGAGATTGTTTTGAAGACTCTCACAGACTTGGGCTGGATGATCAATTTCCCAAAATCAGAGCTGACTCCATCCCAGAAGTTTGTTTACCTGGGGATGTTCTTCGATCTAGAGACAGGATATGTTTTTCCTACTCAGGAGAGAGTTCAGAAACTCATCTCATTAATTCAGTCAGTGTGCGACAGTCGTCATGTCCTGGCACGGGTTTACTTGAGAATGCTGGGGTTGATGGTTTCATTGGAACCAGTCATTCCTCAGGCCGCCTTACGCAGGCGGCCGATCCAGTTATTTCTCATGACACAATGGACCCAGAGTACAGGTTCACGTGTCAGTGTTGGCGCCTCTGATTCATCACCTGCAATGGTGGTTGGACACAGAGAATCTCTTGGTGGGGGTTATGCTAACCCCTCCCCACCCTCAGGTGACTGTGTATA
Source organism: Chaetoderma sp. LZ-2023a (assembly GCA_034401795.1). Taxonomy (NCBI): domain Eukaryota; kingdom Metazoa; phylum Mollusca; class Caudofoveata; order Chaetodermatida; family Chaetodermatidae; genus Chaetoderma; species Chaetoderma sp. LZ-2023a. Next base: position 136,863,574 of record CM067371.1, on the reverse strand, counting down.
CAGATGCATCGATGGAGGGCTGGGGGGCTTGCCTGGAAGAATCCACGATATCAGGGCTTTGGAATCCGGAACAGTCAAAGGAACATATAAATCTACTGGAGCTAAGAGCAGTAGTCCTGGGCCTGGAACATTTCTTACAGAAAGTTCAGGGCAAGATTGTTCTTATTCGTTCAGACAACTCAACAGTTGTGACTTACATAAACCGCCAGGGCGGAACGAAGTCGCCCAGTCTCTGTATGATGACATGGAGACTGCTTTGTTGGTGCCTGGATCACCAGATTACCTTGAACGCAGTTCATATTCCGGGAAGGTTAAATCTGCTAGCAGACTCATTGAGCCGAAGGATGAGTGTTTTACCCACGGAATGGCAACTAAATCAATGTGTGGCGGATCGTCTGTTCGACCATTGGGGGAAACCCAACATCGATTTGTTCGCAACGAAGAGGAATGCGAAGATGACGACGTACGTCTCTCCGATTCCGGATCCAAGCGCTTTCGCAACAGATGCGTTAGCTATCAGCTGGGGGAGAATGTATGCATACGCATTCCCTCCAGCAATCCTGATTCCAAAAATTCTTCAGAAAATCAGACAAGAGGAATGCCAAGTGCTTCTGATCGCCCCGGATTGGCCAAGCCGATCATGGTATACGGATCTGCTGGACCTTCTGGTCTGCAATCCGGTTCCTCTGCCTCTGATGGACGATATTATCTTCCAGGGCAAGGCCCTTCACAACAATCCGTCAATGTTCAGATTGACTGCGTGGATGTTGTCAAGGAATCTAGAATTAAGGAGGGCTTTTCTGAGCAAGCAGCCATGTTTATGGCCAAAGCCAGGAGGGGGTCAACCTCCAGAGCATATAATTATAAAATCAACAGATTTGCAGAATGGTGCTAAAAAAGATGTATTGATCCAATGGATTCATCTATTCAGGTAGTAGCTGATTTCCTCTGTCACCTGAATGATGCCTATAGCCTCAAGCCTAACTCTATTGCTGGTTATAAGTCAGCTTTAATGTCTGTTATTCCTTGCTTGGCTAAGAGGGGAAGTGATGAAGTAAATACATTAAATGTATTAATTAAAGGCATGGGCAATCTAAGACCAAGGAATCCCCCTGTGATTCCGTCTTGGAGTTTATCGCTAGTGCTTCAAGTACTAGGTGATAAGCCGTTTGAACCACTTAGTTCCATTTCTATGAAACTATTAACACTGAAGACTGTGTTTTTAATTGCTGCGGCCTCGGCTAGGCGTAGAAGTGAAATTCATGCCTTATCAGCCGAGGATGACCGTTTTGTGGTTTCAGGGGAAGGCCTTAAGCTGCTACCTAGGATTAATTTCTTGGCTAAGAATCAGTCGTTGAAATATCCAGGTCAACCTATTGTTTTGCCTGCTTTAACTAGATATGATCCTAATTCTAAAGCATGGTGTCCCGTCCGGGCGCTTCTCCGGTACAAACAACGTACATCGGAGTGGCGCACCGACCAGTCGGCGTTATGGTTGTCATATATTGAACCCCATGGCAGGGCTTCTAAGGACACCATTTCCAGGTGGATTGTAGAATGCATTCAGTTTTGTCATAAATCCGCCACCGGGAAGCAGGTTGACGTGGCCAAGGCTCACAGTGTCCGCGGCGTAGTGACATCCACTGCCCTATTTAATGGGGTCCCTGTGGATGATATTATGTCGGTGGCTCAGTGGCACTGTGAGTCAAGTTTTACAGACCATTATCTCCGTGACACCTCTAATCCTCTCGCCTTGTCGATTTTGAAAAGATAACTAGGCTTATATTTTTGATGGGGTTTCCTCATTGCTTATATATTTCACAATTAATTGATGGAAACAACCACTTTTTTGGGACTGCATCGTTCTTCACCAATGGGAAGAGGATGTCAGCAGCCATTTCAACAAGGTCAGTCTTGTGTATGAGTTGTCCATTGTTGATTGTCTTGTCACGTTACCCGTTATTAATATGATGATGGTTTTGTGTATTTATGTGGTTCATTGTTGATAGTATACGAAAATGGAGTTTTTTCGTCTCTGTCCTGTAGTACATGGCACTTGTACGTAGAGAGCGTATAGGACATTGAGGTCATTCGACTCTTCCTCCCAGGAAGGAGGGGGGGGAGCGCATATGACATTCGGTCATCTCTCATACATCGGTGGTGTTATCCGATGGTTAGTCAAATCCTGACTGTTTTTTCATACAGTTTCAGAAGTTTAAGTGCCTTAAACGCAGAAAAGCGTATAGGGATGAGCTGGTCTTTTGACCTCGCCTCCCTCCCGCCGAATTCACTGTCGAATTCTGGCAATATCAAAAGTATTAGGGAGGTAAGTATACTCTTGATGTGAAATAAACGAAATCTAGGATTTCTTTTTTCACGAGAGAGTTGATACTTACCTCCCTAGATACGGACCCGGCCTCTCCACCCCACAGAGGCTCGGTCTTCAGGCTCTTAATAGTTGCATGTGTATCAGCCAATAAATTAGTCAGAGGAAGTGCTAGTCTGCGCATGCGCGGTGGTGGGGCTGGCATCCGCCAGACTACGCTCTGACTCCCTGCCCAGTAGGGGCACCTAACTGTTTTAATCTGAGTGTTTATTGAGTGAAAGCCGATATTTAGCAATATCAAAAGTATTAGGGAGGTAAGTATCAACTCTCTCGTGAAAAAAGAAATCCTAGATTTCATTTAGTTCACCTATTCTACATAGGGGAGGGACTCCCAACATACCTTTCCGAACAAGAAGAGGAAATACTTGCGGAATGTTGCCTTTCACAGTCAAATACAAACTTATTCAGCTTCGCACTGATGCGGGGATGCATTGATGGAAAGAAACATGTATATTTGACATATCCATTCACTTAAGAGCCCTGAAAATAATGCTTGAGCAAGGAAAGAGCCGATTTTAAAACACGGAAATGCGTGTAGTAAACCACACCTATGACGTCATTTAAGATGTCGGATTGACATGCTAGAGGGAAACACGGCACCTTTTGTATTTATCATAGCTCATTTCAGGCCATATGAGAATAAGAATGGTATATTCTGATGAAGAAAAATAGTATCTATTTGATGTAAATACACGAAAAATTCAAGAGAACTGCTGTAACCGTGACATAATTCAACTGTGAGAATTTTGTTGCGCTCTCTTGACTAGCCACGCCCCGGGTTAGAGAGGTCACGGCCTATCATCTTGTTCAAGCATTATTAGATTTCTTAGGGTGTTCACAACTTTATCCAGCAATGAAAACTTAATTCTGAACGAATTTATAACGCAGACAGTCGTCCAAACAAATAGCCATATATTGATAAAATCAGTAATTAGGTTATACATGTGATTTATAGACATGTCAAATTAGAGAGAGTTTTCCCAAATAATACTACGTCATTACGCTTCTGGCCAATCAAAAGTTGATGTAAAAACAGCAGATATGCTCTCTGGAGAGTATAAAAGGCAGTGCGCACAGCATTTCTACACCTTCTGCTTCTAGCAGTGAGCCATAACACTCTCTCTCACTATCTCTCTCTCTCTCTCTCTCTCTCTCTCTCTCTCTCTCTCTCTCTCTCTCTCTCTCTCTCTCTCTCTCTCTCTCTCTCTCTCTAACTAGCTAACCACTAACCACTAACCAATGCTGATTGGGCCCACTGTGTCTAATAGACATCAGCACCCAGGCATAATAACCTTTCAGAGTGCAATACCCTGGCATTCCTCGTGCGCACTCTACTTATGCCTCTCTGCATGTCTATATGCTGCCAAGTTTGTGCACGTTAGACTGAACGTTAGACTGATGGTAGATGCATAATTATTTTGTCTTTTTAGGAGCATGGTACGCCGAAATTTGTTGTAGATGAACGCGAAATTCTGCTCTAACGTTGCTGCTAAAATTAACTGCTCAGCCGATACATAGCAGCTCAGACAGACAGACATTGATGTAGAAAGATCTGGTGAGGTGTTGGCAAATTCTCTGTGTTTGTAGCTTGACCGTAGAGTTGAAAGACTCGTAGTGATAGCCTCCACAGGGGAATGTTACTGGCAAGCATCCAAAAGCTTCTGCAAGTAGTGAGTCTGTAACAGCTAACACTGATCTAACTCAAAGTTGTGGCAATTCAGGTCTGGTCCGCAATACCCTGGCATTCCTCGTGCGTGGGCCTACCTCGAATGTGTTCAACAGGCAGACCATGTGGACATCGGTACGGTGTACATGATCTGATGTGTGAATACAGCCACGAGAAGAGAGTAGTTCTTTCGTAAAGACTGACGTTGATATGGGAGGAATCACACCACTATTGTAGACTGTTTGCAAAGCAACGGTGTGCAATAGTGCGTCTGTTTACAGACCGCTAGATTCCACAATATCCTACATAGTACAATACCAATGAACTAACGTTTGCTATTCTGTTTCTTTTTAGCGGTTAAAACACCATGTTAATATTTTTGACGATAGAACATCATCTACACAAATTCGGTTAGTTTTATACATTGGTTTAGCTATCATCGCTCACGCTCCTCAAGACAACATTATACTCATGATCATAGTAGTAGAAGAGAGAAACCATACACAGTAGGACATGATCACACATACACATTACACACACAAACATACGAACAAACATTCAATTCTAGCATACAAAACACACCATCTCCAACTCAAAAAGCTAGTTGATCACATTAAATAACGCACATAGTCCTATGCTCATACACACAGATTAGCACAAATATTTCTCTCTAAAAACTACATGGCCATGCATATTTTTGCATAGACCAGACGAAATGGATTAATGTTCGTCCTGGGGTGATTTCAACAAAATTACAGAGTAGAGTCACTAGGACTTGAAATCACCAAGAGACCCCATTGACAGCATACAAAAGTTAACCAGTTGTTGTCAAGATACACACAAGTATATTTGTGTGTATGTGAATTTTGCAAGAGCATTAGCACCACCGTAACATTGCTAATAACATAGTCTTGCTCAATAGTTACTGCAACTATTCATGATACTAGCGTCTGTTGAAATAATATCAAGCCTGTGATGATACAAGGGAGACAACTCGTATCACGAACAACACATTACCATGCAGAGTGACGCCCCTTGAACAGTGTTTTGTACATCTCAGAGGCTTTAGAAACACCATATTCTGCTTGAATTTTGGCACTGTACGTGTGTGTGTGTACGAGAAAGATTACCTACACTATGGAAATCCAGTTCAATCCACTACATGCGTTGTCACGGAAAGTACAACAGCTTGCATCAAGGCTTAACATTCGCCAGCTTACCAGTGATGTACACCCAGTGAGTACTACCAACGCTAGTAGTACGAATTTGAATCTTTAGCCTCACAGGAACACTGTATCTGTGTATGGAATAACACCTCAGCCAAAGGCTGAAAAGCTGCATGAGGTGGGAAGCATTTGCGACACCAATGAGACGTGTATTGGTCCCACGATAAATAATTTTGAGGCACCACCGGCTGCCATGGAGCAGACAAATATTCTGGCATATCCACAGTCAGGCATGAGCGTCAATGAATCATTTTCAATAGATCATGAGCGCTTTATGAGCAGTAGTAATGGTGGTTTTGGGTCTGAACACCCCTACATACAGTGCCCATGAACAGAGCTCTTCTCTGCCAGGCCTGAGATGACTTGGCCTATGTAACCATGAGCAAAACACACTACCGGTTAATGCACATGGCAGGCCTTGCAGTCCCCCTATGGCCGAGCCACAGGAACAGGCAAGATAAGGCCTAGAAGCCATTATCACTGCCTTCGGGGTTGAGGCAACAATGGCCGCAATGGCGCAGTTGCTAACTGGATATACAGATGCAACAGCATCACAAAACCAAGCTAGCACTGATAGATTAAATATCGCAAATGCTATTTGGATGGATGCTAAAATAAAGCCAGAGCCTGTCAGTAATAATGCCACACTACCGGAACTTGAAACTAGCCATGCTTCGAAGCCACTTACAGAATATTACCAGTCAGTGGGAACACCAACTTCGGCTGGTGTCAGATATGGTTGCGCTCCAGCGCATGTGGCAAACACTGGTGTGGATGCAATTAGTGCTCCAATCGGTGGCAGCCGGGCCGGAAAAGCTTCAGTACATTTACTTTAGAATGTAAAGCGATTAAATAGTCTGACGCAGACCAGATAAAAGCTTTATTTATTCCTATTTATGGGTCTTGTAAATTCAATATGAGGTTTGGTTGACTGTCTCGTATTATTTTTAACACTTATGGCTGTGGCAAGTCATTGTTGTCAATGTGGTATGTATCCCGCTGATAGCAAGACATTTAAGGCCAGGTACCATGCGATTCGCACCCGGATGGAATGTACATTCATGTATTTACTCTCAGACATGCATTAATTCCCGTTTTTTGTAGCTTATGTCTGGATAAACGCGATCTAAAAATTCTAGCGGATGACATTTCATTATGACGTCATAGTTACCATGAACTTGTTAGTATTTCCCCAAATAGGGAGGAGCACCACGATACATCGGTACAGATTTTATAACATCGTTGGACTAGCCCACTATTTAATGGAAAAGCTTCAATATCTTGCAAAATTCACTCATGATTTGATATGTAGTAATACTACTAGTACTCACACAACAGGGGTCATGAATCGCATAGGGAACCGGCGGCAGGTGCTCGCGTTTCAGGTTCCAAGGTACGACTGCCGGGCGTCTGTAGAAACGGTGGGAATCAGCTAGCCCGGCAACCCCGAAACGTGAATTCCAGGATTGCGGGATACCGCCAGTTCCACATTCCTTCCCGTTCTTTAAAATGAGGCTTCCTATATCTAAAAATCTGTAAGCCTCTATTATTACAAAAAATTAATTTTTTTATTGGAAAATGAAAAAAAAAATTAAATAATTAACCAACCAACTTATAATACAATTGACGCTCAACTGCTATAAGGTAGAATTAGAATCGACCACATTTAGAAGAAATTTTTTTTTTACCATAGTAGGTGTCGATCCATGCAGAGAGAATGAGCTGCAAATAATAAAACAGATGGATAGATCTACAGCTTCCGGACGAGGGCCATCGTTACAGATTATAAAATAGCATAGCATCCTTAATTTAAATTAAGGACAGTGGTTTTCCACCACAGCAGAAAACTGACGGAATTGCCGAATTGATAAAGAAGTAATAAAAATAATCTCACATGAATGTAAAGGAAGTGTTATCTGAAATTAAAATATGTGAGATTCGAGGAAAACCTATGAATATTGCATATTTTAAATTTTAGTGAACATTTTTAACCGTAACATTTATGATATACATGTACCTCTTATATAATTGAATGGATGTGTATTTACAAATTTAGGAAATCCGGAAAACCACTGTCCCTATGACAATAAATATGTCTGAGTGAAACTAAAACAGAACGGATAATACAGCAGAAGAAAGAAACATGCTTTTGCGTTATGACTAACGCGTCAATTACTTTGCGCATTATAAAGTGGTAAGCGCAAGAAAAGCATCTGCACGATTTATGCAGTCTTTGCTAAATGCATATTATAAATATGCTGTCATATGCAAGACTTCTGCATTATAGAGTAATGCACATTATAAATATGTATGAGTCATGCATTTTAGAGTAATAATGCATCATTGCATCAAATTAACATGTAATTGTTACACATTTAATAGAGAGAATATATATATAATGTTGACCTAATATAAAATATCTGAACTGACCTAATGTAGAATTAATATACCTGGGCTATCCTGTAAAATATCTGTGCTGACCTAATAAAACTATATATAATATATTTGAGCTACCCTATGAAATATCTGAGCTGACAAATGTAGAACTGACATATACAAATAATGTAGCTAACCTAAACTGAATTTCACTATACATAGATGAGTTTGCATCACAACATAGGATGCATATACTTATTATACAAAGTGTGTATATGGATTTGCCATATACACAAACAGAAAACATTATTATGACCAAGCGTCATGATGGACAATAAATACGATGCGTATGATTAATGCGTAATAATTTATACATCATTTGACAACGCATCTGCAACGCGTAATTATCCACGCGTTGTTCAAGAAATGCGTAAATATAACCACGCATTATTACGCGCAATCATTCACGCATCATTTGAAAAACGTGTAATTATAATAACGCGTTCAGTGAGTCATACAGCAATTGACCCCTGTTGGTTTTTTGGCATCTCAAGGAGTATAATTGCTGGGCAAAAAAGCCACTATGTGCTTACGTGTCCAACTAATTTAGAGCTTCCAAAAATTTTACAAAGAATAGAACATCACGATTTTGCTGTTGCTGAAACTAAAGCTAAGATGGAAACGGAACATAAGCCCATGATTATAAATGTTTTCCGGACAAGTTGAATGTCTTCAGTGCCAAATTGAAATTATACTTTCATATCATCTTGATTACAGTAATTCTTTAATGTTGAATTACTGTTACCGTTGTACATTATCACACTACTATTACAGTACTGTACTATGACCGAAAAGCTAACTGCAGTCCGCAACAGTACCATGACCAAATGAATCCAAAATAAGACAAAACCAGAGGAACATATATGCAGGTGGACAAGTAGGGTCCATGAAGACTTACATAGTCTAATTCACGAATGCTTAAAGCGCTCTAATACAGTTCATATTCTAGGAACCTGTTGGGAAGACGGCACAGCCTTCCTGTTCAACTCTGAATGGTGTGAGTTTGGAGTTGGTCATCTCTAGGAGATGTGTGATGTATTTCCCCTCGGACCTGACACCTCATGCGCCTAGGGGAAAAAGTGTGATGCGGTTCCCCTCAGACCTGCCACCTCATGCGCCTAGGGGAAGTGTGATGCATTTCTCCTCGGACCTGATGCCTCATGCGCCTAGGAGAGTGATGCTGTGTTTGTGGGACGGATAAAACAGAGTCGATATCGAGGTCATCTGTCAAAACAGCATCTAGATCATCATGCAGAGTTGATGAGGATGGATCAATACCATATGGAATGGTTTCATCCAAATCCTCTCCAAAAATGGATTCATGGTTACCATCAGATAACCTACGGCCATTATCAGGGAATAAAAAGTTGTCATCATCGGCATGGTCTTCAGAGCTTATAGCACGTCTCATTCGCAATATCCAGAGAGGTAAATCACGATCTCTGCACAGCTTTAATCTATCATGGTGAATAACTAGTCTATAAGCTGTGGGGCGTGTTTTTGAAATCTCCAGTAGATGGCACAGTTCCTTAAATAGGCGGCTCTCAAAGTTATGACCCTTGTCGGTGTGTAAGAAATATGAACAGCCAAATGTGGTGACGAAACGCTCCACATACGTTTTGACTAGCAGTTCTGCCCCTTGTTCAGGGAGTGCATAGCGCTCAACCCATTTAGTGAACTGATCTATGATCATCAACACATATCTATTTCCCAGTGCAGATGTGATAAAGGGGCCCAAAATGTCCATATGTACCCGTTCCAAGGGAAAACCAGCATGGAACTCACCCAGAGCGGCTTTAGGACGGATGGAAGCTTTTTTGCTACAGCTACAAATCCGACAGGATTTCACATACGCCACCACATCACGAGAGTATCCGTGCCAGATATATTTAGCCTTCACTCTCTCTAATGTTTTCTGCTCACCCATGTGACTGGCAAGCTTGGAATCATAACAATTCTCCAAAAAAAGGTTCTGGAGGGACTTTGGAACTACCAGTAGATTCCGTGTGGTATTTGCTTCTACCCAAAGATAGTGCAAAATGCTAGCGACAAAAATCAATTGATCACGATGAGCCCACCAAAACTTGACGGCTGGACTAGCTAAATATAGCTTCGCGTCAGAAGGTGTGTGTGACTGCTCAATCCATGATACAACTGTCTTCAGATCAGGATCCTCCAACTGACGCTCCCTTAGATCTTCCAAAGAGAAAGCGTCTAACCAGTTTGACCTTCCGATAACCTGGTCTGTTTGGGGGACACCATTCAGCAGTCCATCTGGATCGTCGCTGTCTGTGTCGCTGTAGGATAGGTCATTATTACTCAGTTGAAGGGCCCTTATGGTTTGAAAAGCCAAAGGAATTACATCATCAACATCTTGTTCAAATTGAGACCATTGCTGTTGAAGCTTGGTACAATATTTGCAACCACCACATGGTAATGAACTAAGGTGAAGAATCACTTGGAACTCGTGATAGACCATCAGCATTAGAGTGCTGTTTACCAGGCCTGTACTGCATCGTCATATTATATTGGGACAGTTCTTCTAGCCATCTAGCTAGTTGTCCTTGGATGTGCTTGAAACTGAGCAGCCACGTGAGGCTGTGATGGTCAGTCCACACAATAAATGACTGTCCTAGCAAGTACATATGGTACTGCCTAGTAAATGCTACCACAGCTAGCAACTCTTTGCGTGTAACACAATATTTACACTGAGCCGGTGTCAAGGTTCGGCTCACAAAACCAATAAACACCTCTTTCCCATTCTGAATTTGGTACAACTCTGCATCAATAGCAGCCTTTGAAACATCAGTATCCAGTATGACGGTACCATCCGGTGTCAGATAACCTAACACTTAAGGGTTGGCCATAGCACCCTGAAGTGTTTCAAAAGCTAGCTGATGCTCTAGAGTCCAGTCATACTCTACTTTGGAACTGGTAAGTGCAGAGAGAGGAGCAGAAATAGCAGCAAAACCCTGTATGTGCTCTCGGTGGTAATTCATGAACCCTAGGAAAGATTCCAGCTCTTTCCTGGTCTTAGGAACAGGCCAATTAGAGACGCTTTCCATATTGTTTGGCTTAACAGCGATTCCCTTATCACTCACTTACCTAAGAAACACAGTTCTGTACGGAACAAATTACACTTCTTAGATTTTAATTTAAGGTTGTGCAACAGGAATCAGGAAAGGACTGCTTTCAAGTTGGTCATATGACTCAAAGTCAGTCCCTGTCACTACCACATTATCTAAATACGCAAGTCACTCGCACAAGTTAAGACCTTGCAACACCAGCTGAACAACCCTCTGAAAGGGAGCCGGGCTGTTGCACGTACCAAATGGCATCCGGACAAATTCAAAGAGCCCATATCTTGTGATAAATGCGAGCTTGTGGCGGTCCTCTGGGTCAGCCTCGACCTGCCAATACCTGGCTGCCATATCAAGTATGCTGATGAATTTAGCACCACCAAGTGCGTCCAGACATGTCTCAATGTTTGGTATGGGGTAAAGGTCTTTGCGAGTTAGACTGTTCAGAGCTCGAAAATCGACGAAATACCGCACGGTACCGTCTTTGTTCCGAACTAATGCTGAGGCTGACGACCACTCAGATTTTGACGGAACTATGGTACCTTTCTCTAACATTTCCGCAAGGTGTTTCTCTTCCTCATTCTCAAAACCAAGAGGGAGTTCGTCTAAGTTTAGAATGAATAGGTTGTGCATTACCTGTGTCAACCGTATGTCTTATCCCCTTGAACAAACCTAAATCAAGATCATCTTTTGCAAATGCATCCTGATACTCGATTAACATGGATTTAACTTGCAAAGACTGTGTCTCCGATAAACCCAATGTCAACCGCTCATACAGATCCTGTAAAAACACAGGGATGTCCACCTCAGTGGCTGTCGAAGTCTGTAAACCATCCTGGTTTATGGGGTTACCAGCAAGTTGAAATTCTGTTCCAGGGTCTAAAACCTCCTCAATTTCTGTGACAATACCAAGGTTGTGGTCTTGCTCCAGAGTAATATATTGGACCGACAGGTTCCTTAACAAAATAGGAATCTGCGAATCTTTGGCAGTGGCCACTGTATGAGGCGTTACCAGGCCTTCCAGTTTAGACGAGGGCTGGAGCACGACATCATTCTGTACCACCCGATCCAGAATGCCTGTGGTCTTCACGGCCTCAAAAGGACCAACGACCACTTTCTGCTTCAATGTTACCCGAGCTACTTGGGCTTCCTTCCCATGAGCTCTCAACATTGATTCTTGAACCAGTTCTCCATTAATTGTTAGACACAGTCTAGTTAGATCAATGGTGGCTTTGTGTGCCTTCAAGAAATCCAGGCCTAATATAATCGGATCATTAATATTGGCAAGAATGACTGGCCAGTTGAACATCATAGAGCCTAATGCAATTGTGACTGGCTCAACACTTTCCGCAGGGATACTATTGTCTCTACCTGCACCTTTCAATGAAATAGACTCCAACTTCTTTAAAGGGTAAGGTAATTTTTTTGCAAAGAAATTGCCAATTACTGTCACTTGTGCTGCAGTGTCCAGTACTGCATCAACGGAAACACCATTTACTTTAATGGGAATGACTAGTGTCATTGGGTCACGATTAAACTCATACATGTATGCGAACATCATATGATCGCACAGGCGAAGATCTCGGTGAAGCAGAAGGTGATGGCGACCGTGCACGCCTCGGCTCCGGACACTCACGGGAAAATGGCCCTCTAAATTGCAATTAAAGCACTCCCGATCTGAGAGGAGAAGGAGAACGCGATGGAACGACCTTCCCTCTTGGAGGAGAACGACCTCGACCGAATTGACCCGATATAAGATTCAAAATCTTAGCAACATCTACCTTCATCTCCACCATATCCTTCCTAAGTCCTTCGACATCTTTCTCTAATTTATCTATCCTGCATGGAGCCGTTATGCTTCTCAACTGATCAGGATTATCTGCCTCCATCAAACCAGAAGCATCGTCCGGAAAACAGACCTTTCGAACCTCAGGTCTTCTGGAACTCATGATCAATCTTTAATTATGGATAGCTGCATTGACCATTTGTACAGCCTCCTCCAGGGTGCTTGGATCTTTATCCATAGCTATAAGAGCAGCTCGTTTATGCTCAACACCCCGTAGGAATACATCAATGGCAATTGTCTCGCCCAAACTCGCTGAGGCATCAGGATAGCCATCTAAAGTGAGCTCCTGAATGGTATCTGCAAATTCTTCTAAAGAGTTACCCTCTTGTCATATGTCTTGCATTTTTTCCCTGATGATGTGGGGCAGATCTTTCTTCCCGAATCGCAAGCTTAATTTGTCGCATAAACTGACGTAATCATTCTGGACTTGCACAGAACAGATGCAGTAAAACTTTAAGGCCTTGTCCCTTAAAGCTGAGATGAGCATGTCTAATTTATATGTATCAGACCAATGGTACCTTGAAGCAGTATGCTCAAACCTTATGAAAAATGGTTTCCACTCACATTTTCCATCAAATGTTGACATTTTAGGTGGAGGAGGACCAGCAGAGTAGCTTCTGCAACCTGGTGACAACATTCTAAGGTGTAAAATCAACTAACATACTGTAATGCTATTTGGACTAACACACACAAAAATAAGCTAACAAAGCTAAAATCATTACAAAAACAATCTTAAACTATTCACCAAAACAGCAGAGGGACAAGATATTTCCAAAATAAACAAAATCCTAAAACTTGAGGACATTGGAAGGGTCCAACTATACACTATTCTTAGGGACTATTCACAGGTATGATGTGTGTACCGGTACATGTAATGTTAATATCTATCACAGGTATGATGTGTGTAGCGGTACATGTAATGTTAATATCTATCACAGGTATGATGTGTGTACCAGTACATGTAATGTTAATGTCTATCACAGGTACAAATGTGTGATGTGTGTAGCGGTACATGTAATGTTAATATCTATCACAGGTACGATGTGCAGGCCTGTGCTGTAATATTTCCAATGGTAACTCATAATAGGTTGCTGTATATATTTTAAGGAGACATATGGTAACCTAAACTTTAGAAAGCTCATTGATGTCCATGCTAAAATCAACAGATTATGGTAACCCATTTCAGGTCCTCTAAAATAAATTAAGGCAACCTCATGGAGAACGTTTTCAACAGGTTACCATAACAGTACAGGCCTGGATGTGTGTAGCGGTACATGTAATGTTAATATCTATCACAGGTATGATGTGTGTAGCAGTACATGTAATGTTAATATCTATCACAGGTATGATGTGTGTAGCGGTACATGTAATGTTAATATCTATCACAGGTATGATGTGTGTAGCAGTACATGTAATGTTAATATCTATCACAGGTATTATGATGTGTGTAGCGGTACATGTAATGTTAATATCTGTCACAGGTATGATGTGTGTAGCGGTACATGTAATGTTAATATCTTTTCACTTCAAGAGTATACTTACCTCCCTAATACTTTTGATATTGCTAAATATTGGCTTTCACTCAATAAACACTCAGATTTAAAACAGTTAGGTGCCCCTACTGGGCAGGGAGTCAGAGCGTAGTCTGGCGGATGCCAGCCCCACCACCGCGCATGCGCAGACTAGCACTTCCTCTTTGCTAGATTATTGGCAAAGAGAACACACATGTCTTTTTTAATCATAAGCTTTTCTTGCTCTTAAACTGTTAATTGGTGTATATTTTGGAGTGATAATATCTGATTTGGATGGCAGGAGGGTACACTTTGCCACAGGAGGACTTAGGACCTTTAAATCAGGTGACTTCTAGTAAAATTAGCGAGTTTTCTTCCCGGTGTATTGTGTTTCCGGGACTCGCGTTTACCGTGATAAGCGCCTTGGTTAGTTGGTTTATGTCAACTCGGTGCTACCTAGGGCTAATTTCTCTTTCTGTTTATGTCCACAGGTCTGTATGACGCTAGGTGGTGACATCACAGCAGCAGAGAGTTAGTTTTCTCTCCACCATGGTTCCATTTCCTACTAACACTGTTAGGTTATCTAACCAAATGAAAAATTATGTCCAGTGAGTTGGAGGCCTAGTATAAAGGTCTTCTCACTTTGCCCTCTTGATCCAATTCCTTCCCCATGAGGTGGAGAGAGTTAAGAGGCGTGCAGATGGTGGAGTTCTCCGGTTCGTCACGTTGGATGGTTTGTCTATACAAAGCGTCAGGTATCTAGTTATTGATAATGTGGTGATGTTAATTATTGTAAACAAACAAAGGGAGATAATTAACATTTTTGCCAGAAAAGAGTTATCTATATGTATCTGATGGTTGTGTAGTCGACTTATCCATTCAGCATACAATTCGTCCTTGCACTTGGATGTTTTGTTGGGATCGATTTTTTCCTGTCACGGGATTAATGACGTCATAATCAGCCTGGCTATGTATTTATCAGCAATTCAAGCGCTATGCTGGTTTCTGATGTATATTGATCTTTATGATCGTTTTTCCTTCTCTTTGAGTTGGATTGAGTTTCTAAGCTTAACTAGTTGCTCATACTCCTTGTCCTTTGCCCTGTTTCAGGGACCGGGTTGCGCGTCCTGTGGACGTTTTCTTCATGAAAAGTTCTGGCCTCATCTGTGCTATCAATGTAGCCCTTGTGGTCCCTTGGTTAATTGTGACATATGTAAGCACTGGGGGGGCGAGTTAATGTCCGAATTCTTGTGCTGCTTACAGGCGACGGACAAGGTGGTAGAGGAGGAGAAGAAGAAGAAGCGGAAACGAGAGGTTGTAAGTAGGAAGGGTAAGGGGAAGGTCTCGTCCGCGGTGGATATGGAGGCCTTCCGGACCGAGATGTTGGGAGAGATGAAGAGGACAATAAAGGATTTGGTTCCAGGGTTGCTTCGTGGCATGCTTCCTGGACCAAATCCTTTACTGTCCTCATCATCGGCTTCGGAGCAGGTAATCCCCGCCTCTGGATCGGTTTTCCTTAGACCGCTTCCGTTGTTCGACGATTCAGAGGTGGCCCCATTAGAGGGGGCGTTCCACGACCCTGGCAGCAGGCTTATTGCCGCGCCGATAGGGGACCGTGGACGGTTGTCGCTGGAACCCGCGGGCTGCTTATCAGTCCAGGGGTATCCGCACGCCGCGGTGGCCAGTACCTCCTATGGCACCGTTCCTGGTCAGCCCGGGTTAGCTCTCTTTGCTGACCCGGGGTCTAATCTTTCTGACCAGGGTGATGAGGATTACCTGCTAGGGTCGCCGTCTGACGACGTGGACATGGATGAAGACGTTTGTGCACCCCTCGCGGGGAATACAGGCGGCTTATTCCACGGTTTTACTCACCCTGGAGTAGAGTCCGCGGCTCAGGTGGTGGCCCAGGGCGCTGCTGATGGCCAGCGGTACCGCATACCTCGGCTTGCCGAGGGTGTTGCTGGTGCTGGCCGGGCCCGTGGTGGGGCTATATATACCCCGCGCTCTGCCACGGTGCCTGCTCCTGGTCAAACCAGTGATATTCTCATGCCGGGGCTGTCAGGCCCGCATGTTTTCCCTGGCTTGCCAGGTGTATCAGCGTACCCGCCGTCAAGCTCTACTGCTTGCGCTCAGGAGGAAGACGAAGGCCCCCGTCTTGTAGAGCGCTCGCAGTTAGCCACGGAAGAGGATTGGTATGACGCTTGCCAGTGGTTGGTGAGCGTTAGGCCTGATCTGCCCGTGGAGCAGTCGACTAGCCAGCGTGTTCACACGCCGTGGTTAGCTGGGAAACCGACTGCTAACGCTATGCCTTCTCTGCCGCTGGCGGAGCATGTCGTTGACATGTTCAAGGCGGCGGAGACGTCCATTAACTCGAGTGGACATCTCGCGAAGGCCCCTTGCGAGGTGGCCAGGCGTTGTCGCATCGTGCCCCTGGATTACCAGCGGTACGGTGTGGTACCCAAGCCCAGTGTGGATGACCGCGCGGCTTTGGGTGAGGATGCGCGGCCAGGCTCCCGTTCTAACACGGGGGTCTTGTGCTCGAACGCGTTGCGTTCGGCGAATACCGCGTTGCGTGATGCGGAGGAGAGTGGGAGGGCTTCGATTGCCGCTCTGTCCCACGTCTCCCAGCTGTTACAGGGGGTAGTAACGGCATCCGCATCGCGCCAGCCAAGCCCGGTCACGGTCCAGCGAGCCATCCAGGATGGTATTAACCTGGCGCTGGACTGTATGACTCGGGCGGTGACCAGGAGTGTCCGGGCAAGACGCACGTTTGCCCTGGACAATCTGTGCCCGTCTCAGGACCTGTACAATAGGCTACTCCGTACGCCTATGACGGGTCCTGGTCTTTTTGGAGGTGAGGGATGTCGCCACCTCCAGGAGACGGTCACCCTGGTGAATAACCAGAGGGCGCTGCGCGAGCAGTTTGAAGTGCTGCGTCGTGCTAACGTTCGCGCCGCGGCCCCTGCGTATCGTCCCCTGCAGGCTCGAGGTGGTGCTGGCCAAGTCAGAGGCCAGCCACCGTCGCAGCGTCGGCCTCGGCCGCGTGCGATTCGGCCAGCAGCGAGGGGGGCGCAGGTTCCTCAGGCGCCGTCAGCCAGGCAGCCGCCCGCGCACCGAGGTGCGCGCGGGGCGGGGCGGGGCGCGCGAGGATCTGGGCGTGGTTATCGGTCCTGACAGGACGCTTACCGCGGTAAGAACCACTCCGGTGTGTATGGCAACGGAGACAGTGCCGCTCTTGCATGCCTTGTGTCCACCGCGGTCCCTAGGTGGACCGGTGGGAGGCCGGCTATCCGACCACATGCAAGAGTGGGAACGGTTGACTCAGGACCGTTTAGTCTTGCGATGGCTTTCCGTCGGGTATCATCCAGAGTGGATGTCAGGCCCGCCGTCGCGACTGTCTCTGGTGCCAGTCTGGACTCCCATTCCGAGAGAGCCAGAGCAAAGGTTGTGTATCGAGGAGGAGATAAATTCCCTCGTACAAAAAGGAGCTATTCAGCCGGCACAAAGGTGTCCGGGCTTCTATTCAACCCTGTTCTTAGTAACAAAACGCACCGGAGGGTGGAGACCGATTCTCAACCTCAAGCCATTGAACAAGTTCATCGAGACGCCCAGTTTCAAGATGGAAACGGTGCGCTCGGTGTTGGCGGGGTTGGAGAGGGGGATGTGGACGGCGTCGATAGATTTGAAGGACGCTTATTTCCACATCCCCATCCACGGGAGTTTCTGTCGCTTCCTGAGATTTGCATTCCAGGGCAGACAGCGGGAATTCAGGGTGTTACCCTTCGGAATTTCCACGGCTCCTCGGGTTTTCACCCGTGTGGTTCTTGCGATCACAGCATACCTCCGCAGGAGAAGCATAGCAGTCCACACGTACATAGACGACTGGCTGTTGAAAGCGCACACCCGGGAAAGTTTGTCGGCCAATCTGGAGATTGTTTTGAAAACTCTCACAGACTTAGGCTGGATGATCAATTTCCCAAAATCAGAGCTGACTCCATCCCAGAAGTTTGTTTACCTGGGGATGTTCTTCGATCTAGAGACAGGATATGTGTATCCTACTCAGGAGAGAGTTCAGAAACTCATCTCGTTAATTCAGTCAGTGTGCGACAGTCGTCATGTCCTGGCATGGGTTTACTTGAGAATGCTGGGGTTGATGGTTTCATTGGAACCAGTCATTCCTCAGGCCGCCTTACGCAGGCGGCCGATCCAGTTATTTCTCATGACACAATGGACCCAGAGTACAGGTTCGCTGGACTCGAATGTGTCAGTGTTGGCGCCTCTCATTCACCACCTGCAATGGTGGTTGAATACAGAGAATCTCTTGCCGGGGGTTTTGCTAACCCCTCCCCACCCTCAGGTGACTGTGTATACAGATGCATCGATGGAGGGCTGGGGAGCTTGCCTGGAAGAGTACACGATATCAGGGCTTTGGAATCTGGAACAGTCAAAGGAACATATAAATCTACTGGAGCTAAGAGCAGTAGTCCTGGCCCTGGAACATTTCTTACAGAAAGTTCAGGGCAAGATTGTTCTTATTCGTTCAGACAACTCAACAGTTGTGACTTACATAAACCGCCAGGGCGGAACGAAGTCGCCCAGTCTCTGTATGATGACATGGAAACTGCTTTGTTGGTGTCTGGATCACCAGATTACCTTGAAAGCAGTTCATATTCCGGGAAGGTTAAACCTGCTAGCAGACTCATTGAGCCGAAGGATGAGTGTTTTACCCACGGAATGGCAACTAAATCAATGTGTGGCGGATCGTCTGTTCGACCATTGGGGGAAACCCAACATCGATTTGTTCGCAACGAAGAAGAATGCGAAGATGACGACGTACGTCTCTCCGATTCCGGATCCAAGCGCTTTCGCAACAGATGCGTTAGCTATCAGCTGGGGGAGAATGTATGCATACGCATTCCCTCCAGCAATCCTGATTCCAAAAATTCTTCAGAAAATCAGACAAGAGGAATGCCAAGTGCTTCTGATCGCCCCGGATTGGCCAAGCCGATCATGGTATACGGATCTGCTGGACCTTCTGGTCTGCAATCCGGTTCCTCTGCCTCTGATGGACGATATTATCTTCCAGGGCAAGGCCCTTCACAACAATCCGTCAATGTTCAGATTGACTGCGTGGATGTTGTCAAGGAATCTAGAATTAAGGAGGGCTTTTCTGAGCAAGCAGCCATGTTTATGGCCAAAGCCAGAAGGGGGTCAACCTCCAGAGCATATAATTATAAAATCAACAGATTTGCAGAATGGTGCTCAAAAAGATGTATTGATCCAATGGATTCATCTATTCAAGTAGTAGCTGATTTCCTCTGTCACCTCTATGATGCCTATAGCCTCAAGCCTAACTCTATTGCTGGTTATAAGTCAGCATTAATGTCTGTTATTCCTTGCTTGGCTAAGAGGGGAAGTGATGAAGTAAATACATTAAATGTATTAATTAAAGGCATGGGCAATCTAAGACCAAGGAATCCACCTGTGATTCCGTCTTGGAGTTTATCGCTAGTGCTTCAAGTACTAGGTGATAAGCCTTTTGAACCACTTAGTTCCATTTCTATGAAACTATTAACACTGAAGACTGTGTTTTTAATTGCTGCGGCCTCGGCTAGGCGTAGGAGTGAAATTCATGCCTTATCAGCCGAGGATGACCGTTTTGTGGTTTCAGGGGAAGGCCTTAAGCTGCTACCTAGGATTAATTTCTTGGCTAAAAATCAGTCGTTGAAATATCCAGGTCAACCTATTATTTTGCCTGCTTTAACTAGATATGATCCTAATTCTAAAGCATGGTGTCCCGTCCGGGCGCTGCGCCGGTACAAACAACGTACGGCGGAGTGGCGCACCGACCAGTCAGCGTTATGGTTGTCATATATTGAACCCCATGGCAGGGCTTCTAAGGACACCATTTCCAGGTGGATTGTGGAATGCATTCAGTTTTGCCATAAATCCGCCACCGGGAAGCAGGTTGACGTGGCCAAGGCTCACAGTGTCCGCGGCGTAGTGACATCCACGGCCCTATTTAATGGGGTCCCTGTGGATGATATTATGTCGGTGGCTCAGTGGCACTGTGAGTCAAGTTTTACAGACCATTATCTCCGTGACACCTCTAATCCTCTCGCCTTGTCGGTTTTGAAAAAATAACTCGGTTTATATTTTTTGAGGAGGTTTTTCCTCATTACTTATATATTTCACAATTAATTTATGGAAACACCCACTTTTTTGGGCCTGCATCAGTCTTTGCCAATGGGAAGATGATGTCAGCAGCCGTTTTCAACAAGGTCAGTCTTGTTCATGTGTTGTCCGTTGTTGATTGTATTGTCACGATTACCCGTTATTAATATGGTGATGGTTTGTGTATTTGTGTGGTTCATTGTTGAGAGTTACGAAAATGGAGTTTTTTCGTCTCTGTCCTGTAGTACATGGCACTTGTACGTAGAGAGCGTATAGGACATTGAGGTCAGTCGACTCTTCCTCCCAGGAAGGAGGGGGGGGAGCGCATATGACATTCGGTCATCTCTCATACATCGGTGGTGTTATCCGATGGTTAGTCAAATCCTGACTGTTTTTTCTTACAGTTTCAGAAGTTTAAGTGCCTTAAACGCAGAAAAGCGTATAGGGATGAGCTGGTCTTTTGACCTCGCCTCCCTCCCGCCAGATTCACTTTCGAATTCTGGCAATATCAAAAGTATTAGGGAGGTAAGTATACTCTTGAAGTGAAATAAACGAAATCTAGGATTTCTTTTTTCACGAGAGAGTTGATACTTACCTCCCTAGATACGGACCCGGCCTCTCCACCCCACAGAGGCTCGGTCTTCAGGCTCTTAATAGTTGCATGTGTGTCAGCCAATAATCTAGTCAGAGGAAGTGCTAGTCTGCGCATGCGCGGTGGTGGGGCTGGCATCCGCCAGACTACGCTCTGACTCCCTGCCCAGTAGGGGCACCTAACTGTTTTAAATCTGAGTGTTTATTGAGTGAAAGCCAATATTTAGCAATATCAAAAGTATTAGGGAGGTAAGTATCAACTCTCTCGTGAAAAAAGAAATCCTAGATTTCGTTTAATCACAGGTATGATGTGTGTAGCAGTACATGTAATGTTAATATCGATCACAGGTATGATGTATGTAGCGGTACATGTAATGTTAATATCTATCACAGGTATGATGTGTGTAGCGGTACATGTAATGTTAATATCTATCACAGTTCTGTAATGTTATTATATTCCAGTCACTGATCCATATCCTTTACATCGAGCAGCCCGTGATGGTCTGCCTGAAGTTATTGCCGGATTGTTGAAGGCAGGGTATGCAGTGAATGTTGGTACCTATGATCTGGTGAGACCGCTCCATGAGGCATGTGCTCGGGGCAATATTGAGTGCATACAACAATTGATTGATGCAGGAGCAGAGGTAGATGTGATGTAACATAGAACAAGCCTCCCAGCCCACATGAATACATGTTCAGATCATACTGTCTTGTCAAATTATATAAAATCCAATTTAGCTATGTGCACAGACACGCACGCATGCATGCACACACGCACACAAATTTCAAGGTAATCATACACTCGGGTAAGCTGTTGAATATTTTGAAACTAATTTGACTACGGGCTGTTGCTAAATATAGAGACTTTATAATTTGTGTGATTGAGCTCTATGTGATCTTGATTGTAACGTCAGTTAACGTGTGACATATTTGATTATGATGTTATATACCTGAGTGAGTCCAGATCGGATCTCTGCATTCATGAACGAGTGACAAGTAGACACACCTGATAATATTCACTACATGTGTTAACGAACATCTATTATCCAACATCTGCAGTACAATGGCCATATTGTTTTAGTATTCCATGTGTGCTTGTATGCATTCAGGACTCAGTCAACATTTGTGCATCATCTTGAAAACGGTGAATAAAGTTTTTAATTTGTTTTGAAAACTCAGCAATGTTAATCCTTTAATGGTCAAGCCGGTCAAGTCTGGTCTCTGGTCAGTAGTTTGTTTTATGATTTATACCCCTCCCCTTGCAATGGGGGTATTTTCACACCCCTTGTGAGATGGGGAAAAATTTTAAAATCTATATTTGCTCTCTCTCTTCCCCCCCCCCCCCCCCCTCATCTCGGCACACTGCAACCCTGCAGCTGCAGGCACCCACAGGTGGCACTGTGGTCTTGAGAAATGTCCATTTGCAGGCCAAGAGAAAACAGTGCTTGAAAATTTATCTACGGTATGAATGGACAGCAGGGCTCAATAACCAAGCCAGTTATTTCAGTGGTTAATTTTAAAATGATGAGGTCCTTTATCCTGCAAACAGACCATTACTATGCAAATATTTAGATTATCTTTATAGAATGTAGCCGTTAATGTGTTAATTTGTTGTTTGATTGGAAGGCCCATATCTAAATGACTTAATCTTTATTACAGATAGATGTGCGGAATATTGACGGATCTACACCTCTATGCGAGGCATCTTCTCATGGAAACCTAGATTGTGTAGTATTATTGCTAGGTTATGGGGCAAAGGTGAACCCAAAGCTTCTGTGGACTACTCCTCTTCATGAGGCTGTATTGAGAGGTCAGTGGTACATCTCATCTGTGAGTTATATATATTTATAATTTAGTAAGCACTCTGTTGAATATTCTGAAGCTACGAGGAACTGTTGCTGCCGATGCTGTCATAGACATCAACAACCACCAATCCAATTAGTTTCAAAATATTCAATATCTTACCGGTATAGGTTGGGAATTTGGTTTCAATGGTTCAAATTGATTCCAAAACGCGTAAAACGAGGGCGGAACTTGGCTATAAACATGATAGAATAGCATTGATAGAAGTGAATCCGTCTATTAGCTTGAGTAATATTGATGAAAGATGAATAAGTGATAATACAACAGGCATAATAGGATTGCGGTAATCCAGTAATGGCCAAGCTGCTCAAACACAGCATCTGGAGTGGTCTTGACAAATGCCCATTTGCAGGCCCAGAGAAGAAAACTTACCACTGGAATTCATGAGTGGCTCGATAGCTGAGCCATTCATTTTCGTGGTAAATTTTGAAAAATAGCCTTCTCTGGCCTCAAAATGGACATTGACATTTTAATTTTACTGACCAATCTTGACCATAAAGTATTAACGGAGTGAGTTTATCATAAGAAATGCCTAATTATCACTGAGTATTTAGCATACTCACCCAGCTGTATGGGGAAGATTGCATTCAGGTATGTGTGTCTGGGACTGTTTCCTGCACACCACTGACTACAGTTTTAGCGCACGAATATGCTTCTGTGATACTTGCAATCCACGACTTTGTTCCTGATCTGAAAAACTAACATCAAGTGCGACATGGTCACATAGTAGACGTCCTTAGCAGAAATGTCTTCTACTTACATGTATTCCTATTCACGACTATAACTTGAAGAATCTTGCATTCTTTAATTATTAGTCATTTAATGGTCAAGATTTTTCACAAAAATTGAAATTTGTCCTCAGTTTTTGTCCATTTGTAAGCCATGATAAGGCAGTTTTTGAACAATTTATCACTGGAATGACTGGCTCGATTATCGAGCCAGTCATTCAAGTGGTAAATTTTCAAAAATAGTCTTGTCTTAACCCGCAAATGTACATTCTTCAAGACTACTACTGAGGGCAGTTTTGGCCATCTTGACCATTAAAGGATTAATAGCGTAAAAGATATTATCTGTGATGGACACTGTATGGACCATTAAAGGTAGTCTGTTCTGTTACTCGAGTAGCTGACATTATAATCAAATACGTCACTTGTTAGCTGACATCACATTCAAAATGACGTAGGTTTGACATGAAAGTGACAATAGTTTGTCATGAAGGTGTCTGAATTGTATATCTTTTGTGAATTTACAATTTAATAAACATTCTGTTGAATATTTTGAAACTAATTTGACTTGGGACCTGTTGCCTAATTTGGCAGCAACAGCTCCCAAACAAATTAGTTTCAAATATTCAACAGCTTACTTGCATAGCTGTAAACCTTGAAATCGAGATTCTGAGAATTCACGGTTTAACCCTTTAACACTCATGTCGACCAAAATCGGCTTCTGCAGCGGTCTTGACAAATGTTCATTTGCAGACCAAGAGAAGACTATTTTTTGAAAATTTACCCAAGGAATGCCTGGCTCGATAACCGAGCCAGTCATTCCATTGGTAAATTTTCAAAAATAATCCTCTCCTGGTCTGGAAATGGACATTTTCTATAACAAAATGTAAATTTTAAAAACAAATTCGAGGGGTAACGGGTTCAAGTATTAAAATCGATTCAAACACAGATACAAAGTGGGCTGAGCTTAGCTAGAACTGGGTGTGGCATAGCTAGAAATGAATTCTTCTATAAACTATCAATGTTTGGGGCATGTGTCATTGTATTCCTATCCCTATGTTTCAGATCACTGGCAGTGTGCACAGTTGTTAGTGGCAGCGGGTGCCAATGTTAATGCTAATGATTGTCACTTTGGAACACCTCTGCATATCACAGCATATAAATGCTACCAGAAAAGTGCACAAGTGCTTCTGAAAGCTGGTAAGAAGCACATACATTAGATATCCATCCAGGGCACTCAACATAACCATTGTTGTTTTAGAGCTTTTTGGAACTTCTCCTCCTGATGTATGATTTAACTATATGTTTCAACTGACGTGTAATTTATCAACTGACATCAGAATCAAAGTATGTCACTTCTCAACTGACGTCACAATGAAAATGCAGGCTCTCAACTGACATCACAATCAAAGTATGTAGCTTCTCAACTGACATCACAATCAAAGGATGTAGCATCTCAACTGGCGTCACAATCAAAGGATGTAGCTTCTCAACTGATGTCATAATCAAAGGATGTAGCTTCTCAACTGACATCACAATCAAAATATGTCAATCTGCCAGAAAGTCCAACAAAGGCATCCAATTCTCTAGACATTTATGTATTAGAAGTACATAGAGCAGATCCGTCTTTAACTATTTAACGCTCATATCAGCCAAAAGCGGATTCTGCAATGGTCTTGAGAAATGTTCATTTGCAGACCAAAAGAAGAGTTTTTTAAAAATTTACCACTGGAATGCCTGGCTCGATAACCGAGCCAGTCATTCCAGTGGTAAATTTTCAAAAATACTCTTCTCATGGTCTGCAAATGAACATTTTCTATTGAAATTTTCTTGAACAAATTCGAGGGTTAAAGGGTTAATGAGTACACGCCCTCTGGATAAAACATGGCGATTCTCTAAAACAGGTATTCAAAGCACTATGAGTCTAACCAAATGTAATGCAGGCCAAGAGAAGACATTTGCTCAGTCATGTGATCTGTATTAAAACCTGGAGAATTAAAATCTCAGATTTCTAAATTATGCTCTTAATCATACCTCATACCATACATGTAGTCGGTGTTAATTTTGGAACCATATACATCTAATCTGTTGCTGTCTAAAACAGCAACAGGTTACAACAGCATTGTTTCTCAAATTTACACCAGTCATTTGTCTGCTCATGACATTTACGAATTTAAAAATATGCAAATAATTAATTTTATTCTGAATGAATTATACCAAAACATGATCCGACATGCATGGATCGTTCTTTGATTGTGCTCATTTTAAAGGTATTTGTTAAAGAACGCGTGTGACTGTCTTGTGATGTTGTAGGTGCCCATGTGAATGCATCAAAGATTCACCATACTGCACTTCACGACGTGGCTCGTCATCAGGACCTGTCCTTCCTGACGTTAATGTTGGAGTGTGGGGCTAATGTCCACGCAGTGAACAATCATGGGTTGAAAGCGTATGATCTTGTGCCAGCGCACTCACCTAGTGCTCTGCTTCTCGCATGGTGGGAAAGTAAGCAACAGTTTAACACATTTATACCAGTTAACCCTTTCCTGATAAAGTTGGCCTAAACCAGCCTCCATTGTGGTCTTGGGGTATGTACATTTGCAGGCCAGGAGAAGACTATTGACCACTGGAATGACTGGCTCGATAATAGTCTTCTCTTGGCCTGCAAATTGACATTCAATAAGTAAATATTTAAATTTTTTGGAACAAATTTAGTCATTAAAGGGCTAACCCTGGCAAACCAAAAATTCTTTGACGGAAGAAATATTCTGTTGAATATTTTGAAACTAATTTTACTGAGAGCTGTTTCTGCAATTGGCAGCAACAGGTTCCAGTCAAATTAGTTTCAAAATGATTTTACAACTTTCCTGTATAGCTGTTTTGGAAATGAGACACTGGAATTTCAAGTGTTACCCATTTTTATGGTCATACCAGCCAAACTGGCCTCTGCTATGGTCTTGTGGAATGCCCATTTACAGGTCAAGAAAATAACATTTTTGAAAATTTACCACTGGAATGACTGGTTCAAAAATTTTATTCTATTGGGCCTGTAAAAGGACATATAAGAAAATATTTAAATTTTCTTGACCAAATCTGACCATTAAAGAGTTAAAGTTAACACTGACGTGGCAGATGTAGATGTTCTCAGAGGAGATAAAGATGAAACGCTTGGAAGCCAATTGATTTATCTGTCAAGTATATAGCGCCATAATCAGTTACGTTACATGTAGGCTGACGTCACAATCATAATTGACAGAAATACTCAGTCATGCAGCTGGAATAGTTGGTCAGTTGTACGAATGGTATGTCTTTACCATTTAATAAACATTTTGTTGAATATTTTGAATCCAATTTGACTGGGCCCTGTTGACATGCTGCCATAGACAGCAACAGCCCCCAGTCAAATTAGTTTCAAAATATTCAACTGGTTAGCTGTATATTTACCATGAAATTGGGATTCTGGGAATTCAGGAGTCAAAGTAAAAAAGCGATACCAATACGCGTGAAGCATGGGTGGGGCTTAGCTAAAAGTGGATTCAAAATGAGCATTCACTAAGCAGAAAGTTAACACTCATATCAGCCAATAATGTCCTCTGCAGTGGTCTTGGGAAAAATCCATTTGCAAATTTTCTTGAAAAAATTTAAGGCTTAGAGTTAAATTTTCTTGACAAATCTTGGTTAATATAAAAGGATAAAATAATATTCGTATAGTGAAAGTTCTAATATTTTCTTCTCTTACAGGAAACCCTGCCTCATTGCAACATTACTGCATCCATCAAATACGGAAATGTCTGACTGAAAAACAACTTCAGTACATCAGCACACTGAATATTCCGCGGAGTCTACAAGCATCGCTGAATTATGACCAGTCATTCCGAGTGGACGTAGAGGCTATTTAGTGTCATGCTTGAATCTCATATAACCATTTCCTGTTCACGTGTTGCACAAAGAGGGATAACTCATGCTCACAGTACTTAGTAATTATCCACATGTACTAAAAGTTGAAGACATTTCACTTGTATAACTATGTCTTTGATGTAGCCTTTGGAGCATGTGTCCAGCCCTGGTGTTCACTCCATACACTGATATTAGCCAAAAACAGCTTCTGCAGTGGTCTTGTGAAATGTCCATTTGCAGGCCAAGAGAAGACTATTTTTGAAAATTTTCCACTGGAATGACTGGCTCGATAACCGAGCCAGTCATCCCAGTGGTAAATTTTTTAAAAAGTCTTCTCTTGGTCTGCAAATGGACATTTTCTGTGAGAAAATTAAAATTTTCTTGAACAAATTCGAAGCTTAAAGGGTTAATATCATTGCCATTCACTGGATTGAAGCCTATTCTCAGCTGGCTTCTGCTAGTAACTAACATGAGCATATCTGTTTGGTTTATAATCTATCACCAACTAGATAACTTTAATGGTCAAGCTGACAAAAACTGGCGTGCACAGTGGTCTTCAGAAATGTCGATTTCCAGGCTAAGAGAAATTTATTTTTGAAAATTTATCCCTGTAATGGTTGACTCGGTTATCGAGCTAGCCGTTCCAGTGGTAAATTAAAAAATAAAGATTTCTTCTGACCACCAAATAGACATTTACTAGGAAAAGATTTGATGTTTTTCACCAAACTTCACCATTAAAAGGCTAAAATAGGGAATAAAGCATTTAGGTAACTCCCTCCCATCATGCCCACAATAATAATATAAGCACAAATTAATGGTACGGATAAAATCAATACTGAATTGCTCTGTTTTACTTGGAATTAAGCATTGCATTTTAGATAGTAAGTGTTAAAAGTATTTATGTAGGAAATTTGATGTAAGTAATCTCACAGTGTGTCAGCTGCTAATGACACAAAGATAGAGAGGCTATTCTTCGCCACATTGTATATAATATGTAGTTAGTGTCCAGACATATTGAATGCTGTATATAGTGCTTATATAGACATAGAGCTAATGTCTGAGACAAGTGTTGATCTAATATGGAAGATATTAACAGTCTGACTGCTACAAGCCACCAGACAATAATTTCAATGGGCAATAGCTTTGGACATGCTGAATATTTTGAAAACAATTTGACTGAAAGTTGTCAGTGGCTTAGCCACCAACAACTTTCAGTGAAATTGTTTTCAAAGTAAACATCCTATTTTGAGTTAAACTCCATGGAAAATGTATTCTGCATCAATTCAGCAAGCAGACAGTTAAGATATCACATGCTTTTGTTGGGTGTGCCACATTTCTCTCAATAAATGTCTTTAAATCTTCTTATTGTTTTCATGCTTCCTCCTCCTCCTCCTCCTCCTCCTCCTCCTCCTCCTCACAGTTTCAACCCTTTAATGGTCAAAATTTTGTAAAGAAAATCTTAGAATGTTCTTATTGAATATCTGTTTGTAGGTCAAGAGAAGACGATTTTTGAAAATTTACCACTGGAATGACTGGCTCGGTCATCGAGCCACTCGTTTCAGTGGTAAAATTCCAAAAGTAGTTTTCTCTTGGCCTGCAAATGGACATTCCTCAAGACTATTGCAGAGGCCAGTTATAGCCATTAAAGGCTTAAACATCACAGGCACAAAATGATGTCAGGACTGGCATGTTCAATGTTTTGAAACTATACTAATAGCAGTTGCTGCCTATGTCAGCAGCGTGTTCCAGTCAAATTAGTTTCAAAATGTTCAACAGGTTTCCTGTATAATTTTCTTTAAACTGAGACTGAAATTTCACAGATTATACGGTTATAATTTTAATTTTCTATTTCTAGAGAGCGCTTTGCTTTGTAGCTCGATTTTATGAAGTGGTACGAGCTATTAGGAAACCATCCACATTGTTTGGCATCAGGGATGGCATCCAATTTAAGTTTAGCTCAATGTAGCAGTTCATATCTGCTGGTGGGTTAATCATACTGAACCCAAACTTAGACGCATCTCTCCCTATAGTACATGATACAATAACATTGGGGTTCAAAGGTCACTGTGTCCTTGCTAAAAACATTGTTTTTATCAATGTTATCATTTTGCATTTATCTCAACTTAGCAGTTAATATTTCACGCTTGGCTAATCATACTGGACACAAGCCTCCTAATGAGAGGATGGGATGACACAATAACTTTGGAGTCAAAGGTCATGGTCGCGGGTAAGTGTATTGAGAGGCCTTCTTTATTTAACCTTCGTCTATGTAAGTAGAACTATATTTGAAGTCAAGCTTCAGAGTTCATTATAGCGTTATAAAGCTGTGCTTCATGGTTGCATTGCAACCACAATTCTGATTATTCTATCCAGAGCTAACTAATTATTCTGGCGGTTTAGTGCTGAAACCACATACATTTCACAGGTTGATCAGGTGTTTTCTGGATAGACTTCCAGGCTTCCATATGAAAGTTGACCTAAATTAACAAGAGCAATTTTCATAACACATATGAATAACGCACACGCAATGATCAAATTCACAGTAGAACAATCCACAAATTCCATCAATTTTTTGGATACAAAAGTGTTTGTCCTCCCGAACAGACACTTAGGCTTTGACCTCTATACTAAACCAACAGATACACATGGATATCTACACTACGCATCAGCTCACCCAAACTTCCAAACAAGCGAGCCCATATGGTCAATTTCTGAGACTACGGAGGATCTGTAGCAGAGAAACAGATTTTCTCAAAAACGCCCATGAAATGGTTCACCACTATGCTATCAGAGGATACCCAACAGATACCCTCATCACCAGCCTGCATAGAGCATTACAACAAAACCGCTCTGATCTACTTTTGCCAAAACTAAACAAGGAAATCAACACTCGGATACCATGTATCACTGATTTCCACCAACACAGCAGATCAGCCCAAAAAATCATTAAACGCCACTGGCCAACACTACAATCCAGCCCAAAATGCCGGGCAACATTCACAGAAACACCAATCTTTGGCCATAGACGTAACCCGTCCTTCAACGACACACTGGTCACTGCTAAATTTACAGATCCGAGGAAATTCGGACAAAAAGGGAAAAGCATAGCAAACCCTATACATCCATGCGCCAAAAACAACTGTTTATTTTGCAAAAACATGGACAGCACAAAAAGTTTCAAAAGTTCACACACTGGGCTTAAATATTCTATTAAAACAAAAACATTCTGTCACACAATGAATGTTATCTACCTACTTACCTGTAACGAATGTCGCAAACAATATGTAGGTGAAACTAAACGAGAATTCCAAGTTCGCATCAAAGAACACATGAGGGATATCAAAAACAACAAAGACACGCCTGTAGCACAACATTTTAATCTCCCCAACCACGGACCCACAGATATCAACCACAGAATCATCGAAGTGTTACGTCACGATCCTGACAGCTCGGAAGCCACAGCTTTCCGCAAGGACCGTGAAAAATTCTGGATCCATCAACTACATTGTATGGACCCAATCGGCATCAATCACGCTGATTGGTAACCATCATCTACCTTTGGTAGTAAAACTTATACTAAATTAACAAGAGCCTTCAGAAGATGGCATATCCCCCGGATCCAAACATTTCCGATAAAACACACTTGAGTTGACAGAATGTTAATTGTAAAGGATAGTATTTTTGAATAAATGGCCCCCGGGCCATAGTACTCACCTAGCTGATGAGGGACTGTAAACATGTTTAGATTAATTAATGCACGACAAGCATCATTGGTCTATCAGGAAACCATAACTGTTGGTATAGATAGATGGCAATGGTCCTTATCATTATTAGCTCACCTGGCCAGAATGGCCAAGTGAGCTTATGCCATGGCGACCGTCCGGCGTCTGTCCATCAACTTTTTCCTTTAAACGACTTCTTCTCAATAACTACTGGGCCGATTTCAATTATATTTGGCAGGAAGTATCCTTAGGGCATAGGGATCCAAGTTTGTTCAAACAAAGTCGATCGGCCGATTTGGCCATCTTGGATTTTGGCCGATTTTAGGAAATGGCTTTAAAGATCTCCGAACCCGCTTGGTGGATTGATTCAAAACTCACAAAATATCATATAGGGCAAGAGCTGAACCAAGTTTGTTCGAAGGAACTTGATTGGCCTAATCGTTCGGCGGCCATCTTGGATGACCTAGTTTTCGTGAAAACGACTTATTCTGCAGAACCGCTGAACGGATCGGGCTGAAATTCTGGGAATATGATTATGGACTAAGGGCCGTTAAAGTTTGTTCATGGGAAGTTGATAGGTAAAAAACATGGCCGCCGTGGACCAATCAAATTTTAGTGTGTTTGGCTGCAATATTCAATTTTTTTATTTGATGGATTTTGAAGCCGAAATTGGTTTTCTTAACTCCGCTTACTTGTCAGTCAGCTGTCGTATAGTGATAACCCCATCCGTCTTCTGTATGTCCATCCATCCATCTGTTTGTCTGTCACCAACAATGGCGGCTCATTTTGTTATTTCTTGACGGATTGACACCAAACTTGATCACAATGTTAATGACGGCATCTAATATCTGTGTTGTGAAAATGAAACTGATAGGACGTCAAATGCCAGAATTATCACTCCTTAAATATTTGCAGTCTCACTTTCATAGGGCAAATAATGGTTTGTTCCCACCGTCCATTGATTTATCTCCATGTCAGATTTTATTGCCAAACTAGATATTAAATTCCAATTAACAGATTAACCTTTCCAATACTGCAGAAATATTTAAGATATGTATTATGTGCTCTGACATCTATGCTCTTAAAAAATATTTGAAATGTATTTGATTGAAAGTTGTTGCTGCCTTAGGCAGCAATGAAAGTTGTTGCTGCCTAAGGCAGCAATGACTTTCAGTCAAATTATTTTCTAAATTAACTCCAGCTCACCCTACCCCTGCTGCTAACTCGGTGATTCAGCCAGATGTGCATGTGTTAAATGGATTGCATGGTGGTGGGGAATAACCTGCTATAAAGACCACCTACCTGCCTTTAGAGGCCATTTTCTTCAAATTGTATTTAAACCTCTAGTAACCGTCTGACTGACTTTTTGCAGACGACATATTCCAAAGGTTATATCTCTGAACCTGATAAATATTTTGAATTGTTTTCAAAATATTCAACAAGTCACGAGCTTTTAAAAATTGAAATTATTGGCTGCACTGGCTTGCAGCAGTGAGACAGTTAAGAAACCAGCTGTTGTTAGCACTGATATCATCTATTTTCTCTTAAACATTGTTCAAAATCACTAATGCAAAAAAAACAGTCCAGAGATTGTTGTCAATATCTTGAAAACTAAATCATTTGACTGAAAGTCATTGGAAGTGACACTGGTGGATGTAAAATCGATTAGTTGAAATGCCAATGTTCCAGGTGAGCGATACAGGCCCATTGGGCCTCTTGTTGACCAATGCGGCAATCATCCTTACCACTAATACAACAAGAGTTACGCAAACGGTGAATAATACCATGACATGATGACAAATCAATGAAAGACAGGCGGC
Source organism: Chaetoderma sp. LZ-2023a (assembly GCA_034401795.1). NCBI lineage: Eukaryota > Metazoa > Mollusca > Caudofoveata > Chaetodermatida > Chaetodermatidae > Chaetoderma > Chaetoderma sp. LZ-2023a. The sequence continues at coordinate 136,830,631 of CM067371.1, read as the reverse complement.
TAAATTGAATTTCAGATCATCTACAATTTCAATACGTTTTTTCCTCAGACAGTCCTATCATCCCATGAAGTTTCGAAGCGATCCACTAGAAGTTGAAAAATAAATTTTGAAGATGGCCACCAGTGGATTTAGGATCATCGTCGACTTCAATAGTTTCTTTCTCCAGAGCTAGTCCAACCACCCTAAAGCAATCCGATAAACGGTAATGGAGTTATCATCCGGAAACTAATTTTCAAGATGGACACCCTTCGCTGGCAGCCATTTTGGATTATCGTCGATTTTGATTGAGTTTCTCCAGTCCTAATCCAAGCACCATATACCGGTGGCTGGCGACCATCTTGGAAATCGGATCATTGAAAGATTTCTTCTACAGACCTAGTCCAACCACCCTATGAAGTTTCAAAGTGATCCGATAAACGGCAATAGAGTTATCATGCAGAAACCCCTCTACCACCTGTCCAGATGGCTCCATCACAGAATATCCCGCCAAAATATTGGTGTCATTATTGACCAATGCGAAAGGTACCATTGATCAATGGGCCAGCCATCCCTGCCATTATTGACCTAGCAGATGACATTTACCAATGGGTCAATGGTCCCAGTAAAAAATGTGGATGAAGAAATGCAGGAATATTGATGTCATTGACATTATACCAATGGGAAAAGTACCATTGATCAATGGGGCAGCCATCACAGACACTATTGATCAATAGTTCAATTGTCACAACATTGACATTTACCAAAGGGGCAATGGTGAGGTCAGTAACAAATTTGGATGGGGAAATGCAAGAATATTGTAATGATTGACCAACAGGAAGCGTACCATTAATCAATGAGGCCGCCGTCCCTGACACTATCACCATTTGATTGAAGTGTACTAAAGCAACATTTCTGACAAATCTTGTTTTAGTCCATTACTAATTTAAGTGACACAGATTATTTTCAATACTTAAAATGCTAATGAGCCATGGTCCTTATTTCAAGTCGTGGCTACTTCATATTCATAGGGCGAATAGATATTGCCTTAAGGAACATATCTGCTAAATTTGTTCTTAATCCATCAACAATTGACAAAACAAATGAATTTTAACCAAAGGGTTCAATAGTTTCAAGTCTTAATGAACCAGAGTTATGACCCTTGTTTAAAGGTGCAGCCTCTTTATATTAATAGTCCAAATAGATATTTGACTGAAGAAGCATATCTACTAAATTTGATTTAAATTCATTAACAATTGACAAAACAAATGGATTTTCAGCATAGGTTCAATAGTTTAAGACTTAGTTATTGCCATTGTTTAAAAATGCATACTCTATATCCATAGTTCAAATAGACTGAATGAACATATCTGCTAAATTTTATTTTAATCTATCAACCGTCCTTCGGAAGGGACGTAAAGAAGTTGGACCCATCTGATCAGCATTGAAGCAAATGGGACGTTAAAGAACTCATGGACTGAGGTTGGAATCCCTCAGAGAATGAAACTTTTGATAGGCTTTCGGACACGTTTGGCACATGTAAAGGAGCAGGGGCAGGATAGAAATGGGAGTGTTGTCGATACATCGTTGGTCTGTCTGCTGATGGATGTGCTTCCTGATTGTGTCTGATCTGGGGAGGACTTGGCGAACGAACTGAGATGGAGAAGAGATGTGCATCCCTGATGATCAGAGTGCAATGGAGAACTGCCTTCCATACGTGATGAAACAATGAAATATAACAGATCTACACCTTCATGCTTGACATGGCCTTGCTTGAGAGATCACCATCCCTGTCGATGTAAATGCTGACCTTCTTCGTTGACTGACGACGGACAATGGCTAGGCCCATCAATACCTAAACAGCAACACTCGCAATCAACTTATCATTTCCAACGGCAACAGGTTATAATTCTAAGTTATTAACTCAGGTCCTCATTTTCTACACGCACTAGATCTTCAGTTTCTTCTTCCCGTTTCTAACTCAGTTAATCACATGCCATTATTTTAATTCATTTATTCTTAGTTGATAGGATTATCATTCAGTTTCGTCATATTTTTTATTTAAAATTTTCCTGGTTCCCGTTCTGAGATTTTATTTTACAGACTGCCCTCCACCCCCATCCCACCTCCATGAGAAATAAAGTAATTCCCCCTCCCACCCCCTCCTCAACACGGCATACAACATCGACACTTGCCAACAACAGTTCATTAGGCAACATCAGGCAACACACTCCCGGCAACAACTTAATTTTTTGACTTTTTTACCCTTCGGGGAAGCACCTCTCAGAGTGAGCCATGGCCCAAATACATCTAGGTGTGAGCGGCCAATAAACCAACTAACCTACCTACCCTATCTATCAACAATTGGCGAAAACATGTATTTTCCCCATATTGCTCAATACTTAAAACACCTCAATGAACCTGAGTTATGGCCCTTGTTTAAGAGTGTGGTCACTTCATATTCACAGCTCCAATAGATGTGGCCTAAAGGAACACATCTACTAAATTTAGTTACATGACAAAAACATACAACAAACATATTTTCACCCATAGGCTTCAGTACTTTGAAAATATAACAAGGGACATAACTCTGCTATTTGTGGGCGTGGCCACTTAATATTTGTAGACCAAATAAATATTGCCTAAAGGAACCTATCTGCCCAATTGGGTTTTAATCCATCGATAAATGATGAAATGTGCCACAAGTGTATTTTCCCCATAGGCTTCAATACTTAAAAACTCATTAATGAATCAGTTATGACCCTTGTTTAAGGGTTTGGCCACTTCATCCTTATAGCCCAAATAGATATTGCCTAAAGGAATATGTCTGCCAAATTTGGTTTTAATTGCTAAATGACGCAATGTGACAAACATTTTCCCCATAGGCTTCAATACTTTGAAAATATAGCAAAGGTCATAACTCCCCTATTTGTGGGCGTGGCCTCATCTTCATAGCCCAAATAGATATTGCCAAAAGAAACATAGCTGCCAAATTTGGTTTTACTCCATCAACAAATGGCGAAACGTGCCACAATTTTTGACAGACAAATCACCATTGTATGAGCTCACCGAGGTGAGCTAAAAATTAAACAATGAAAAATTTAATCTGGCACTGCATCTCCCCTTAATATATCCACTGAGCAAGGCTGCAAGTGCAGGTTCAATTCCGTTCAAAACTTCAAGATTATACCCGGACAAGAAACATTTGATGAATTTTAAGTTTGTGAGGGGAGCTAAGTCTGGGGAATAAACATATTTTTCAACTGATGTCTTCTCGCATGGTATCCATCCATCAAATTAGAACTCAATATGTTTAAGCAGTTTCAAGCAATCTAGCAGCAACCATATTTTCACCAAATTTACTGTCTGGCAGGATCGATAACTCTGGCATAAATTGATAGATTTCACTGAAACCATGCCATTGCACTGTGTTTCCATACTATATACCAACTCTGAGTGTAGGTTCATAATTCCTCAAGGTCTGGGCTGGGCAATCCAATTTTGATACATATTACATGTTTCAGATAACTCTGACAAATGTGGATGTATTTTACCGAAAAAGGCAGATGTACGTCTTCATGTGAGACTTGTATCATTTACCAACTTTAACAGGAATCGCACCTAAGCTGTACCGTAGTTGTGTTGACAAGAAATGATTACAGTCAAATAGACAAACAGACAAATGGCAGACAGCTGGGGTAATGGAGATACTGATCGCTATATCACCCCACCAGTAGTAACAAAGATAATCAGATAATAAATTTTAATGCGAGCACTGTAAAAACCTTTGAGATTACTTCTATGTGTGATAGTCATCATGATCTAATGCAGAGGTTATTCCAGGTCCGTGATTAAGTGCCCGCTGTTCAAACTCTATCACCAATCTCATCAGCTAGGTTTTCTTAGAGATACAATCATCCATACATGATTTGCAAACAGCCAGAACAAACTTGGGTCTCTATGCCCTAAGGATGCTTCCTGCCAAATATAATTAAAATCAGCCCAGCAATTCTTAGTTGGTTAAAGAAAAAGTTGCCCGATGAGGTCTGGGCGGACATTGGATGGTCCCCATGGCATATGAAGTCGCAATAGCTTGAATTTTGGCCTTTCAGGCCGGGTGTGCTAATAAATGGTACAGCAACAAATTAACGCAAGAACAAAAAACGTATATTTGTTTTACTTGAATCATGACCGTAAATGGACAAAGCTGGAATTAACTATTTATATGTCAACATTAACCCTATAGAACTGAAGCTGGCTGAAAACAGTTGCATTGGTCCTGAGAAATCTCAATTTTCAGAATAAGAAGAGTATTTTTTAAACTTCATCACTAAAATGACTGGCTCTATAATAGTTAGTGTAGCTCGTGGGGTAGTGTCGGGACGTTCCGGTGTCTGATGTCGACTCGCTGCGCCGCAAGTGCACGACGAATGATGATGCTGGTTAGCTTCCGGTCTCGGGGTGACGGATCCTGTACGAGACTGCCCTATGGGTAACAAAGAGCGGTGGAACTCAATCGTTCCGGTGGGGCCGTGTGACCATCGTCGCGAACATTAAACACAATGGTCTCATCCCAAGAGTTTATGTCACCAGTATGCCTGTCCATAGCAATTTCGTGATCTATGGACTTGCAAGATTTGATTTGGTGACTTAATTAAAATAAGTCTATACAATAGTTTTACCTAAACAGACTGTCAAATATGCTAGATAAAAATAATGAGACAGCCTGATGAACTTTTAAATGTGGGGCTCCTGGAGGTACCACACAGACTCGTAGGTCCACAGAGGTATCCCCGCAAGGGAGGCTCCCGTACACGAGACTTAACTAATTAACTTAATATAAGCTATTACACCTCTAAGCTGAAAGGAAAGAACATTATCTTTGTAGTGACGGAAAATCAGGTGCCTCACGTGGGCACTACTCCTAGTGCTAGTTTGGGTGAGGAGTATTATCCTCGCGTGACCGTCATCACTGAATCCTTGCGAAAGGCAAGTGCCTCGCGCGGGCCTCCATCACAGAAAATTTTTGCCACTGCTTAAAGCGGGAGACGAGTAGTGGTCGAAAGGGGCCCACTCTAATATTTAACCAAAATGCTGTAAAGAAAAGTCCACACTTAGTGAGATTATGACTATAAGGTTGCGTGCTGTTTTATGTGAAAACGGGACAACGATTCCCGAAGGATTCCCACGTCACCGTCTTATGTAATTCTCAGTATGCTGAATTAGTAGTTGCAGCTTTTATTTATGCGAGCCTTCTTCTATGCTTAACCTAATATTTAGTTTTTAGAGACAAGAATTATTTTAGGCCGCAAATGGCTGGCGTCTACCTAGCTTCTAGATACGGCTGTCATTGAGAACAGATGCCCCAAGACATCAATACCAAAGACAGCGCGCATACATGTTACTTAATAAGATCTCTGAACTGGATAAGAATCCAGACATCTCGCTCCGTAACCACATAAAACGTCACAGGACATTGGTTACTTTTCACAAAAGCATTTTTAGGCAACTGATCTATCGTTATGGTGGGGGTAAGAGAGACGAATACCCACCGTAAATGTCCTTCCCGTGAGGGCATGGCAGATCTGAATATCATGCCCAGACATTGTTACGGAATTCGGTGGGGATGCGCATCTCGCCCGTCACCAGGTCCTATGGAACTAACTTTTTAACCTGTCGTTATGTTTAAACACAAGTTGCCCAGCTATGCACTGCGGTGCGGGAGGATTGTTCAGCAGATTAAAGAAAATAATAATTAAGACACGTTTTCGCAGTGCTTTCCTACCTTGGCAAAGGTGCTAACTACTGAGTATTCGAAGATACATGGGCAATGTGTGACACCACACCCTGGCCATCACCGCTCGGAAACCCCAATAGTTTCCCATGGTCGGATCAGTCCATGGTGCAGATAGGGACATCCAAACAATTAAGAAGCCATAAGGCTTAGTGGAACATGAACAGAGACAATAACTTTGAAATATGAGGCCCTTTTGGTATTTTGGCCAATCTTACACAACCTTGCCGGAGTGCGGGGCTAAATTATCGCAACTACAGGAAAAGAGGCGTACACTAAGTGTTTCCTAATGAAGAAATTGTCTCTAATCATATGAACCTATCCTATAGAGCTGAATAGAAAAGGTTTTTGGTCGGTAGCATGCCAGGCTAAACAGAGTTATAGCACGGACAGCGACCTCCGTTAAAAATTGTTGGTGGCGGGAGAAAGTGCTGCATATATAAATGTTGCTGTATAGTGTTGCCTACGTGCACTGCAGTCATATATTTTCTACAAATAAACAAAACATATGAACTGATGGCCACTGGCCATATATAAACTAACCAGAACAATCAATACAGTGTGAAATGATCAGAATAATATATCTATAGTACAGGTTAAGGAACCTACTACGGAGCGGTTAGCAAAAACATCTTACAGAAAATAAGAGTAACTATAAACAGATACAGAAATTATAACGAGCGGTCCTAAGATCGTTACGGTGCCTTTTAGTCATCGGGACAGTTTATACAGATATAATATAATTATCAAAAATATAATTAACGGAATAACTAAAATGTCATCAGTAGCCATTCTTAAACCTGGGCTATCGTGTTACTGAAATTGATACGTCACTCTTAGGTTGACGTGAGTTAATGCATTCCCTGAAAGCTGGAAAGTTCCCGCAGGCTGGTTTCTGCAAACAGGATTCCCGCAAGCAGCTCATGACGGGGGTGGGGGGGGGGGGGGGCGGATCGAACTCAGGATTGTAATCACAATATAGAATCTCTAACGAGTAGTCAGCAAGAGATACTATAACATTACTGCTGTGACAACAGTTCCCATACACCGATGGTACGGATGGAAATTGACAACAACCCGATAATAAGCGGGGCTTGTTAAATGCGGATGAAGATACATAACTAAGCTTAACGGTGCGGGTTACGTCAATCCAGCTCTGAAGACGTACCAGGAAAAGTTTACTTGCTGCAGTCGAAAAGTTTAGATAAACCTGCACGACATCAGTGCGGGGACGGTTAAATAACCAGTTTTTGGCGTGGCCGGCAGATCTGGCGAGTCATCCACCAAAGAACATCGCTGCCTCTACATCTGTAGAATCACATTTTTAGGCCGGGAAAGGCCTCACCACAAGTTCGTGTTCCATATTAGTTCTTGATATATTCGTGAACAATATCTAAAAAGTTCCAAAAATGCTCCCGCAACGGGAGTTACAAAATTGCTTTAGTGTGGTGGGTTGGATTACTGCTGGCTACGGGAGAGAAACCGACAGAAAGCGAAGTGATCTGCGTAACGCCTGTCGTGCTGATCGTAGCTGAAACAGGTCCAACCTATTAGACCCCTGGCCGAGGATGCGCTCGAGCTCTGTGTGTGTTGTAATATTTGAGGCGTTTATATGCTAGTTCCCAATGCTAGGGTCTAGACTCACGCCTGAGCGCTCGAGCTCCGGATCTCGTCTCCTTTTATACTACTCGTGACATCCCAGGCGCAGGCTCCAACCAATCATCGGTCGAGCAACAGCCAATCAGCGCGTAGCTAATAATAACGCAGTCGAATGTTCTAGAACATTTTGGAAGTTCTGCGTACACATGGTTATGACGTCACGGCAATATTTTGAAGATAATCAAAGGCGGTTTTCCGTGGATAACTCAGCCATTTCTTAACCGATTTTGAAATGGTTTACAGATTTGCAAAGCCCATCAAATTCTGGTCTTGATTAATGCCAGATTCGGCGTGAACAGATAATTAAAAAGGATTACATTGTACCGTCTCGGTACACTAAAAGCGTCATCCTATCTTGGTTGAAACCTGACTCACCACTGGACTTAATTAATATGCAAAATTACAAATTCATTGAAAAACACAGGCCAACTAAAAAAAGATGGTGGTGTAGGCATCTACATAAAGTTTACAGTATAATTTGAGAGATGACCTGTCAATGAATGAAGAATTTATTGAAACTATTTTTATTGAAATTCCCAATGAAAAAAACAAAAAATAAACTTGTCGGTGTCACATACCACTCCTGGAAGTGACAACGACAAATTTATGAAATTATTCGAAAAAATTCTAAATAGGGGTGGGGGCATAGTGTCAGAGTTGTGACCTTAGATGTGGAGATTTCTTAAAGTGACTCTGAGAGAACTACAAAAGGAAAACCTATATTAGTATGAGTCTAGGGTAACAAGAATTCTGTAAGTATTGCTTTGCAATAGATGTCCCCTACGCGTTACGCCTTCGATATTAGTGCTGGGGTTTGCGTGGGTAACAAGACGACGGATGCGACTTTAATATTGATTTGTTAAAACAACATAGCTTCTACATTCAAGACCTATTAAATTTATTAAAAATATCTGGCTTTTATCCATTTATAACGAAACCAACAAGAATTACAGAATGCTCGGCTACTGTTATTGACAATTATACATTGGCTATGTTATAATGATTCTGGAGTATAAATATTACTGTTCACAGTCTTAGTTATAGCGCAATGGATGACATTCCCATAGCTTGTCTAGTCTATCTTTGAAAGAATTCACTGAGGGGGCGCTGATAACGGATTCGGGTAGTTTATTCCATTGATCAGTACAGCGCAACGGGAAAGAAAACTTTCGTATAATATATTGAGTCTTGGTCTTATTTTCTTAATTTTTAGGCTGTGGCCTCGAGTTATGCTATTTGTGTCTTGTCGTTCAATAAGGTCTGCAGTAACTTGGTCATATTTATTGCTAAGAATTTTATATAACTCGATCATGTCGCCACGCAATCTTCTAAATGCTAATGTTGGTAACTTAACCTTTGGGAGGCGTACGCGATATGGTACAACATCATCTCGAATAATGCTGTAATAGTCCAGTCAATCTACGCTTAAATAAGGTTAACCTAGAACAAATTGCAACAGAAGCTTTTTTGGTTTTATTTGATACTACTGGTCTTCAAGTACCACAAAATAAAAAATTCTTAAAAATCCCACACCGGGAAAGGTTCTAATTAATGTGATTAAAAATGGCTGCCACATTTTTGTTGCAAGCTAAGGATTACGTTTCCTATTAATTTTAGACGCATATAATGTATTTCTAAAAAGTAAGAAATGGTAGAATGTGATGCTAAGTGATTGAATCTACTAGTAAAAGTGTTGTGCTGTCTCATTGCTAGTGTATTTACGTCACCAGCCCTTAATGGTGACGTCACATGTAGACAGGAGGCATTGAAGTATTTATACATTACGCTAAAAGCATCCATTTGTAGGAAGTCTATGGCTAAATTGTAGCTAACGGCGGAATTTATGCGCAGAATGTCTCATATGTGCTCTTTATTGTCAGCAGGTCCTTTATAACGAGCAGAGGGACATTTAACACTTTCTGACTATTATTTTCCGTGAATGTACGTTCCGGGCGGAACTTTTTATAAACTTGTTTTCCATATTCATTTCTGTTTTCTCCACACATTTTGTAACGTTTTCACTTCGTCAAGCTTTTCTTTGTCAAGCTTTGACTTTATCAAGTCATTCTTCATCAAATCGGCTGAAACAAACAGTGTTTGTTTACTTTATGCACACAGAACCGCTTTAGAGCGCTTTCAAGGACCTGGTATATATGAAAACCCTACACATACATTAATTCACAACACTTTACCCATTACCATATATGAATTACTGTTGAAATATGTATGTCATTGTGTCCCATGATAATTAATCATTAATTACATTGTTTTACTTCACCATTTCAACGTCATGGACGAAACAGCAAATGTAGCATGCTGTGCAATTTGTGGGGAGAGTCTTGACAATGGCAAACCCACATTTGTGATATCATCAAAAGGTATTGCTGGAATAAATGATGCCAGTTTGACCCGTGAGATTGCACCTATGACTATTGTAAAAGGGCAAAGATTACATGTCTCCTGTAGGAGAGATCACATTGATAGAACTAAGATCGAAGCAGCCAGAAAAAGAAAATTAGAAAGCAACCGGCGAAATACCCCATCACCCATTCTCCGCTCACAGGTACCTGAATTCCGATTCAAGGACCACTGCTTTCTATGTGGGACGGCAGTTGAGACAAATAGTAGGTGGGATGAGAATGATGATGTTTTCAAGGTACGCACATGGGATTGCCAGAAATCAATTATTGCTGCATGTGATGAAAGGCCTGAAGACGATAGTTGGACAGAAGAGGTTCGAGGACGGGTCATATATGCTAGGGATCTTCTTGCGGTGGAAGCTGTATACCACCAAGTGTGCAGCGTTAATTTTAGAACTGGCAAACAGATTCCCATGCGATATAGAAGTACCACAGTAGATGAACCCAAAATTCCACGTTTGGGCAGACCAGTAGATACATCGAGGGAGGGCGCTTTCCTGAAGGTAGTCAATTATCTGAGGGAAATCGATGATGAACAGACAACTGTAGTTGACCTGGTTAACAAAATGTCAGAATTCTGCACTGAACCTTACAGTGTAAAATTTATGCGACAAAAACTTGAGAATCATGTAGGGGAAAGCATAGTAATAACTAATATTAACGGTCGTCCAGATGTTGTAACCTTTCGAACAACTGCTGCAAAGATATTGCAGACATTTCATGATGCACCAAAGGTGGACGACGAGGAGATAAGAAAGCATCAGATCATTAGAACGGCAGCTGCGCTCATAAAAAATGACATCAAATGTATGCAGACATCAAAAGATGTCTACCCAGGGGCAACTGATATCAGATCCTTGGAACATAATTTGGCATATCTGCCAATGACACTTCGCGTCCTCCTAGAAAACCTTTTAAGTGGGGAGTCAAAGGATGTGAAAGTTGCTTCTATTGGTCAGTGCATGATTCAGATGACCAGACCGAGGGTTGTCATTGCACCAATACCATTAGGACTTGGAGTACAAATGCATCACCACTTTGGGTCAAGGTTTTTGATTGAATGCTTGGCAAGTCATGGCTTTTGTGTTTCATATTCAGAGGAGGTCAATTTCTCAAAAAGTGCAGCGTGCTTTCCAGGGACTGATATCCCAATGTCTGGACATTTTGGACAATATATTGCAGATAATGTTGACCACAACTTGCGTACGTTGGATGGACATGGTACCTTCCATGGCATGGGCATGGTCGTAGCCGTTACCCCTGAGTTAGCAAAGCAACATGTCATTCCACGGCTAGAGTTAGCCAGTAATAATGTCCATAATGCAAAAATTGCTATTCACTACTACAAAGCAGTAAAGGGCAATAGGGTACCTTTGGTTTATGATAAACTACCTGTTGTTAGTGTGGCTGACATTTGGAAACACCTGGACGTAATGTGGAAAGTGTCCTGGCCGTTGCGTCCTAATCGCCCCGGTTGGTCTGGAACCATGCAAGCCATTTGCAAAGGAGTTCATCCGGGAAAAGCATCAATCCACTTTCTCCAAATGCTAGATATGGATCCAACTGACATGAGTTGTATTTATTCAACCTTGCACTTCATTGCTTCGGAAAACCAACGTCATGGTTCAACACCCATTGTCACCTTCGATCAGCCACTTTGGTGGAAGGCCAAGACAATCATGGCTCATGAAGGCGAGAGAAGTGATTTAGTGCAAATAATCTTGATTCTAGGTGGCTTCCACACAACAATGAGCTACCTTGGTTGCATTGGTCACCTCATGTAGTCATCGGGGTTAACAGACGTACTGGAGTTGGTGTATGCTGAAAATGCTGTAACGCACATGTTGACTGGAAAAGCGTATGCCAGAGCTGTACGTGGACATTTCCTGGTTGATGCAGCACTTAATGCAATGGTTCTGTCAACGGCGTATGGCATTCCTATCTTAGAGGTGAGTGAAGGAAATATAGATAATGCAGTAGTGACGTGTGATGATATTGAAGCAGCTCTACGCCATTTTGATGTTGTTATGAAATATGACTCTAGACTTGAATCAGTGATATCCGATGATGTGTTTGAGCGGATAAATGAGAAGTTAGAATCAGAGAAGTCAATGATTGTAAGTAGTCCAACAGGACGTTTATGGGTGCAGTACATGCATATGGTAGACCTGCTAAAGATTTTTCTCAGAGCTCAGAGGACGGGTGACTTTAAGTTGTACTTGAAGTCACTGTCAGATATGCTGCCCTTCTTTGCTGCTGCCGGGCATTGCCATTACACAAAATCGGTACATTTGCAATTGCAGGACAAGGTAAAACTAGAGAGTACAAGGCCAGACATTTATCAGAAGTTCATGACCGGACTATTTTTAGTGCGAAGATCTGATAGGTACTGGGCTGGTCTTGCTAGTGACCTTGTCATAGAACAGTCATTGATGCGGACCATCAATACCACTGGGGGCCTCACTCGTAGGCGGGGGATGGATGAATTACAAAGGACACGTTGGCTTTTAGCACATCCTGTGTGTGCAGAAATCAACGAGGCCATGCAGGAGCTAACAGAAGCAGAATACCAACTCTCGGAGAAACATAAAGACATGTCTGAAGCCAGGAAAGTTCGGGATCACACAGATTGTTTGACTATTTAAAAATATTTTCAGGATTACTGTCCATTTATGTCAAATGATGAATTATATAATACTGCCACTGAAATTACAGCTGATCCCACTTGTAATCAACACAAGGCATTGGAAGTTGGAAATGCCATAATACAGAAAATGGAAGGCCACGATGCATTCGAGTTTTCATTCAGGAAAAAAGATCAAGTGGTATGTATGGGAGGACATGTCGTATCGAGTGATGGTGATAAGCTTTCTCTTGACCCAAACCTCCTTTTTCAGCGCCTTTTAATTGTAGCAAATAATAGTGAATGCAATCTAGACACTGCTTTAATGCACGAGCTGTCTACATATCCACCATCTCTATTTGACAAACATGGACATCTCCGAGAAGCGATTAAGCCGCAGCTAGCAGAGGCATTGAATTCTGCAACCTCTACTACGAGCAGCACCAAATGCCAAGAAATAACACCAGAATACACTGTTTTTGATGGCGGATCATTAATCCACCGATTTCTTTGGAAGAAAGGTAGCAGCTTCAATGACATTGCCACGATGTACGTGGAGTATGTAAAAACATTCAACTACCCAACTGTTGTGTTTGATGGATATATTTCAGGACCATCGATTAAGGATATGACTCATCTAAGACGGACAAAAGGTGCAGTGGGGCCAAAAGTTATTTTCTCAAGTAACATGACACTCAAGTCAAAGAAGGATCATTTCCTGGCAAATTCAGCCAATAAACAAAACTTCATTGATATGTTGTCCAAAAAAACTCCAAGAAAATAATGTTAAAACTTTGAATGCTGTCGATGATGCAGATGTTCTGATTGCATTGACGGGGGTTGAGTGTGCCAAATCAGGCATAACTCACGTTATTGGGGAAGACACAGACATATTAGTGTTGTTGTGCCATTTCGCTGATCCTGGTCTCCACAAACTTATCTACAGATCGGATAAGCCAGGGAAGCCAGACAGGGTTGGAAAATGCATCGTTTTGGACATCAATTTTCTGCGAGCTGAAATTGGCAATGATGTTGCTCGATACCTACCTTTAATTCATGCAATAGGTGGATGTGACACAACATCACGTTTATTTGGCATAGGCAAAGGTGTTCCTCTTAGAAAGATGCAGTCCAATTCTTCATTCATGAATCATGCAAAGGAATTTTGCCACACATCTACTAAGGTCGGAATTCAGGTGTCTGGTGAAAAGCTATTGGTATGTATGTATGGTGGTAGTGAAACTGATACATTGGACGCATTGAGACTTCGAAAATTTCGAGAAAATGTGGTTAAGAGTATTTCATCTCTGCAGATTCAAAATCTGCCACCAACGTCTGATGCAGCCAAGTATCATAGTTTTCGCGTTTACTTCCAAGTAAAGTTATGGACGAAGGAGCAAGAGATCTTAAAGCCAGAGGATTTCGGATGACAGATTCACCAGGGGAAATTTATTCCCAGAACAATGGATAAGCTACCAGCTCCTGATTGCATTCTGAAAGTTATTCGATGCCAGTGCCGAGGAGAATGTGCGACATTGCGATGCAGCTGCAGAAAGCATAGCCTACATTGTACATATGCATGTGGTGAATGCAAGGGTACCAACTGCAGCAACATTCCAAGTTGTCAAGCTGTAGATCTTGCAGAATTTGACGACATAGACGTTGGTCTTGTGTAAAGATAATATGAGTATGTTGGACCTTGCCGTCCATTGAGAAAATGACGGATGTAACTGTTTGTATATAATAAACCATTACTAAATTCATCATACTGATTCAACAAATCATAAAACTTGGATTAAATTTACTTGAATATTGGAAGATTGATAATTGACGTCGTGATGACGTCTTCAAGAGACGTAGTAACGGATCTACTGTTAGCGGGATGTCATATAGCGATCATATCACGAAATAACAGTTCTTTGCTATCACTTTTATTTTTGTAGTTAAGACATTTTATGGGTCTCCAGTCAAAGATACGTAAGATATTCAGCTTAATAATTGGTTTTAAGTGGTCCTATTAAATTCTGTGAAATAGTCCTTTACCGGGATAGAATTTTTAGGAATTTTTTATTTTCTGGTAGGTGAGGACCAGTAGCATTACATAAAACAAAAAAAGCTTCTGTTGCAATTTGTTCTAGGTATATCCCTATATTGACTGGACTATAAGTGCCAAGAATCAATCAGGTATCTTTGTTGTAGATATTTCAGACCATTTACCTATATTCTATATAGAAAAAGAAAACAAAAAAGGAAAATCATTTGTAAAAGAAGCAGTAACTTGTAGGGACTTCAAAAAGGAAAATATAAAAATGTTCAAAAACAATATGGCTAACATAAACTGGAACCAGGTAATTGAATCACAGTCATGTGAAGATGCCTACAACACCTTCCACACTATATGCTCTAACATCTATGAATCTGCCTTTCCACTTAAAAATATTAAGAAATTTAAACAAAATCCTACTAAACCCTGCATTACAAGAGGAGTGATAGCTGCCTGTCACAAGAAAAACAAGTTATATCTGAATTTTATTCAATATCCGACAAAGTATAATGACTCACAGTTCAAGAAATATAGAATCAGGCATTAAATCAGATAATTAGACAGCAAAAATTAATTATTTTCATAATAAATTTGATGAACAATAAGATAATATAAAGGAAACATGGAAACTGATTAAATCATTACTAAATAAGAAAAAAACCAATACTGAAGCATCACGGTTTATTTATAATAATAGAGTCATTAACGACAAAATAGAAACAGCAGACAAATTTAATGAGTATTTTACTAACATTGGTCCTAATTTATCATAAACAAATTCAACCCAGCTCCAACATACGTATAAAGGACTTTCTAACAGGTAGTTATCAACACTCTATTTTCCTAAATCCAACAGATACTCACGAAATCCACAAAATACTAATGCAAATTAACACAGCTAAAAGTGCTGGAATCGATAATTTCAAATGGAAAATTTTTAAACACTGTGTAACAGAAATACTAACACCATTGGACCACATCTGTAATCTCTCACTTACACAGGGAGTATTTCCATCAAGATTAAAGGTTGCACGTGTGACACCCATATACAAAGCTAAAGATGTATCTGACTTTACTAATTATCGGCCAGTCTCGGTACTTCCACTTTTCTCAAAGCTCTTAGAAAAGCTGTATTTTAGTAGAATTACTAAATATCTAAACAAAAACTCAATCATATATCCTTCTCAATATGGTTTCAGAGAAAAACACTCTACTGCTAAGAAAAATTATCAACCTCCTTTGGGAATAATGAACATACGCTAGGTGTATTCTTGGATCTTTCCAAAGCCTTCGATACAATTGATCATACAATTGTACTGCAAAAGCTTGCAAACTGTGGAATAAGAGGTACTGCATTGAACTGGATACAGAGTTAGCTGTCAAACAGGGAACAGTGTGTACAATTCAATGGGGCTATCTATGAATACAAAAATATAGTTTGTGGTGTTCCCCAAGGTTCAGTTATTGGGCCCATGCTGTTTCTCCTATATATGAATGACATATCAAAAGTCTGCAAACATCTCTCACTAATACTTTTTGCAGACGACACAAATGCTTTCTGCAGCCAGAAGGATATAGAAATTCTATACAAAAATGTCAATAATGAAATAGCGAAATTAATAGACTGGTTTAAATTGTCCTTAAATGTATCAAAAACTAATTATATACTATTCACAAAATCTAAGAAACTAAAAGAAATAGCTCTCCCAAACCTCTATATCGATAATTCAAGAAGCACAATATGCTAAGTTTTTAGGAGTATATCTGGACAAAGATTTAACATGGGAGAAGCAAAAAGCATTGGCATCATTCGCAGACTGAAACCCTATCTAACACCTAATATTATTCAAAACCTGTACTGCACAATGATACTTCCTCACATCACCTACTGCAATGCTATCTGGACTAATACATCTCAAGCTAGACTAAAAAACCTAAAATCTCTGCAAAAGCAATCTATTAAACTATTTTCACAAACAGCAGGTGGCCAGGATATCTTTAAATCAGAAAAGGTCTTAAAACTTGAGGACATTGGAGGGCTCCAACTATACACAATCTTAAGGGACTTCCATAATGGCAACTTACCCTCATCCTTATCTAATATTTTTATGCTCAATACACAATTGCATCCTCACAACACAAGAACAAGAAATAACCTCCATTCAACACACCACCAAACAAAAGCAGCACAACAAAAACCACCATACAAAGCAATTCAGTTATGGAATAATACAGACACAAGCACACGCACAGACATCATAAAGCTACAGTCTTTTAAGCAGAGTATCAAAAAGAAGATTATATAAAACTACTAGACTCTGGAAAACACTCACCATCATGGCATGCTATTCTCATACTTGCACCCAGTCACCAGAACAAATAATAATAATAATAATAATAATAATAATAATAATAATAATAATAAATAATAATAATAATATCTGTCATAATGGTAACTACCAAACAACTACCTCTACCATCACAGCCTAAGAAAAAAGAAGAAATTCTAATACTTTGTCAATGATAATAAGAATATGTAATATAGAATTATTAACTTAAGCAAGATAAGCACACATCCCTCTGTCAGGTCTTTCCCTGTAAATATGTAAATTGTCATACATCTATTAACTGTTGGACTGCTGGAAGCCAGCGGACAATAATTCCAATTGGCAATGACTCTGGATTGGCTGAGTATTTTAGAAAAAATTTGACTGAAAGTTGATTGTGGCTTAGCCACCGACAACGTTTGGTCAAATTGTTTTAGAGGTACACAGCATACCCTAAGTTAGGCTCCATGGAAAATGTAGACTGCAGAGGCTTGGCAGCGAGACAGTTAACTATATGTATATATAGGACTATCACATGTTAACCTTATGTATTCAGTATTCTCATGTCCTATATTGTTGTTATATGTTATATGTAGGGGTCCACCGCCACATAGGCTCTGCCTTTGGTGGACTACCTGTTGTGAAACTGTAAATGTATATTCTATATCAAAAGAGAAAAAAAAAATCTTTAATCTTGTCGTAAACTACGCGCTCTGTCAAAAATAGCATTTAAGCGTGCGCATGCGCACTATGCGCTTTAACGAACTTAGTCATTTTTATAACGCGATCTCTCTCATAGGCTCATATATGCTTATGGCTCTACCCAGGAGTGTGTGTTCAGGGAATGAATCCAGGACGGGTGGCGCGTACCCAGCTTTGGCTGGTACGCTGGTACCTGTCCGGTCGATCCGAACTACACCAGCTGACAGGTCTCTGCATGAGTTTGTTAGCAAAACAATACACAGATGATAGCTCTGCTATTGCTTATTTGCTGTAGAGGTTACCTGTTAGATGGTCATGTCACGATATGCGCTCACTGTACTGAGCGAATCCATTTGTAGCCGATGAGAACTGCTTGTCAGCTCTTGCTTAAACTAAGAGCATAGCCAGGAGTCTTGTTCAGGTGTCTCATAAAAAACCCAATTTTCACACATAATAAATTTTAGACATCAGGTTGTGGAATATTGCTTATCAGAAACTCAGCACTGAGTTTGTGCCTGGAATTTATAGGCCTTTGGGTTCAGCTTGCCTAACTACTGAGCGTGCATGTAATCGCATGTCCTGTGATTGCTCTCTGCCTTGGGGTTGGGGTGTTTTTTTTACCAAGCTGTTGGGCACCATTTTGGGTGCATGCGCTTTCTACTTCGAATAATGCTTACAAGATGTACTATTATGATAATGTCTATTATCTAGTCCAGCTCAAAATAAACAATTAAAAACTCCGCACTCTCCTGGTCCTGCCCATACTGTGTCCGGGAATTACCATAGCCCCAGGTACCGAAACAATTCCCAATCACAGACAGATTCGTCTATTTTGCTGACTTGTTAAGTCGCATGGTTTTTCTAAGCTCGATTTAAACTAATTCTAGCGAATTTAAGCATACTTTCGTGTTTTCATCGCTGGCTTCATGGAAGGAAAGGGAGACATCACAGGGGCTGGTTGTATCAATCTAGAATTTATACATTCGTGCCGTAATGATTGATTACAATTTTTTTAGTTTGGCACATTATTTTTAAATGGTAGCCATTGTTAGAGTTGCTCCGTTACCCGTTAACTGTTTAATTTTATCCGGGTACTCGGTTAATTTCTCTTGCGACTCGGTTCCTTCCAAGATGGATGCGCCCGTAGCCAAGATGGCGGCGCCCATGATTAACATTTTGTTTTGGATTGGCGTGTCTATGCACTCTGTTTTATGCCGATCTTTAAGTCTCGCTTCATTGACGAGGGTGTTTGTAGTGATTAGTATTTATTTCTTGGCTATTTTAACGTTAGTTAATTACCAAGTCGTGCTTATACAATTTTCACTCTAAAAGTTTCAAATATTTCCTGCCTAAAGACTTGATTATCATTAATCTAAGAGAAAGTTAATGTTTCTAAGTAATTTTAAGTTACAATCAAGTCAATTGTGCGTGTTGCTCATCATCGTATGTCATGTGCAGCATTTTAATTCTTACTCTGTGTTCGCAGAAGGCGAAAGGCCAGGACACGCTGTGCCAATGTTGCAACCGGTTCATGAAGCGCAAGTTTTCTGGACATCACTGCGTGGCTTGCGCTAAGTGCAAGGTTGGGACTCCTTGCGATGTGTGTGCTAAGTGGTCATTGGAGTTGGTAGCAGAGTTTGATCATGATCAGCGTGCATGTTTGGAGAGGATCGCGAGGGACAAGGCGGCCAAAGTGGATCAGGCATCAGTTAAGGGTCGGGAAGAACGTCTGAATGAGCGCATGGACTCAGCATTGGGTGTATGGGTGGCCCAATTCAAGGCGATGTTCGAGTCTTTCCAGTCCACGGTTCCGGCGATGCAGGCTGGTGCACGGCAACCTATTGGTGGTCCGGCCAGTTCTGTGGAGGAACGAGCACCTGTCCTTCTTCCTGCTTTGGCTCAAGAGCCGACGGTGGAGGAAGAAGATCTTCTGATGGAAAATTCTGGCATGCTGGATCTTTCGCAGATGGCAGGAAAGAGTTCGTCCCAAGGCTCTCCCTCGGGTTTTGTACGGGTCTGCCAGCAGGGTCTGCCCGAGCTTCCCTCAAGCCGCGCTGTCTGTGGAGCCGTGTTTTGCGGTTCCTGTCGGCATCTCGGCGGCGGTAAGCATGGCTCCTCCCGGAGTTCCGTCGCCTGCCGTAGTAAAGGCAGCTGTAGTCCCGGCTCCCATGCTGGAGCCGATGGACTGCGGTGAATCTGGGTCCAGCGATTCGCTGGATACCGGAGCCGCAAGTAGTCAGGCTATGGACTCAGTTCATGTTGAAAGACGTGTAGTCCATGGTTCTCAGCATGGGTCATCGGTGGCCTACTCATCCAAGGGTGAGGAGGATGAGAATGGTAGTCCATTAATGGACGAATCCTCATTCTGCACCGAAGCTGAATGGGTGCAGGTCCTTGGATGGATGTCCGACCGTCTCGGGTTGGCATCGGATCAAGGATCTCAGCGCGATCCGGCGATGGAGCGGATGACACAGCGAGCGGCTAGCACTCTGTCAAGTGGCTCTTCGGCCATGCCAACGATCCCCTTGGACACGCAGACTTCCGACATGTTGGAAGTTGCGGCGTATCGTCTGGTTCTGGGTTGTTCTTGTCCCTTGGTTTCCCAGGCCAATAAGGATCCTTTTAATGAGTTAACTCTCATTGAGGATGCGCCGAGAGCATCCATGGCTGCACTCTCGCACGGTTGTACCGTCCTGCAGGGTATGATGACCTGAATGGCGGAAGGTGGGGAAGTGCCAGAGGCTGCTCCCGGAGTTGTCCGGGACACCATGCGCTTATCCCAGGATTGCCTGGTCAGGGTAATCACTAGATCATTGGCGGAATGGAGGAGAATGGTTCTCGATTGCGTAGAACCAGGACCTGAGATGAGGGCTGCGTTGTCTTCTGCACCCTTCATTGGTCCAGGCTTGTTCGGCGGCTCGGCACGGCAAGCCTTATCCAAGGTTGCGTCAATGGTCGCAGAGCAAGTAGTCGGCAAGTCATGGAAGTCGACGAAGAGGACTCAGCTGCAGCAGTCCTATAAGCAGCATCGGCAGGAGCTACAGAGGCAGCGCCAGAGGTCGTTCTTCCGTCCTTCTGGCCATGATGCTCATTGGGCATCCAGCTCTCAGAGACCTGGCCGTTCATTCTCATACAAGTCTTCTAATAAGAGGCCGTATGAGGACAGCAAAGGTGTCGGTTCGGGTCGTGGCGGCTATCGTAAGGATGGCTGTGACGGCGGTCTCGGACCATCATATTCCAAGAAACCACGGGGTGACTGTGGAGGATGGTCCTGACGGGTTTCCGGCGGGATCCGTTCCGGTGACGTCAGGAACGAAGGGAGTCGAGAATCTTCACCCAAGCGAATTAGCGTCTTATCATGCAATATCGACCGCGAGCTGTGTGCAGAGTCCTACCGTCTGAGGCAGACTTCAACTGTTCTCAAACCAGTGGGAGCAGGTCGTGCAAGATTGTTTAGTCTGTCAGTGGTTAAGAAATGGCTACGAACCGGACTGGCTCATCCGTCAATCATTAGTGCTGTCAACATCAACTCCAGTATGGACTCCTGTTCCAAGGGAATCCGATCATCTAGATGCCGTTTGCTCAGAAATCGAAGATCTTCAGCGGAAGAACGCGATTCATCTAGTCCACAATCAGTCCTCCCTAGGCTTCTATTCGATGATGTTCCTCGTTCCGAAATGTACCGGAGGTTGGAGACCAATTCTCAATCTCAAACCGTTGAACAAATTTATTCTTTCTACAAAGTTTCAGATGGAGACTGTAGCAGCAGTGATGACCGGGCTGAGAAAAGGCATGTGGGCATCACTGCTGCTACAGTCTCCATCTGAAACTTTGTAGAAAGAATAAATTTGTTCAACGGTTTGAGATTGAGAATTGGTTACAATTGGCCAAGTAGATCTGAAGGATGCATATTTTCATATTCCAATGTCAATTCCTTTTCAGAAATACCTTCGCTTTGCATTCCAAGACAGTGTTTGGGAATTCAATGCGCTTCCGTTCGGTCTGACCACAGCCTCGAGGGTCTTCACCAAAGTGGTTCACGCCATGACTTCTTATCTTCGCAGGAGAAACATAGCTGTTCATACTTACATAGACGACTGGCTGCTGAAGGCGGGGAATCCAGTCACTCTGCGCAACAATCGTCAGGTAGTCCTAGCCTTACTAAAGGGCCTAGGATGGATTGTGAATCTAGAGAAATCAGAATTGACTCCATCCCAGGCGTTTGTTTATCTGGGAATATTTTTCAATCTCAGGGACAGTGTAGCTTTTCCGGCGGAGAGCAGAGTCAAGAGTTTGATTGCAGTACTTGAGTCAGTTTCTCTAGGAGCATTTCTGACGCCGCGCCAATTTCTCAGAATATTGAGTTTACTAGTTTCTCTGGAGAAAGTGGTTCCTTATGCGGCACTCAGGCACAGACTGATTCTGATGTATCTAATGTCATTCTGGTCCCAGAGAACGGATCCGTTGTCTCTGAGAATTCCAGTAAAAGAACCATTGATATACCATCTCCAGTGGTGGTTATCAGAATAGAATCTCCTGCGAGGTGTTCCTCTACAGCATCAACCGCAGATGTCCATCTTCACAGAAGCGTCGACGACGGGTTGGGGAGCAGTATTTGACGATCAGTCAGTGTCAGGGGAATGGGATCGGACCAATGCGCAGAAACACATCAATGTTCTCGAATTAGCGGTGGCATTAGCACTTCGAAAATTCAAGAGCTTAATCCGAGACAAGATTGTCCTAGTAAGGACAGACAACTCAACAGTGGTGTCTTATTTGACCGACAGGGCGGGACAAGATCACCGGAGTTGTGTATGATGATTTGGAACCTTCTGCTGTGGTGCCAAGAAAGGAATATTACTCTTCGGGCAGCACACATTCCAGGAAGATTGAACATCCTAGCAGATGCTTTCAGTCGAAGGACGGTTTGTCATCCGACGGAATGGCAGCTCAAGCAATCAGTAGCAGAGGTCCTATTCAAACATTGGGGCAAACCAAATGTGGATCTATTTGCAATGAAACAAAATACAAAGATGGTCATATACGTGTCACCGATCCCGGACCCGCTAGCCTTAGCAGTAGATGTATTTGCGATAAGTTGGAAATGAGTGTACGCGTATGCGTATCCTCCAACGATTCTCATCCTGAAAGTTCTGGCAAAGATAAGAGATATGCCAAGTGCTACTGATCGCCTCTCATTGGCCAAGCCGATCATGGTTTACGGATCTGCTGGACCTTCTGGCCTGCAATCCAATCCCTCTTCGAGACAGAAGAGATCTGATCTCTCAGAACAATGGTGTGTATCTCCACGACACACCGGAAATGTTCAAATTGACTGCATGGATGTTATCAAGCAGCGTGCAATCAAGGGTGGCTTTTCTGAGCAAGCAGCGAAGTTTGCCGCTTCAGCCAGAAGAAGGTCAACCACCAAGACATATAATTATAGAATCAACAAATTTGCAGAGTGGTGTAAGAGAAGAAATAGTGATCCCTTTTCTGCATCTGGTCAACACGTAGCAGATTTTATGTCAGCTATACAAAGTTGACAAAATTGTACCTTCAACCCTAGCAGCATAGAAGTCTGCATTAGCTTCAGTCGTTCCCAGTCTGGCCATTGTAGGAGTGGAGAATGACACTTTAAATGAAGTTATTAAAGGAATGAGCAATTTGCGACCTAGACAGCCAATTCCTATCCCAGCATGGAATTTATCTCTGGTTCTACAGGTTTTAGGACATGCTCCCTTTGAACCAATTAGATCTATAGATATTAAACTGTTAACTATTAAATCAGTTTTCTTGGTTGCAGCAGCGTCGGCGAGGAGAAGCGAAATACATGCGCTTTCTGCCGAACAAGACCGTTTTGTCGTCACGGGTGAAGGTACTTCCACGTCTTTGTTTCCTGGCAAAGAATCAGTCACTTAAATATCCAGGACAGCCGATCAATTTGCCAAGTTTAATTAGACATGACCCAAACTCTTCTGCTTGTTGTCCTGTCAGATGTCTGAAAATGTATAAGAAACGTACTGAGGAGTGGAGAGATGACCCGAAATCTCTGTGGTTATGTCTCAAAGCTCCTCATTTGTGCACCTCGAAAGACACCATTTCACGTTGGATAGTCGATGCTATTCAGATGTCACGCAAAATCGCTACAGGAAAGCAGATTGATCGTGCGAATGCCCATCAGGTCCAAGCAATAGCAGCATCATCGGCCCTTTATAAGGGTGTCTCAGAGGAGGTGATGTCTGTAGCACAATGGCATGCCGAGTCGTCATTCACTGATTTCTACCTTCGCGACATCGCCAGCGCACTTAATCCGGTAGCCATCGCTAATTTATCGAGTCTTAACTAAAGTCACATCCGACCACTATTTCGCACACATCGCAATGTTCTTCCACATGCACTGAACAATGGTTATGCATATGATCCGAGAACGACCGTGGATTGGGCGAAGCTCCTGTGATGAAAAAGAAAGACCAAGCACTCAAAATGGTGAGTGTATACCGTAATTAAGTGACTAATATTAGTTTACTTACAGTCGATTTACCAGACTGACTAAGTAAATAATCTGGTTCAAGAGTATCTTATTCTTTGCAACAGACGTTAGACTCATTCCAATTTGAAAATCTAATCGATATACTGTTTTTTCAAAATTAGAAGTTGTAGTAGCTTCTTAGCACTCTACTGGACAGCCCTAGCTGAGACTTGGGGCTGACACGGGTCTGGTGGGTGTTGCTTCCCCTTTTTGACAGCCCTCTGGAATTTGTGTGGACAAATGAGGGGGGGGGGGGGGGGCGCGGTCTAGACCATGGAAGTTTAGCACTCTATTGGTCAGCGGACGGAACCCAAGCGTATGTCAGGGTTCTAGTCCCTACACAACCTTCTCTGCTGGATGGTAGATGAGTGCTGGTTCGAGCCTCACCTCCTCCCACCGGTATTTCTTGGCTGTTGAAATCCAGAGTTTATCATAATAGTACATTTGGTAAGTATTATTCGAAGTAGAATCAAAAAAGCATCCGCTTTTGTTTCTACGAGAATTCTTAATACTTACCAGATGTACTATGGCCTTCCTCAGCCGCCCCGCTGAGGTGAGGCTGAGCTGCTTTCGCTGTTTGTCAAGACAAATATAAGACGAATCTGTCTGTGATTGGGAATTGACTCGGTACCTGGGGCTATGGTAATTTCTGGACACAGTATGGGCAGGACCAGGAGAGTGCGGAGTTTTAATTGTTTATTTTGAGCTAGACTAGATAATAGACATTATCATAATAGTACATCTGGTAAGTATTAACAATTCTTGTAGAAACAAAAGCGGATGCTTTTTTGAGGCTCATGCATCTGCCTGAACCCAAGATTGTGTCCAACATTTACTGTACTTCTGACTGCACATGAGTGTGTGCATGCGCAAATGGCTGGACCCAAGCCACCCACCGTGATCCAAGCTTTTAATATGTCATGTGCATATCCCCATACAGGGTTTTAAATGAGAGAATGTTTCTCCTTATATTATTAATGTCCATGACATACTAGGTGGATAAGACGCACTTATCATAAATAGAATGGGCAGAGGACATGAATAGCTTAGATGGATTTACCAGAATCTAACCTGCATATCGAGAAACGCACCCAGACACAGCATTGGCATGCGCAGGCTGCCGGGAGTGGCCACCCTGTATGCCAATAATGGATGAGATTTTCCCACTATGTCCTCCATCAGGATACACTAGACAGATAACTGCTGTCCCTGGTGGAAAATAACAGCTATCAAGAGATCAGAGTTCTCTATTAATGAGCCATTTCTCTCTCTGTCTCTCGTAGCATGGGAAAGATGCCTTCTTCCGAATTGAATGAAAGGAATCCGATGGTAACAATTTCTTGATGCACCAGGTCTTAAGAGGGGACCTCACATAGATACAAACACTTCCATCAGGGGAACAAAGCATATTGCATCCTATTCCGACCATAGAAACTCTAGGCGTAGCATATTGGGTGATGGGCCTCACAATTTAGCGCCAATCCCTCTGATGTTTTAACCACCCCCTAGCATATGAATAGCCTGGCTCTTAATAGTTAGTGAAAGATGAAATTAATTGGGAACACTTTTTACTCATTTAGCATGTCAGCTCATCTTTAACCCTTAAATTTGTTCAAGAAAATTTCAATTTTCTCAAAGAAAATGTCAATTTGCAGACCAAGAAGACTATTTTTGAAAAATTACCACTGGAATGACTGGCTCGGTTATCGAGCCAGTCATTCCAGTGGTAAATAATTAAAAATAGTCTACTGTAGAGGGCATTTTTGGCTGATGAGTGTTAAAGTGTTAACGCAGAGATATGGATAAATATCTGCTATGAGATGTTGCTTATTCAATTCATTATCAAAAACAAATACACACTCAATTATAATGCTGAATTTTAATCAGATGAAACATTGTTTATAACTTCACAGATACATTCATAATCTCATATTGTGCTGGATAGACAATAGTTCATTCAGGTTTCAAGAGAACAGACAGACTTAACTCTTTAACACTCAAACCGGGCCAAAAATGGCTTCTCTAGTGGTCTTCAGAAATGTCTATTTGTAGACCAAGGGAAGACTATTTTTAAAAATTTACAACTGGAATGACTGGCAGTCACTCGTGGTAAATTTTAAAAAATAGTCTTCTCTTGGTCTGTAAATTGACATTTTCTTTGAGAAAATTGGAATTTTCTTGAACAAATTTGCGGTTAAAGTGTTAACTGTTGTCATAGAAGCCTACATTCAGGGGAGGTAAATATGGAACCTTAATTAGTATTTTGAAATACAATTTGTATGAATGTCATTGCTGTCAAACTAAGAGAGCAAATCCTTCAGTCAAACTGTTTTCAAAACAATCAGTATGATATAATAGCTTATTGTTGAAGAGATCATCTAGCGCAAGACTTGTCAAAGCAGCTGACCTGTAAAACTGTTTGTACGCATTTCATATTTGTTGGTTTATGTGTACGTTGACAATTCACCTTTCCAGAGTGCCCATCCATCCTATGACGTCATAATGAAAAGCATGACGTGTACAATGACACCATAATGAATGACGTCGATAAGTACGTCACGAACGCATATTTGAAGACGGTCTATGCGTTGTTGTACAAATTGTTTGCTTTTACTATTTAATAAATATTCTGTTGAATATTTTGAAACTAATTTGACTGGGCGCTGTTGCTGCCTATGACCCAGTCAAATTAGTTACAAAATATTCAACAGCTTCCCTGTATAGTTTTCAGGAGATTGATAGTCTTCTGTTTTGATGGCCTACGAAAATGTGTTATTTTTTCTGGTAAGACGTCAAAGAGCATCCATACGACAAAATGGGAAGGAATAGGGGCTTGGGAACATTGACATCAATGGGAAAGCATAATTTCATCAAACCTAAGTTATTTAGTGAAATATTTGCTTTTATATGCATGGCAAGCGATTGGTGTCCGCCATTTTGAAATTTACACAAATTTTGCACTAACCATCTGAACCGCGCTCGGGTTAACTATTTTAAGTTCGACTGGGAATCTATTTAGCTATAGCTAACTATGGTTAGGAGTCGAACTTGACTAATGAGAGCACATTGTTGCTAAACATATTAGTTAATATTATTAATTTTGGCACGGAAAGCCCCTTTCATTTCCAATGAGAATCAGTGACGTCATTGTGTGAATGGCTGAATGCTTGTTGTGGAATGATGTTATCGCGTAAATAATATTTAACTGTTGGTAATTGATAGCTCACACCAGCTCATTCATACACCATATTAATGAGATGCAGGAGAAATACTAGCGTTTGATAAACGACAGCTTGAATGAGTCGTTATCCAGCTTCTTAACTGTATTAGACGTGAGTCTCGTCTATTGTGAATATAATTCTGTGCCATAATCTGAATCCATTGTGGTTGCTGATTCAGACAATGACATCATACCGTGAATGTCATAGGGGGTCAAAATTCATGACTTTAACTGAAATTTTAAGTGATAGAGTTTGTGAAGATTTGTCGAAATCTTTTTAAATCATCAAATATCATTAATTTTTTTTTGGGTATTTTAATTGAAACATAATTCTCGCTTGTGAACTTTAGCCAAGCACCATTCATACAAGGTAGTTCTCAGTGCAGCCAACCTTTATTAACAGACCACCTGTCTTTTGGTACTATACTGAGGTGGCTATTTAAGGACGGTTTAGCAGCAATCATAAATAATCTCGTAAATAGCTCAATACAAATTACAGTACATGTGTAATATCATCTAAACTGACTATAAATTAAATTTAAATAAACTAGAAAGAACGACATACAATTGTGTACATTCTTTGAAAATAAATTTAAATGTTTTCGATATTTAATTAGAGAAAACTTATGAAGTCTAGCAACATCTTACCCGACTCAAAAACCGAACATACCTACCGCTGTACAATATCAAACTATATACAAGAATGAGAATTATTTAAATTAACTTAAAGACTTTAATATAGACTCTATCTACGGTCGCCTTGACCTGACCTCATTTAATTTTACACATTTCTGAAAATGACAGTGGCAAGGGGAATAACTATCATATATGGAGCGTATTTATAAAAAGAATTTTACTGAAAGTTGTTGCTGCCTATGGCAGCAACTTTCAGTCAAATTATTTTCAAAATAACATGAATAAATTTAAAGCTGAAATGTAATGTTTTAAAAGATCATATACTAACCCATACAATAAGTAATATATGACGTTATGAAGATTCAGCCAATGCGGTGAGCTCACAGTCAGCAGGCATCTTGGTATGAACATCTGCCAGGTAAACATTACCCAGTGATACAAATTAGCAGAGGCAAAGTGCACCGTTTACATACCAAATACCCATGCCAGGACCTGCCGACTAACTGTGAGCACTATGCATTGAGTGAATCCTTCTCTAGAGGGTGAGAACTGTTAGCATGGTACTGTTTAATGTACAATCAATAGCCAGACCCCTGTGGCAAGTTGATGAATCTATGAATTTTTTTTCAGATGACAGTTCAGCTTTAAGTAAACCATGTAGTAAGTAAGAAGTGAGTATTATAGAATGGAATGTGTTAAAGGCATTGTAATTCTCCTTAACCAGCACAACAATAAGCACATTTATTTCACTAAAGGTGTCATATGAGAAGACTGAAAATAAGGCTATCCAATTAAGCTAAAAATATTTAACTCTTTAACACTAATATCAGCCGAACACGGCTTCTGCAGAGGTCTGGAGAAATGTCAATTTACAGACAAAGAGAGGACTATTTTTGAAAATTTACCACTGGAATGACTGGCTCGATAACCGAGCCAGTCATTCCAGTGCCAAACTTTCAAAAATAATCTCTTGGTCTGCATATTGACGTTTTCTTTGAAAAAATTAGAATTTTCTTGAACAAATTCAAGGCTTAAAGGGTTAACAGTATGTTTTTGAAAGTTATTTCTGAGCTACAATGTCATCTCAGGAAAGTGCAAAGTCAAACACTGTTATGGACTTTACTCAACCATTTATGACCTTTGCAAGCAATTTGCCAGGTTTACAGACATAGTTTTTTAACCTTAAAATGTCAAGCCAACACAAACTGCCTTCTGCAGTATTGTTGACGAATCTCCATCTACAAGCAGACTATTTTCAAAATTTTACTATTGAAATGACTGGCTCAGTATATTTCCTAGAATTAAAAGTTCAATTACTACGACATCATGAACGTGTACTTTTAATGTCCCGGGAATAAGTTTCGTGAAATATATAGATTTTCACAGATCTTTGCTAAGTTCAAACACAGGCGGATTTACTAAAAACAAGGATTTTTAAGGGTCTAGAAAAGCGAATCCTCGCTATGAAACTGGCAACACTATTGTTACTATATTAGCATTGAATATGACAGCATTGACACTGAATATGTTTGAGCAACATAATATAAACTGTCTATAAAGGGCACCTCAGGTACCACATTTAAGATGTTCTATATGTACAGGTCTCCTTTAAAAGGACGGTCAAATACATTGCTTCCTTGATTCTGGGACTAAGGTCTCCTTTACATGGAACATATGAAATATTCAGTTATTGAATGTGCAATTTACATGTCAAGAAAAGATAATTCATTCAAATGTAATAATGGCATTGACTGGCTCGGTTATGAATAAGGGTATTGCACTGGTAAATCTTTAGAAGTCTTCTCTTAATCTGCAAATGGACATTCCTCAATAACACTAATGGTCAGTCTTGACCATTAAAGGATTAAGAGCAGGTTTGTATATAGTCGAGTTTCTATTTATAGGCTACGATATCACAATATCTCTTTCAATACAATAGTTTCCAGTCAAATTAATTTCAAAACATAGTCTTAATAACAGTAGCTAAATCGTAGCACGTATGTTACAGATACGACTCATGCGTAGTTGTAATTTACTTGTTTTTCATGCAAGCAGTCGTTTACAGCTCACTGGTCAGATATAGAGTGGATAAATGTGCCACATCTCGTGGATAAATGTGCCACATCTCGTGGATAAATGTGCCACATCTCGTAGTTTAAATATGGAGTTTTTGTCACAATTTGAGTGATATAATGTGAGATTTGCAGTGCTGGTAACAACGAACTACAATACCTTTAAATGTATACGCATGGAATCAGTTATTTATACATGTATTCACATTTAACTAACATAAGGTATGTATCTTTGGAAATTAACATAAAAAAAGAAATCAGTAACTAAACTATAAAAACCAAACAGAATCTATGCATTATATGAACCAATGAGATGCTGAACCGAAAACTGAAATAAATCAAACACGCATTGCTGAAAATGCTGAATAACTGAAATAAATCAAACACGCATTGCTGAAAATGCTGAATAACTGAATGAGAATTAGAAAGAAAAACAAAACTTTAAAAAACTTAACCCTTTAATGGTCATGCGCCAAAAGCCGTCTCTTCCCGTTTCTCTCGATGGAGGTTGAAGACTTATTTAAAAATTTTCCACTTGAATTCCTGGCTCAATAACCGAGTTAGTCATTCCAGTAGTAAATTGTCAAAAATAGTCTCTTTGGCCTGCAGCGGACATTCACTAAAGAGAACTTTGATTTTTGGCCGTTAAAGAGTTAATTACAGAGAACACGTTAACAAAACAAATTCTCCAGATTACAACTAAGCTAGGCTCTTTCCAAAACAAAAAACATGTTAGTATAATTTTGAATGTAGGAAATGTTCTGTTGAATATTTTGGACTTAATCTGATTGGAAGCCATTGCTGCATTAGGAAGTAATGGATTTCAATAAAATTAAGTTCAAAATATTAAGCAGTATGTTGTATTTTGTTTTGGAAACATGCAAAGTTATTTCTGAGCTGTTCTAGATGTCACATTAGCACTAAAAGTCAGTTTTTATAAACATAGGTATTCTTTTTGTACACTACACAACCTACAGGTAAAACAACAAATGATAACTAAACAATATCCAACTTGGATACACGCTAAAATAATTTACAACATACTTAACAAGGATATTGTGTTGTATTTATTTAAAGGCCCATTTTCATGATCAGATTAATCTGTCAGAAAAATCTGACGCAGTAGCACGAATCGGACAAGCATTTAAACGATCAGATTAATCTGTCAGACAAATTCTGATGACAAAATCTGACGTTGTAGCTCGAATGTGCTGTGTGTTTAAATGATATCTGACATTGAATCATTGCAATGGATTCAAGCAAACAACATAGCGGATAAAATAAAGCTTGCTGCATGGAAATAGTAATTGCACTTAAAATGCGTAGCGAACAGGAGAAAACTTTGGATAAAACTGGATTGAGAAATGATCAACATTCTGATCCTATTCATCCATTTGACTGGAGTCATGAGCAGATGATCCAGACAACCAGAAGCAGTATGTGTGAACGGAGGAGCAGATGATCCAGACAACCAGAAGCAGTATGTGTGAACGGAGGAGCAGATGATCCAGACAACCAGAAGCAGTATGTGTGAACGGAGGAGCAGATGATCCAGACAACCAGAAGCAGTGTGTGAACGGAGAAGATGATCCAGACATCCAGAAGCAGTGTGTGAATGGAGGAGCAGATGATCCAGACAACCAGAAGCAGTATGTGTGAATGGAGGAGCAGATGATCCAGACAACCAGAAGCAGTGTGTGAATGGAGGCGCAGATGATCCAGACAACCAGAAGCAGTGTGTGAATGGAGGAGCAGATGATCCAGACAACCAGAAGCAGTGTGTGAATGGAGGAGCAGATGATCCAGACAACCAGAAGCAGTATGTGTGAATGGGGGAGCAGATGATCCAGACAACCAGAAGCAGTGTGTGAATGGAGGAGCAGATGATCCAGACAACCAGAAGCAGTGTGTGAATGGAGGAGCAGATGATCCAGACAACCAGAGGCAGTGTGTGAATGTAGGAGCAGATGATCCAGAGGCAGTATGTGTGAATGGAGGAGCAGATGATCCAGACAACCAGAAGCAGTATGTGTGAATGGAGGAGCAGATGATCCAGACAACCAGAAGCAGTATGTGTGAATGGAGGAGCAGATGGTCCAGACAACCAGAAGCAGTATGTGTGACTGGAGGAGCAGATGATCCAGACAACCAGAAGCAGTATGTGTGAATGGAGGAGCAGATGATCCAGACAACCAGAAGCAGTGTGTGAATGGAGGAGCAGATGATCCAGACAACCAGAAGCAGTATGTGTGAATGGAGGAGCAGATGATCCAGACAACCAGAAGCAGTGTGTGAATGGAGGAGCAGACGATCCAGACAACCAGAAGCAGTGTGTGTGAATGGAGGAGCAGACGATCCAGACAACCAGAAGCAGTGTGTGAATGGAGGAGCAGACGATCCAGACAACCAGAAGCAGTGTGTGAATGGAGGAGCAGATGATCCAGACAATCAGAAGCAGTGTGTGAATGGAGGTGCAGACGATCCAGACAACCAGAAGCAGTATGTGTGAATGGAGGAGCAGATGATCCAGACAACCAGAAGCAGTGTGTGTGAATGGAGGGGCAGATGATCCAGACAACCAGAAGCAGTGTGTGTGAATGGAGGAGCAGACGATCCAGACAACCAGAGGCAGTGTGTGTGAATGGAGGAGCAGATGATCCAGACAACCAGAAGCAGTATGTGTGAATGGAGGAGCAGACGATCCAGACAACCAGAAGCAGTATGTGTGAATGGAGGAGCAGACGATCCAGACAACCAGAGGCAGTGTGTGTGAATGGAGGAGCAGATGATCCAGACAACCAGAAGCAGTATGTGTGAATGGAGGAGCGGATGATCCAGACAACCAGAAGCAGTATGTGTGAATGGAGGAGCAGATGATCCAGACAACCAGAAGCAGTGTGTGAATGGAGGAGCAGATGATCTGGACAACCAGAAGCAGTGTGTGAATGGAGGAGCAGATAATCCAGACAACCAGAAGCAGTATGTGTGAATGGAGGAGCAGATGATCCAGACAACCAGCAGTATGTGTGAATGGAGGAGCAGATGTTCCAGACAACCAGCAGTATGTGTGAATGGAGGAGCAAATGTTCATGGAACTTCTAGGTCTCGTTGAAACAGAAATCCGGAAACAGGACACAAATATATGGAAGGCAATACCGCCAGCACAGATACAGACCCATATAGAGTTATTTCAATGCCACCTATTAATGAATGTCTCACCAAAAATATGATATGAAAGGGGCACATCTATTTTTGGTTGGTGGATGATGACATCAAAGTTGATGACATATTTAAAGCACACGTTCTGATTGGTTGCACCTTCAGACAAAATCTGAAATTGAACTTGTCCACCTCTTCAGATTCGACTTCAGATTTTTGGTTTACAGTCAGATTTTATTGAACTGGACAAATCTGAAGAATCATCGGATTCGCCTTCAGATATCAGATTTCAAATTTTTTGTTTACATGATCAGATTTTAGCGAATTTAACAAATATGATCGCGAAAAGTGGCCTTACGTTATTGCATCCTAAAGTGAATAATACACACACAGGCGAGTGGCACAAGGCCAGCTAGGCATATATAACTAACAATTATTGTAAGCTCATTAGGTGAACTTTGTAGATTTAGCTAAATGCATGGAGACTCACAAATAGATGCACAAACAGATATTATGGTAAAGCAGCATAATAACTAGTTTTTGGTCAGAGTCTATTAAATGGAATAACACTTACGCAAGCAAATTCATCTATAATTATGAAAAATGAATTTTTGAACACTAAGAAAATCTAAATTCTTGCTTACTGAATGTACATTTGTAGGTGAAGAAGACTATTTCATTTTTGAAAATTACCAATGAAATGACGGGCTCGGTTATCGCACCAGTCATTTCAGTAGTACATTTTCAAGTCTTCTCTCGTCTTGCAAATTGATGTCTAAAGACCACTGCAAGGGTTAAAGGGTCTGTTACCTTAGTGGAAATATTTGTCAGAAATTCTGCTTTGCTTCCAAAATAAGTTAGCTCCTATGACACTAGAGGGTAGAGATATTCAGGAACACAGGAATGCAAATATATTTCACTCAAATAATGGAGGGATCCATTTCTAGCCATGCCACACCCATTTCTAGCTAATCTCCGCCCACTATCTACGTGTGTTGGAATTAATTTTAACACTGAACCCTGTAGTTCCACAATCCCAATTTGAAGATAACCATAAAGTTAAATTGTTGAATATTTTGAAACTAATTTGACTGCCGTCTGCTTCTGCCTATGCAAAATTAGTTTCAAAATCTTCAACTGAATGTTTATGAAATTGTAAATTCATCAAAGAAATATAGTTTAGAAGTACACTTCCTGATAGACTTTACCAGTCAAATTAGTTCCAAAATATTCAATAGAATGTTTATTAAATTGTAAATTCAGCAGACATACAATTTGTATACTTCGCGAGACTTTTTGATTTTCATGACAGCTATACTTTATTTTGATAATGCCGTCAGCTAGCCAGTGACATATTTAATACTGATGTCAGCTAACCAGCGACATATTTGATTATGACGTCAGATACTTGACTGACAAAGCAGATCTCTCTGTTGCTTATAAGCATCAATAGATAGTTGCTAGCCGACTTTAACAAAGTAAAAACAAACAAAGGTGCAGTGTATTAAACACTTAATGACTAGACGCACACACAACACCTAATGCAGAGAATATAGAATGTTGGGAGTCTACAACAGTCTGAGCACACATACAAACATAGCCACAGTGCTCTAACGCATCTTAAGTCAAGACTGTAGACACACACAGAGGCACTACTCTCTCATTCAACTTAAGTCCAGATTTAAGAACTCAGACAGACAACGTCATTACCCTCTCATTCAACTAAACCCAGGACTGCACAACCTTGGTCAGACAGATGCACTACCCTCACAATAAATTTGAGATAAGATAGACTGCAGAACTACAGCCACACAGACAGAGACACTACCCTCTCTCACAACTTGAGCTAAGACCGCAGAAATATGGACACACAGACACAAGAATTACTCGACTCTACTTGTGCCACGCCTGCGTAACTCAAATTTCTAATAAAAGAAATGGTTTTATTTTGAATGATATTAATAAATAATGCTGACGCCTTTAGATGATGTAATTATTTTCATCTAGCTATTTTAGTCAAGCCGAGTAAAAAACATTTCCTGCATTGGTCTTCAGAAATGGTCATTTGCCGGCTAAGAGAAGCATTTTGTTTGGAAATTTATCACAGGAATGGATTGTTTAATAAGTCATCTAAGTGGCAAATTGTTAGACATAGTTTTGTCTTAGCTTGCTAATGGACAGTGACTAAGAAAAAACTGGAATTTGATTACTCTTGCCTATTAAAGGATACATATTTCCTTGCTCAAAACATGATGATGTAATGAATCAATGAAATGGGGAGTAATAGTGTTTGCACAACGTGTGATGTGGAGGCGAGCAAACGCAATGAATAGTGATTAGAAATAAGCATTCATTAAGGAAGACTTGGTGAAACTATACATGTAATGTAATATCATTACAACAAACTATGACAAGTTCACACACACGCGCGTGCGCGCTCGCGCTCACACACACACACACACACACACACACACACACACACACACACACACACACACACACACACACACACACACACACACACACACACACACACACACACACACACACACACACACACACACACACACACACACACACACACACACACACACACACACACACACACACACACACACACACACACACACACACACACACACACACACACACACACACACACACACACACACACACACACACGTATGACAGAGACATAGCAGTAAAATTCACAAATTAATCCGCAAGACTATCAAGATTGTCATTATTATACACAAATAAACATGCCAAGATTTTACTCAAATGAGAGGTGGCAGAGGTATACAGGTAAACACAATGGCTACAGTAACTGGACAGGTATTACAATGCTAAATCATATAACCGGTTTTAACATTATTACACATGGCCATTCAACTACTGTTGAACAAGGCATGGAGTACAAACAATTTATATATAGCTTTCAATCGTCAGGAGTCTGTAGTAAAACTAAGTGTTTTTATTTAACTAAATCTCAAAATAAAATAAAATATGATCGATCAATAATAACAAAACGCTTTATACATAGCACTAAGGAATGTATGTGTGTGTGCGTGCGTGTATGTGCATGTGTGAGTGCATGTGTATACTCGCGTGTGTACAGTAATCCTGCCCTCAATTTTTTCCACCTGCCTTCCTTTACATCAGTCACATACTGACAACAATGTGGCAGGAAAATTTCTTGCATACTATATCGCCATCTCACTAACACTGACTTTGTACAGCAATTACTCCCTGTTTAACCCTTTCAATGACCAATCACTGAAAATGTAAATTCTTTACCATTTATAGATATATCCTGTTGAATATTTTGAAATTAATATGACTGGAAGCTATTGCTGCCTAAGGCAGAAAATGGCTTCCAGTCATATTAATTTCAAAATATTCAACAGTTAACCTGTATGCTTGCCTTGAAAATGAGAGATAGGGAATTCATCGGTGAAAGGGTTAAATATTAAGCCTTGTTGTACTGAACTCGAAAATCAAACTTGATTCGTAAGGCTAAATCATCATCCTAAAAGTCAAATAGCCGTCTAAAGCACAATGTACCAATCACTCTGCCTTTTCGGTAACTCTATTTGGAGTCCAGGTATTGAGTCAGCTGGTATGTATTGGTGTCTGCCTTTTGCAGCTAATTATAACCAATACACAGGCAACAGGTTTGCTAGTACTGCATATCGCTGCATAGTGCTTACCTATCTATCAAATGTGCACTTCAAGATCTAGCAGCTAACTGATAACTCACTGCATTGAGTGAATCCTTCTATAGTGTGTGAGAAATGTTAGGCGGGTTATGTTTAAAGTATCAATATCTCCAGGGCTAATAATAGAGCTACTGAAAACACAATTGATTGGCAACACTATGTTACTATTATGTCACTAATTTAGCCTGAGTGATCAGCTTTAAGGCTTTTGTAAACAGAAGGCTGGTGATAATTCTGAGAATGGCGTTTCTTACGGTAATCCTCTAACACACGGGTCGGCCTGAAACGGCTTCTTCAGTGATCTTCAGAATTGTCCATTTGCAGATCAAGAGAAGACTATTTTTGAAATTTCTAACTGACTCGATTTAGGGTCAGTCATTCCAGTGGTAAATTCTCGAAGATAATCTCTTGGTTTCCAGTTTTAGCAATGCCCTGCCCATCTCTATCTAAGCTCCACCCACACTGTGTCCATGTTGGGATCGATCGATCCCTGAACTCCCCGCCTATCAATTTCGAGACAACTATACATGGAAAATGCTAAATATTTTGAAACTAATTTGATTGGGCGCTGTTGCTGCCTATGACTGAATATTTATTAAATGGTAGACACAATTTGTACAACACGTCAGACTATTAAGCGTTAAAGACGGGCTATATCGAGTCATTCATGACCTCATGATTATGATGTCATCCTACACATCACGTAATTGATTATGACATCAAATGATTGATGGATAAATTTGGAAAAGTCCGCTGAAATTTTCTTGAACACATTTGCTGGTTAACGGCCTAGATCTGATGCCGGTAAAGAGACGAGCAAGTTATTCACTGTCCACCATTCTCACAAATCATTACCAGTTATCATGTTCACCCTTTAACGGTCAAGCCACTAAAAACTAACCTTTGCACACCAAGATTCCCGTAATAAATGTTCAAAAATAGTCTTCTATTGGCCTACAAACAGACATTGAAATAGTAAAACTTCAAAATTTCTTGACCAATCCTGACCATTAACACTTTAATGGTCAAATTTGGTCAAGAAAATTTAAATAGCTGCCTACTGAATGTCCATTTACAGACCAAGAAAATATAATTTTTGAAAATTTATTACTGGAATGACTGGCTCGGTTATCGAGCCAGTCATTCCAGTGGTAAATTTTCAAAAATTCT
Organism: Chaetoderma sp. LZ-2023a; assembly: GCA_034401795.1. NCBI lineage: Eukaryota > Metazoa > Mollusca > Caudofoveata > Chaetodermatida > Chaetodermatidae > Chaetoderma > Chaetoderma sp. LZ-2023a. Next base: position 136,792,578 of record CM067371.1, on the reverse strand, counting down.
ATTCTCTTGGCCTCTAAATGGACATTCCACAAAACCATAACAGAAGCCGGTTTTGGCCGGTATGACAAATAAAGGGTTAAAGAATGAAAGGTAATTAAATAATTAACAATAACCAGTAACTATTCAACAACACAAGGCGTAACATCCTAATTCATGGTCTAACATACCCGGTGCTTTTTGATTGACACATTTTAGTGTTAAAGGGAGGCGACTTGATAAGGCAACACATTTGAAGGTGATCATTTTAGCAAAACTAAATTACTGGATTACAATTTAAAGGTGCTGTGTTGTGATTGGAATCGAGGGATCACTACAGATCTTATAGTCAATTGTAGTGTTTCCAGATCAGTTGAAGGAACTTGTCAACGTATTTCTGAATTGCACGAGATCTAGAAATGATGGGATGTCAAAGTTTTGCATAATGAATATGATTCAAGAAAACTAGTTACCATGGTGACTGATGAATTAAATAACCTGTGTTGACTCTGAATACAGAGGTCACGCAGATCATCATGAAATAACCAATTTAATGTCATTCATTTACAGTCTTCAAACATGAATTGAAGTGTTGGAAAGCGACCATGATTTGAATCTAAGAATATTAAATATATCACGTACAAGCTGATTTATCTGTTGTGCATATTCAACATAATCTTCTCGATTTAACGCAACATTGTGTTTAACTATTGGAGATTATATGTGGATTTCTTTTCTCACTTTGGCGTGAATTACAACAGAACTTGGATTTCCCCGTATGACATGTGTGTCAGTGAGCAGCCTCCAGAATCACAAGAGCAGCAATGCGTCTCGTCTATTCATGGCTGTCTATTTGGTATTGGGGCAGGATTTGGTTGTCTCTTGGCTGGTAGTACACTGTAAAAAGCTTGTAACCACTGACGCTTATCATGCTCATCATTCAACAAAAGTGTGTGTGCCTGGCCATCAGTAGGATTGATAAACGATACACGGAAGACATTCTTAGCTGAGAAAAAAGGAAGATTATTCTGCGTAAATACATACAACTAATGGCATAATATACAAAGACAAAATCAACTTCACAGAAAACTGTTTGTCCTTCATAGCAGTCTGTATGTACTCATAATCTAGTACTGTACACACACACACACACACACACACACACACACACACACACACACACACACACACACACACACACACACACACACACACACACACACACACACACACACACACACACACACACACACACACACACACACACACACACACACACACACACACACACACACACACACACACACACACACACACACACACACACACACACACCCTGAGATTGTAATGCAAACTACAAATTGGTGCACGAAATATGAAATTGAAGATTTTGAAACCATTTTGACTGGAAATAATTGTCTTGAAAAAGATATCAAGTGTTTACAGGTTAAACGCACAAACTGGCCAAAAATGGCTTCGGCAGTGACCTTAAGAAACGTCCATTTGCAGAACAAGGGAAAATTATTATTGAAAATTTACCACTGGCGTGGCTGACTCGACAACTGACCAGTCGTTCAAGTGATACATTTTCAAACAGTCCTTTCTTGTTCTGCAAATGAACATTTTCGATGAGAAAATTTAAATTTTCTAGAATGAATTTGATGGATACACCAGAATCAGGGCACAGAATGAAAATCTTTATTGTAGGCACAAACCTCTCCCCATCATAAATCACATCGTACAAGTAGTCATAGAATTGTTAGATGAAGAACTGGTAGACAACGACGGAAAATAAAAACAGTGTTGAAGATAGAAGATGTTGCTACCTATTAGCCGTGACAAGATATTCAACAAACAATATCTTTGCCTTTTAAAGCAGTACATAATTTTGTCTAGGCCGGCTTATTGGCCTGAAAGAGTTATCTTTTTAACACTTGAAATTCCAGTGTCTCAATTTCATGGCATTAATACAGGAAGGATGCTGAACATTTTGAAACTAATTTGCCTGGAACCTGTTACAGTTTCAAAATATTCTCCTAAATATTCCTTTTCCTGTCTGTAAGAGTTAAGAGGCACTGCGCATTCTTACCTGTATTTCCCTGTCCAAAAGCTGAGCGGAATGATCCCATCTTCACCTGGCCATCCTGCAGGTCCTCTACACACAGGTCCTGTATGGGGATAGGTTGACGATACACCTGATACTGGGAGCTTCCACGGCCATTCTGACTCGTCGTCAATCGCGACACGACCAGGATGCGATCAAACAGGAACAGATGTAACTTCTGAACAAGAAATAACACAAACACTCAACTTACGGAACAAGTAATTATAGATTCTGATCGAGGGATCCATTCTGTCACTTAAGTGTCAGATGTCAAGTGTGTGTGTGCGTGCGTGCACGTGGGCGAGTGCGTGCGTGTGCATATTGTATATATCATGTATATTTTACTTATTGTCAACTGTATATCGTATGTACTATCTATGTATGGCTATATTTATATGTATGTAGATTTCGTGCCAATAAATAATCTGAATCTGAATCTGTCAAAATACATCACATGTTAGCTGATATCACAATCAAATGACTTAAGTCATGAACGTAACTTTTACCCTGCTAGATTGATCCCGATTGGTTCCATTGTGTGTATCCAGTGGCATTCTTTTTGCCTCCACCATGATGTGGAGTTAGGCTCAGCTTGGTCTGACATTAGTACTTGGATACTTCTGAAGCCCATGTTGCTTCTGTTGTTGTGCCCAGGTTAATTGAAGTGCCTAGATACTGTGATGTCGTATCTTTCACTATTGTAGAGATTGGTTACTCAGTGTAGGTGCTCTTGTACACAGATTTTGAATGATTTGGCAGTTACGTATAATCTTGGCGGTGTAGGCGAGTTTTGTGGGGGATCTTCTAAAAAAATATTTTTTTATACATTTGTTGACAAATCGTCAGTGGGTGAGGGAAGTTTAGCTCTGACTATGGTGTTTTGTTTCTCCTAAATCTGAACAGTGGTTTTTGTGACTTGTTTCTAAAATTGGCTTTTTAGAAGTGATTTTTAGAAAGATGCCGATGCATGTGAATGTGCTTTTTGTGGTAGGTTCAAATGATCCTGCCGGTTTTGTTGTCTAGCTTTTTCTCTAGCGAGGATGTCTGTGGGATATCCTCTCAGAGTGCCTCCCCTCACCCATTGGCGACAAATGTCAAAAAAGCACACAGAAATCCATTCTCGGCCTGTTTGCCTTCATAAAACGTACATACTGAAATTCGAAGGTAAGTATTTTCACCAACTATCTAGGATTTCCGAAAATATCCAGGAAATTATTAAAAATATTACTCCAAAACTCACGCCGACAATTTGTACATTTAACCCTTTAATGGTCAAATTTGGTCGAGAAAATTCAAATATTTCCCTTTTGAATGTCCATATGCAGGACAAGAGACAACTGTTTTTGAAAATTTACCGCTTGAACCGAACCAGTTATTCCAGTGGTAAATTTTCAAAAAGTCTTCTCTTGCCCTGTAAATATCCATTCAGCAAGACACCTTCAGCATCCGGTTAAAACGTACATTTCTGCGTTTCTGGCTAGAATTTCTCAATTTCTGATATAAATCTATAGGGCTGTACATGTTGGACATCACTTTCCACTTAAAATGGCATGTTCCGGGTGAGCGATACAGGCCCCTTGAGCCGCTTGTGTATGAAGCTAGGCATTAATCCACGCTCAACAGAACACGTATACAGATGATAATTCTATAGAAACACTTACACTGCCTTTATTGTTCTTTAAACAGCCACTACAGACAAGAGTTGTCGATTTCTCAATTAATGGATGCCGCTGAAATTAAAGAAAACAGTGAGAAATAATTACACAAAAATAATAATACAACTACCATTACACCTACGCTTGCGCGATTACGCGATTAAATCGAAAATCGCGATTATTTTTTAAATCGTGAATTTATATGATTAAAAATTAAACAATCGAATAATCGTGAATAATTCTACAGCATAAAATATTTCAAAACCTACCTTTTAATTATTCTTTATTGCGATCGGTCACGGAAATTTACATTTTGCTCAGCGAATGCATGCTCATTTGTAGGCCAAGAAAAGGCTATTTTTGAAAATGTATCACTGGAATTCTCGAGCCAGTCATTCAAGTGCTACATTTTCAAAAATAATCTTCTCTTGTCCTGCAAATCGACCTTTCTCAACATCATTGCAGCTTTCGTCATTGGTATGCACTTTGCTGTTTTAACTGGGTAATTTGTACTCAAGCTGATTAATCGAGTAATCGCGATTATTATTAAATAATCGATCGTGATTACTGAAAGCAATAATCGCGCAAGCCTAATTACACTATAGCGCTTCATTACAGCCACACATTGCCAAACATGGCATAAACAAAATCATCAAGGCACATTTCTAATTTAAGTGTATCCATCCGCTTGATGGCTGTCACTCAGGCAGTGTAATTGTTATTGAATGGTATCGTGTGTGTGTGTGTGTGCGTGCGTGCGTGCGTGCGCGTGCGTGTGCGTGCGTGTGCGTGTGCGTGTACATGTGCATGCATGCATGTGTGTATGGGTAGGTGGGTGGGTAGGTGGGTGAGATGAGAGGACTTAGAATGCAGTCCTGCGACGTCTTCGCAGAACATCTAATTTTCAAATCTTTGCAAAACAATGTGCTTCTTAGCAGAGATCCCTATCAATCTAGACAATGTGATGCATGAAAACATAGTGAGGGTCAAGTAGATTATCTTTAACCGTCTGACTGCTGAGTTTGTGCAGGCGACATATTCCAAAGGTTAGGTCTCTGGACCAGACAAATATTTTTGAAAACAATTTGACTGAAATTGTTGGTGGCTAAGCCACCAACAACACTCAGTCAAATTGTTTTCAAAATATTCAGCATGTCCAGATATTTTGCCGATTGAAATTATTGTCTGGTGGCTTGTAGCAGCGAGACACTTAATGTGTGCGTTACATTTTCTCATAGGTCATGTAGATTCCACATGATACTACAATGCATATCATAGACTCAAAGAATTACTAGCAATTTAGAATCCTAATCAGACTACAGCCTAAGAAGCGATAACAAACGCTATGCATAATTAACCCTTTAATGGCCATGGCAGCAAGAAAATTCCTTAAGCAGCGATCTTCAGTTATGTCCAAAAGACGACTAACTTTGAAAATATTTCACTAGATTGCCTGGCTTTATAATCGAGCATGATGACTAAAGGGTTAGATCTTTGGTCCATTCTCACTGCTCAGTGTTCAGACTAAGTACTATGGTTACAATGAGCATAATCACTGACCTAGAGTTCAATATAAACATCATATTCTATGACTATGAATAACTTTGTATCCAAGTTTCACTTGAATCGGATAAGCTACAACAGGAAACAGTACGTACAACCAACATTGCCATCATCACAAACGTCGGTATATCTATGTCTGTCCATCAAATCATGAAAAGGTGATTTTGAGCTACAACTTGCAACTAGAACTGGTCTGTCTGTCAGTCAAACCTTCGCAGCTACAGTTAGCATACAGTCTTGTTAATTGAACACTCGTTCCATGGCTCACCTGTTCATCAAATATGTATGTAATCTTTGCTTGATAGAAGCGACATTTTGCTTCGCCTGTTCGTCTATCTGCTTCGCTGATGATACACTGTGTGAAGCTGGCCTGAAACAAGGGGAGACAATAAATGATGAGGATTCAGCTCATAGTTAACATCTGTTTACTGTACAACCTGGCTTAAATCCTTTAATGAACAAAATTGAAAGAAAATCAAAACTTGTTGAGTGAATGTCTATTTACAGGACAAGTCAGCCATTCCAGTGGTATATTTTCAAAATGACTTCTATTGGCGTGTAAAGGAACATAAGACCACTGCAGGAATTGGGCAATGTCCATTCGTAGATCAAGACAGAACTATTTTTAAAACTGACCACCGAAATGACTGCTTCGATAATCGACCCAGTGATTATCTTGGCGTGCAAATGGACATTGATCACATAAAACTTGTGATTTTTCATGAGTGAACTTTAACCCTTTAAGACTCATATGAGCGAAAAACGGCTTCTGCAATGGGCTTGAGAAATGTCCATTTACAGACCAAGAGAAGACTATTTATGAAAATTTACCACTGGATTGACTCCTTCGATAACTGAGCCAGTCATTCCAGTGGTAAAGTGTGCAAATGGACATTTTTTAATGAGAAAATTGAAATTTTCTTGAACAATTTCGAGGGTTAAAATGTTAATGATGAATAAATACCAGTAGTTACTTACGGCTTCACGCAATGCTTCAGTATCAGCATGATCTTTCAGTGTCTGCGAAAGAAAGCAGCAAAAATAATGAACAACTAGAATGACTGCCAGTTACGATGACAGATACCACGATGCGGCGCTAAGTCTGGTCTAAAGAAGTATGGATACACGGTTACTAAAATAGGTTGTCACTTAATACAGGTAACACAATATAATATGCCTCTATGGGGCCCCAAGATGGTGATTAACTAAGGCATAATTAGTTAACATCAATTACATACAAATAATTACAAAATGTTGTTACTGGTAATGGTCTGAATACAATGGGCAATAACTTTGGACTTATTGAATATTTTGAAAACAATTTGACTGGAAGTTGGTGGTGGTTTAGCCACCAACAACTTTCAGTCAAAATTTTTCAAATTATTCAGCAGATGCAGAGTTAAACACCACGGAAATAACAATAGTGTGCAGAAATTCAGCTGACAGGCAGTTAATGTTTACTTACATATTTCTCAATGTTTTTAATTAGTAATGGATATTTCATGAATCGACCTCGGCAGTTATCTGCAAAAGAGGGAACATTTACATAGAGATGACAATATTTCTACGTCGATGATACTAACACATGCCCTGTAGAATTCTTCATCAGATCATAATTTCAGGCGATACTGGATTAATAATCAGAACAGTCTTAATGAGCGTAATCGTCATTGGTCAAGAAATCCATTTGCAAGCCAAGAGTATTTTTGAAAATTTACCACTAGAATGACTGGCTCTGGTATCGAGCCCATCATTCCGGTGGTAAAATCTCAAAAACACTCTTCTTTTGGCCTGTAAATAGACATTTCTTAAGGTCACTGCACCGGCTGGTTTTAGTCCGCTTGACCACCTTAGTGTACAATAATTATCACTAACCTGTATATAATAGAAATAAATAGACAAATCTGTACATTACATATCACAATTAACCCTTGGAAGGCTACAAACCTGACACTAAAAATTTCTTTACAATCTAGAATATACTCTATTGAATAGACTGAAATTAATTTGACTGAAGACATTAATTACTGCCTTAGAAGGCACCAAAACGTTTGAGGCAAATTGTTTTCAAAATACTCAATTTCCCTGTGTGATTACTTTGAAATGGACATTGGACCTGAAAGGTTGAAGATTCTAATAAGATTTCAGACTTATTTCAAGATTTCAAATAGGAGAACTACTGTACAGAGTGGTGAGATGCAAATCAAGCTATCATCAGTAATGTTTTCAAATATATACTAAAGAGCTTCTGCTAATATTCTTCTTAGTTTTCTTTACTAATGAGCCAGACATTCCAGAGATAAATTTTCAAAAGTGATCTTCTTTTGATCTGCAAATGGGCATTTTCTCTTCAGGAGCAAAATTAAAACTTTCTTGAGGAAATTTGACAATTAAGGGGGGGGGGGGGGGTAAAAATCCTACCTAATAAACTCCATAAGTCGAGTTTTCTGCTGAATGGCGACTCAATACAGCGCTGAAGAAAGTCATCCACATCAGGATCATTACTTTTCTCATCCAACAGAGCTTTGGCAAAAACATGGTTAGCACAGTAATCAATGTATGGTGTCAGGTGTGGTGTCTGAAATTAATAAATAAATAAATAATAATAATATTAATATTAATATATATAATTATTAATTTGTGCTTCAGTCCCTTCACTATAACGCATAATATATTCGTGTCCTCACATTTTTGTCATTGTACTGTTTTTATCGCATTTTGCTAATTTTCTGATCACTAGCAAATGGAATCCTGGTGATTACACCATTTTCTGTGTTGAAATTTCAGCCAAAATCAGACCAGAAATTTCCAAGATATCCATAGATCCCAGATTTGATTCGATACATATCCCGACATTTTATCTGGATCTGAGCCAAAGTCTGAAAAATTGCTCTTTCGCGATAATAACAATTGATGTGTTAAAATTTGAGCCAAATTGGATAAGTATCTTTTTTGATACAGCTCTGAACAAACACAGACACAAGCACAATACCCTCTCACCTTATGGGCTGAGGCTAATATATACAACATATATAGTTTTGAATCTTATGAATCCTAACTCCATATTAGAGGTGAGTTTGAACATTGAACTGGGTCACGTTAAATTGATAATCAAAACAATCAGACTCTAGCGACATCGTCACATATGAACATGAGTCGCTCAGTCTGAGTGTAAGGGGAATATTACATACACCGTAAAGACAGACAGAATGTAAATACATATCCGTCACACTGATTGGACGTTTCCAGCTTTAGCTATGCCCCGTCCATTTCTAACTAAGCTCCACCCACACAACGCTCGTGTTGGAATCGATCGATCGATCCCTGAACTCACTGACTACCAATTTCCAGAAAACTATACAGGTAAGCAGTTGAACATTTTGAAACTAATTTGACTGGGTGCTGTTACTGCCTATGGTCAAATTGGTCACAAAATATCCAACAGCATGTTTATTAAATAGCAAAGACATGCAATTCATACAACTTGTCGGACTATTAAGTGTTTAAGACAGATAACATAGTCATTCATGACATAATTGATTATGATGTCATCCTACAAGTCACGTAGTTGACTATGACGTCATATGATGGATGGATAAACAGTAACGGTCCATTGTATTATAAAGTATGTTTACCCAGTCTAGCAGAGTTTCACCGACAGAATGTGTGGTACCATCAGGTAATCTCTGATTCAAAAGCCGTGTCACCAAATCTTTAAATGAAAATAAGCAGCACATTGTAAATTTATATATTATATATTATCCAGACATTTAGACATTTTTCAAAAAATGGATCGGATCGCAGATATACACAAGTTTTTCATGTTTTCAAATTATTTATGATTCATATGGATATTGTATTAAGAAACGAATTGACAGATATTTCACATAGAAATAACATACAACATATAAATTGACTATCCTATGCATGTATAGCGGTTGTGTGAGAACACTCACCACACTGAAAGCAAACGCTTAATTGCTACAAAGTTAGTAAAACAAAGACATGGCTGAAGGGTGTGGGGAGAACCTATAGAAACCCCTTTTCTGAGGGGGGACAGTACCTTATAAACCTATTTGAAACTGCGCACCTGCTGCCATCAAACCCACACTACTGCCCTATAAGACTGGTGTATGTTAGATTTTGAAAACAATGTTACTGGAAGCCGCTAATGTCTTGGACAGCAACAGCTTAAAATATTGTTTCCAAAATTTAAACACCAGTTATCATACATTCTAAATGAAAGAGGGGGGGGGAGAGGCATTCATTTCTAGCTACTGTATGCCCCACCCATTAATAGCTAACCTCCACCCACTTCATACGCGTATTTCAAGCAATTTTAACAAAATGTTTATTAAATTGCAAATTCAGAAAAAATACACAATTCTGACAGTTTCGTGACCGACCATTGCCACCCTTGTGACAGATCTACATTACTTTGATCGTGATGTCAGCTAACAGCTGGACTATGACATCAGAGTGGCAGATCAAATTCTCCCAGACACTAGCTAGGAATCTTAATGCAGGATTCCAGTTTCTCAATCAATCATGACATCATAATCAACTATGTGACGTAGCTAAGTTCCTCACTAACGCTTAATTGATGACAGACTAAGCATTGAACTGTACAAATTGTATGTCTTTACTATTTAATAACCATTCTGCTTAATATTTTGAAACTAATTTTACAGGGCTCTGCTGCTGCCATAGGCAGCAACAGTACCAAGTCAAATTAGTTTCAGAATATTCAACAGCTTACCTGTATAGTTTTCTGGAAATCGATAGTCAGGGAGTTCAGGGATTGATCGATCCCAACACGGGCGATGTGTGAGTGGACCTTAGCTATAGATGGGCGGGACATAGCTAACTCTGGATTTCTCCGTTCCTCTGAAAGACATCTACAATTCAGACACTTTCGTGACTGACCATTGCCACAAGTGTGATGCACCCGATTATCTTGATTGTGATGTCAGCAAATTAACAAGTGACATATGTGATTATGATGTCAGATACTTGAGTGACAAATCAGTTCCCTTCAGTAGTTAGGAATCTAAGTTAGAGTTCAATGGTCTAGTGGTCTAAAGTACCTTCATGAACGGGCATCAGTCCCTCAATGTCACCAAATATCTGCTGGATCTCACCATCGGTCAACAAGTGTAGCTTACGCATCGACTCCAGGTATGTCTGCAACGATGATATATACATGCACAGATATAATATACACTCGTCACTCCTCCTCCTCCTCCTCCGTAATTCATGGATCCACAATATGGAGATAGACTCTGCACACAAATCATCCAAAAACGGCTTCTGAACTGGTCTAAGAGAAAAGTCCATTTGCAGGACAAGTGTATATTTGGAAATTTACAACTGGAATGGCTGGCTCGATAACCGAGCCAGTCATTTCGGTGGTAGACTTTCAAAAATAGTCTTCTCTTGTTCTCCAAATGGACATTTACTAGGAGAAAAGGGAAATTATCTTGAACAAATTTGCGCGTTAAATAGATTATAGAACTATATCCTCATGCATAGAAAATGTTTCTCGTGTCAAACCTACACCAGATGTTTGTGATGTCAGTTAACAAGTGATGGATTTTCACCCTTTAACTTTTACCGACCAGAAGCGGCAAATTGTTTCTGAGGCAAGGAATAGTCTGTTGAATATTTTGAAACTAATTTAATTGACTGTCAGCTAAATTAGTTTCAAAAGCTCTCTTGTATAGTTGTCTTTAAGTAGACCTTTCCCACATTAGCGTATTTTGGGAAAATAACTTCATAGAATGCTTTGCAGATACCACTTCTGGCTGGTAAACGTGATAGTCGATGCACAAACAGCATTACTCTACTATTGGAATCAGATACAACACACTTTAAGCAGGTTTTTAAAAGAACTAATTTCATAATATTATTGAAGTCATACATCATTAGAAAGCTTAGCCAATTTTCTATTCATATCTGTATTAATTTTTTATAGTTTTGTAAAATTTAATACACTTCATAGTAATTTTAAAATTGCCCCTACTGTCCGCTTAAGTTAATGAATCTAGTCTTTTATATACACAAATAACTCAATGAATATTTCACACAAATACTTTAAATGATGCATTAATGTTTAGGCAATGGACCGTTCCATTTTTAGCTATGCCCCGCCCACCACTAGCTAAGCTCCACCCACACCTCGCCGTGTTTGGATTGATCGATCACCAAATGCCCTACCTATCAATTTCCTGAAAACTATACAGGGAAGCTGTTGAATATTTTGTAACTAATTTGACTGGGTGCTGTTGCTGCCTATGGCAGCAACAGCGCCCAGTCAAATTAGTTTCAAAATAGTCAACAGAATATTTATTAAATAGTAAGAGCAAACAATTTGTACATGGACCGTCTTTATGCGTTCGTGACGTACTTATCGACGTCATTCATTATGATGTCATTCTACACATCGCGCAGTTCATTATGACGTCATATGATAGGTGGGTACTCTGGAAAGGTGAATTTAATACGCTTTTGAATTATGTATGACTTACGTAATATAGTGATTTTAGTTTATCATAGGAACGGTTTAAATTGCAGTGTATTTTAGTACAATAGTAACTCAATGCTGGTCAGCTACTTGTTGGCGTTGTTACCAGCCAGCAGTTTCGCTCTGAATGTTGATTTAGGGGAATCCTGTCCGTAATGACGTCAATGTGGGAAAGTTGTATTGAGCTACAGCAATTTCTTGATGATTAATGGTGGAAAAGTATGCACAAGTTTCTTTATATTTGACATGTAAAGAATCGGTCATATCAGGCCTATGGTGTTGAAAGGGATATTAATATTTTACAACAAGCAGCATCTATCTTATATGAAATCAGTATGAGCATCACTAAGCAAAAACACACACTAGCGTCTCAGTCAGTGTCATATTGTTTATGTCTTACCCGCTGTATGATGTTCAAATCCTGAAGAAGATCCAACTCTCCCTGATAAAGCTCATAGATTGCCTGAAAAAAGTAATTATTACATCACAATAGAAGACAAACTCAATTTCAACGCCAATGGACCGTTCCAGCTTTAGCTATTCTCTGCCCATCTCAAGCTAAGCTTCGCCCACAGCTCCCCATGTTGTGATCAATCGATCCCTGAATTTCCTGACTATCAATTTCCAGAAAACTATATAGGTTAGCCGTCCAGGCCTGGGGTCAGTTACATTGAAATGTAACTAGTTACAGTTACATTGCACTATGTCAGTTACAGTTACATTTGTTGAGCAATGTAACTAGTTACATTTCAGTTACTTTGCATAATGTAATTAGTTACAATTCAGTGACATTAGTTATTTTGACTGATAATTATTATGAAGGACTATGTGAACATCAATGTCATCATAAAAGGTGTAATGTAGTCAACCAAATTGAGATATATATATATATATATATATATATATAGTAGAAACAAAATACCACTATAACCACTGATATAATATACTGACAGAACTGAATCCATTTCAGATATAAATTATAAAACTGCTGAAAATTCTTTAATAAATTTGACTGAATTTTGTTGCTGCCATATGCAATAACAAATTTCAATCAACTTGTTTCCAAAATAATAAGACACTCGTTTAATTCCGCAGCCTTCATAGATGTACATATATATTTCTTCCTCGAACCCTTTCAACCCAGACATGCCATATAACAAACATTAATCTTATTGTAAGAAATAATTGGTTAAATATTTTGAAACTAATTTAACTGAAAGTTTTGCTACCATAGGTATCAACATTTTTCAGTGAAATTAGTTTCAAAGTGTTCAACAGATTTCCTTAGAGCATTGACTTTCTATAACAAGATAATCCGTCATCTACCATGGGGAAATTCCAGTGCAATTAGCTTCAAAATGATGTATTTAGATTAATGTAAAAGCTGACTTTGATTAAAGGTTGTTCTTGCCTGATGTAGCAATAACATTCAGATTATCATTACTAAAATATCACATATACAGATATAGAGTGGGTTAACCATTTAACGGCCAAGATTGGTCAAGAAACATTTATTTTGTGGGTTACAAGATTTATATTTGAAAATTTAACACTAGAATGACTGCCCCAATAATCAAGGCAGTCATTCCAATGGAAAATTTCTAAAATAAATATCACTGATGCTTGTAAATAAAGTTGTTGCCCATAGCCCACAGTAAAATTAGCATCAATATATTCAACAGCTTACCAGAATGATTACATTGAAATTGGGATATTGGAGTGTCATGTGTATAACAGTAGGTATGCCACAAATTAAGAAAATTGTAATAAATTTGGTTAAAAAGTTTGAAATGTAACTGAAAAGTAACTGAAATTTCAGTTACTTTTGCAATGTAACTGTTTACATTTCAGTTACTGTAACTAAAAAAATTCATCAGTTACAAGTTACTTCAGTTACATGAAAAATGTAACTAAGTTACAGTCAGTTACAGTTACAAGTTACAGTTACCCCAGCACTGTAGCCGTCCAATATTTTGAACCTAATTTGACTGGGTACTGTTGCTGCCTATGGCAGCAATAGGCATTCCAAGTAGGTTCAAAATATTTGACAGAATTTTTGTTAAACAGTAGAAATACAATTCGTACAATTTGTCAGACTATTAAGCGTTTAAGTAGGACTAAATCAAGTCATTCATGCTGTAATTGATTATGACATCCTACCCAGCACATACTTGATTATGACATCATATGATGGATGGATAAACTGGAAAGGTCCATTACTTTTAATCACAGAATATAAACATCTACTTGGTAGAGAAAGATTTTTGAACATTCTCTACTAATATGGCTGATTCTGGAAAGAGGTTTTAAGTTAAAGAGACACTGATTCCAATAGTACAGTTTACAATTCTATTAACCCTTTAACACTCACGACGCCTAAAATCAGCTTCTGCACTGGTCTTGGGTAATTCCATTTGCAGACCAAGAGCCTATCTTTGAAAATTTCAGTGGTAAATTTTCAAAAAATGTCTCCTCTTGGTCTGCAAATATGTTTCCTTGAGAAAAATGAAATGGTTACATGTATCCCCCTTGTTAAGGGGACCAAATTCAATTATAGCATCAGTTCTTTATAAAAGTATTACATGCATGTTAGTCGACTGAAATAGATAAGTGTGCAGTCCCATCTAATTTAGTTAACCCTTTAATGGTCAAGTCAGCCAAATCCGGCCATTTCAGTGGTCCTGTTGAATGCCCATTTGCATAACAAGAAGAATATTCTTAAAAATTTACCACTAGAATGACTGGCTCGATAACCGAGCCAGTTACTCCACTGATAAATTTTCAAAAATAGTTTTCTCTTGGTCTGCAAATGGATATTTTCTGTGGAAAAAAAAAATTTCCTGAAAAAACTTGAGGGTTAAATGGTTAAACAAGCTCGCATGCGCTATTATTGTCGGGACTAGGGTAGCTTTGTCAGAAATTAAAAAAACTGTACAGACAAGCAGACCAACTGACCGAGAGATACTGCCTTATACATGACACAACGAAACAGTTGGGATGAGCTAAAGTATCAATTTAGGCAGCTTTGTCAGAAATGTAAAAAAGACTGATTGACTGACGGACTTAGAAGGCATAAATTCTGATAAAAAACTATTTCAAATCTCTATTAATTAGCAGTTGCTATCTAACCATGATAATTGTCTTAAGCAGCACATACCTCCTGTCTTTTAATGTCACGACTACTGAGTGCTTTAAGAAGCGCTGTGCCACCATTGACCATCATATCTGACCATGTACACGTGATACGCTTTGATGCCTTTAGTTTCGGCGTCTTGTAGGGTGTGCCACAGGTTCGTGGTGTTGCTGGTGAAGACGGAACCTTGAAGCTGGCGTTGGACTGTAATCAGTAAAATATATACACCAATATTATTAACCCTTTAATGGTCAAAATCTAAATTTCTTCTCAATCGAGCCAGTCATTCCTGTCGTAAATTTTCAGACAGTCTTCTCTGGTCCTGCAAATGAACATCTCACAAGAACACTGTGCACAGTATCCATTTTGGCCAGTTTAGCACTCTGATGTCAAATTTTGAATTTTCAAATTGAATTAAGACAAGCTGTTGTTAATTTTCACCAAATTTGGTGGAAGATGTTCCTGTTGTACATCAGTTTCTGTGCTATTGCAAGAACAAAAGACAGAATATTGACATAAGCGTGGTACGGCTTAAAAGACATGAAAACATTGGAACATAAATTGATAACATGGAAAATCCGGAGGTATAAGTGTTAAGCCATGCCCATTGCTAGTTATGCTCCTGCCACGCTTAACACATGTTAGGATCGATTTACATAAATTGAACCCCGAATCCCAATTTCAAGGTTACTGTACAGGTGCCACATCTTGACAACAGTTATCAGCAACAGTGCCCAGTCAAAATTAGTTTCAAAATATTCAACAGCCTGTTTAATAAATAGTAAATCCATCAGACATACAATTTATACACTTGACGGACTATTCAAGTTTCACGACAGAGTATCCTTTGTCAATTATGATTATGACATCAGCCTACATGTGATGTAATTAATTATGACATCATCTAATCGAGTGCCATTTAATTGATTATGAAGCCATCTACCTGAGTGCCAGATCACTTTCATCGATTGTAGAGCCTGACTTGTAGTGAGGCCTAGATCACAAGCGTTATGACCAGCAAGACTTACTTGTTAGTTGTCATTATGTGGTCCGGAGTAATCTCAAGCACCCACCCACTGCCCACGTTTTTCTCATTCTAAGTGGCTTGTACATGTATTCACCCTTTAACCCTCGAAGTTGTTCAAGAACATTTCAATTTTCTCATAGAAAATGTCCATTTGCAGAACAAGAGGACTATTTTTGAAAAATTACCACTGGAATAACTGGCTCGGTTATCAAGCCAGTCATTTCGGTGATAAATTTTCAAAAATATTCCTATTAGTCTGTAAATGGACAGTTCTCAAGACCACTGTAGAAGGCGATTTTGGCTGTTATGAGTTTTAAAGGGTTAATGATCACATCTTTGTTATGCCAGCAAATTTTTGTCTCCGTAGTGTTCTTGAGAAATGTTCAGTTACAAGACACTTAGAAGGGTATTTTTGAAAACTGATAACTGAGCCAGTAATTCTAATAGTAAATTTTCAAAAATAGTGTTCTCTTGGCCTGCAAAACGGATATTCCCTAAGCTCAAATTTATATTTTTGGCTACTCATGATCATTAACCCTTTAACACTCAAGCCGGCCCAAAAAGGCTTCTACAGTCGCCTTAGGAAATATCCATTTGCAGACCAAGAGAAGACTATTTTTGAAAATTTACCACTGCAAGTACTGGCTCGGTTATCAGTCATTCAAGTGCTAAATTATTTTCAAAAGTAATATCTTCTTGGTCTGCAAATAGACAATTTTCTATGAGAAAATTTAAATTTTCTTGAACAAATTTTGAGTGATAGAGGGTTAAATGACTCGCAGAGCATCTGCTTTATAGAGACCATCTCCTACAGTATGGCTCAGAAATAACGTTAAATGTTTCTAAAACAAAATAAAACATACTGTTGAATATTTTGAGTATAATTGGATTGGAAGGAATGTCAGCAATGTCTTCCAATCCAATTCACCTTTCCAGAGTACCTACCCATCATATGACATCATAATGAACTGCGTGATGTGTAGAATGACATCATAATGAATGATGTCGATAAGTACGTCACGAACGCATATTTGAAGACGGTCTATGTGTTGTTGTACAAATTGTTTGCTTTTACTATTTAATAAATATTCTGTTGAATATTTTGAAACTAATTTGACTGGGCGCTGTTGCTGCCATCACCCAGTCAAATTAGTTACAAAATATTTAAACTGTATAGTTTTCAGGAAATTGATAGCTAGGACATTCGGGGAGCGATCAATCCCAACACTGTGAGGTGTGGGTGGAGCTTAGCTAGTGATTGGCGGGGCATAGCTAAAAATAGAAAGGTCCGTTATCTTCAAAATATTCAACAAAACATTTCTTACTAACAGCCATGTTTTCATTTTAGAAACATTATAAATTATTTCTGACCTGTACTGGACTGGTCATTGCAATGGAGGAATCCACATTTACATGTAGCTATGGCCTGCCCATCTCTAGCTAAGCGCAAACCACGTTTCGTCCATGTTGGGATCAATCGATCCCTGCACTCTCCGAATATCAATTTCCAGAAAATTAGACAGGTAAACTGTTGAATATCTAGTAATAATTCTGTTGAATATTTTGAAACTAAGATGATTGGGTGCTGTTGCTGCCATTATTAAATAGTAGACATACATTTCGTACAGTAATGCTTCTAAATATGTCATCAATTAAGCATTTGTGATGAACTTAGTTATGTCATTCATGACGTAATTGATTATGACGACAACCTACATGTTACATAGTTGATTATGACATCATATGACTGGCTGAGAAACTGGAACCCCCCATTGTTTGCCTTACCTCAATTGAATCTCTTCTCTTGCTTGATTTCACAGGTGAAAAGATTGAGGCCAGAGATGACATCCGAATAAGCGAGAGGCGAGTCTTTTTCTAAGAACAAAACAAGATATTGTAAATTAAATGTTTTGAAAATAAATCAAATACATTAAGTAATAAGAATCATTATCATTGGCATTGAAGGCATCATGATCATCACAATCCGGTCTCCTCTAACATCATCATAATCATAGTCCTCTTAATCCTCTCTATCATCATCATCATTATCATCATCAGAGTAATAATAGGCTACCTCAATAGTACAATGTAGAATAGATGATATTAACCTTAAGGTTGAGAAACATGCTGTCTATAATGCATGCATAACAAAATCTTCCATCAAAATTTCATTTCCAACCACAGGTTTTGACTTATAAACATGCTTCATTGGATTGATTGCGAGAAATTACTTTGACAAAGATGACCAATAATAGAACTATTATGCAGGTGAAATTTTCAAGGCTATAGAGATCAGGTGTTTATTAGATGTAGCGAGAACCGCAGGTGTGATTCAAGCATTCTACTTGCCACATACATTTCAAATCATATAGACCACATCTTAAGCGAGACAAGATTAAAATAATAAAATCTATATAGTATATATTGAAAATAATTTGAAAAATATATGTTGTTGCCTTCAGCTAAATCGTTTTGAAAATAGTAATCAGAAGTTTTAAACTAACTCTAACATGAATATCGTACACAAAGGTAATTTAATTAACAACCATAACCCATTTAGATTCCTGTTTTGTCATACACCATCTGTGATCTATACATAGAGTTAATTATTAGGCCAATTAACACATGGAGTAGTTCTGGTGATAGTGCTTATAGTTGGAATGGTTAATAGTTGTATATAGTAACACAGTCCATAGAATCTTGGTAGCTGCGGGGGAGGGGGAGCATTAAAATAGGTCACACTTTTGCTACGCTACATACATTAAGCCTACAATGCATACATACACCATGCTTGATTACTATATAGGGCTGTAACAATTCACTGATGTATCGGTGAATCGCGATACGCATGCTCACGATACATGTATCGTATCGTGACCAGTGGGGTATCGATACGCACATGATACAGGGGGACATGCCTATGCCATCTTTTGTGCATCAACAGTGTTGGGTAAGTAAGTTATAGTTAAATTAGTTATGCACAAGTACACCCTTTTCACTAAGTTTCATCTGAATATATTTATTATTTATTTATGAGTACTGAGAAACTGAGAGTGGCATAATATGGACAGGTTCAGTTGAAACTTATTGTAAAAATAATGTATCGTATCATGTATCACCGCGATGCATATTGCATCATGGTAAAATGTAGCGCTACAGCTCTATTACTATGTATACGAAAAATTCTTAAAATAACAGGCTGGAATAAGATTTTGTAAGTGATTGACTGACTGACTGACTGACTGACTGACTGACTGACTGACAAACTAACTAATGAAGGGGCATCACGGTTTATTGAGCTGCTATAGGCGTGACCTGTCGAACAGCTGTCTAACACATCCAGCGACTGCTCTACGTATATAAATAAGCACACATTTGTGCAATATATTCGCTTCAATTGCGTTTGGAAGAATTTTTAATTCTATCACTGCAACCTTGGTATTTGACCTTTTGACCCCAAATTTATCACACCTCTTTGGGACAACATGGGCAACCTTTCACTAAGTCTGATCAAGATATCTCCAGTAGAATCAGAGTTATTGACAAATTAGTTTTCAAAAGAAACACTCTATTTGCCATGTACATAGCTTAACAAATGTCACTCTAAAATCATACACACCACATTTAAAAAGAAAAAAATAATTTTTTGTTTCCTTCATTCAAATTATTTTAATTTGAAAATAGTAATCTATCTCTAAAATGAATATAATTCACAAAGATGGGTAATTAATTAACAACATATTCTCATACCATCTGTGACCTATACAGAGAATTAGCCCGTACCACTCTGATGTCCAAATGACCTGGTGTTCATTTTTCAACAATTTAATGGAAGATGTTGCTGTCCATTGGACAGCAACATCATCCACCAAAATTGCTGAAAAATAAACACCAGTTTCTTTACTATTGGCACAGTAAAAGATAGGGCATTGGCATCAGAGTGGTCAGGGTTAAATAGATGTGCAGTTGATGGCACACCACCGTAATTCTCAGCCACTGCCATTCAATTAACGCGTTGAATAGTTCTGGTTAAAGTGCTTTTGGTGAGATTTTGGAAGACCATGGATTATTAACTCATTTCATTGCTATATGCTCATATTATGTCCTGGGACCCTGTGTCCCACGAATCCTAAGGGTTAATAAATCTATGATTTTTCTCGTGTCTCAACAAACCACCAACTTGTTTGTCTTACTGCGTTATCAGCCTTTGGGTGGGTCTGAGGGTCTCCTCCCTGCCTATTGATTAATGGAAATATTAATATTATTAATATACTATTAATGAGGGGGTGGGATGGGTATTCCTCTAGCCGACCCAGTGATGGTTGCAAGACCAGAACAGGATATGATTTCTATAGTCCCCCTTTGACACACTTCAGAATTTTGCCAATACATGCTTTGTGGTTTAGTTGTAAAATCAGACCGGATATCCTCATCCGGTCCTTTGTCCACTCTCCTCTGACGTCGCCGGCTGATCGATTCCTGTCTGCATGGTTTCGGTTCTCATTAATATTCATGAATCCCAGTGTACTTATCCTGTGCTCGCTTGGATCGGATGCGCCCACTGTGCGTGCGCAGTACGTACATGCACTATGGGCGTATCCGGCCCAAGCAGGGACATGATAGGTAGTGACCAACTGACCAATGGGATACGTCATAATCCCCCCTTTTAATCACAGATCCGCATTATTCCAGCATCAGTCCACTTTGCAGTTTGCTATCAGCTTCTCACCTTTCTAGAAATCCCTCCCACCCACCTGAATGCTGGAATTACCTGTGACATTGGTCAAATTTTGACCCATCAGTCATCAATTTCTCTCCGTCCATTTGCCCGCAGCATTGCAGCGCTTAATCAATTGTCTGTACAGGATTAACAATATGACGTGTATAGTATAATTAGTTTATTATAATTAGTTTAGTTTATATATAGAGGACCATGGATTATTAACTCATTTCATTGCTATATGCTCCTATGTCCTGGGACCCTGTGTCCCAGGAATCCTAAGGGTTAATAAATCTATGGTTTTTCTCATGTCTCACCAAACCATCAACCCTAGAACATTGCACCTGGTGCCCAGTTGCAATCTCGTGGGTAGTCTGAATGCATTCGACTACCCAACGAGAGATAGAATCCATGGATGCGGCGCCATATGGCTTCTTATGGCAGATCCACAGATGTCTATCATTTGACCGTAAAGAGTCTGTCCGTTTCTTGTACTTAGTCAAAGCATGGACTGGACACCAGGCACTGGCATCACGATCAATCCTGGTTAGCTTTGGTATAATAATGGGTTTGCCGGGATATTTCAGATTGATTCTTTGACATAAACTCTGCTCTTGGCAGCAGTCGCAGACCCTCTCTGGAGACAATAAATCGGTCCCTCTCTGCTGAAAGCGCATGGATCTCACTGCGCCTTCTAGCTGAGGAAGTTGCCAATAGAAAAACTGCCTTTAGAGTCAGATGCTTTAGACTAGCCGAACCCAAAGGTTCGAAAGGGTGCTTGGCCAGTACACTAAGCACCAAAGATAGACTCCAGGCTGGAATGACTACCGGTTGTCTCAGTTGGAGATTGCTCATTCCCTTCACCATCACATTCAACTGGGCCACCTCTGGACTATCCCTGTTGGCTTGACATGGGATAACTGATGCCAAAGCTGACTTGTATCTGGCAATTGTGACAGGAGCCAGTCCGGTATAGAACAGCTTACAGAGAAAGTCTGGTATTTGCTGAATAGTGGATTGAAAGGTATCAATACCCTTTCCTTCACA
This sequence comes from Chaetoderma sp. LZ-2023a, assembly GCA_034401795.1. Lineage (NCBI taxonomy): Eukaryota > Metazoa > Mollusca > Caudofoveata > Chaetodermatida > Chaetodermatidae > Chaetoderma > Chaetoderma sp. LZ-2023a. The sequence goes on along the minus strand of CM067371.1, from coordinate 136,770,830 downwards.
CCACTCTGCAAATTTGTTAACGTTGTGGTTATATGACTTGAAGGTTGACCTTCTCGCGGCTGCGATGAAACTTGCAGCCTGTTGAGAAAAGCCTTCCGACGTAGGAAGCGTCCCTTGGCCTGGGAGATTATGTTCGGAATCTTGGGCAGCTACACTGGACTGTCCACCAGTAGATCCAGGAGATCCGTGAACCATGCCCTGCTGAGCCAAAATGGCGCTATTAGCAGGACCAGGCACGGCTCCTCCCTGATCTTCACCAAAACCTTCGGCAGAAGAATGGTGGGTGGATACGTGTAAGCGTGCATCCCTCTCCAGCTTATCACCAGAGCGTCTGTATAAACGGCATTTAGATCTGGAATCGGCGAAACATAAGTCATGATTTGAGCATTTTCCTTTGTGGCGAACAAGTCCACGTTTGGTTTGCCCCAATGCTCGAAGATCCTTTGAAGAACTGGAGGGTTGAGAGACCATTCTGTCGGCAGAATTCTCTGTCTGCGAGACAAGCATCCACCAGAATGTTCAATCGCCCAGGAATGTGAGCTGCTTTCAAAACAACTGAGTAATTCCTGCACCATTGAATTAAGTGCCACACCTTCATACACAGTGTGGGTGACTTGGTCCCGCCTTGCCGATTTATGTATGATACTACTCTCAAATTGTCTGACCATATCAATATCACCTTGCCCCTGACCTTTGGAGGAAACTTTTCCAATGCCAGTTCCACTGCCATCATTTCCAACAGATTGATATGCAGCTGACTCTCTTGGAGAGTCCATGCGCTCGAAACCTGGTGTTCTCCCAGGCAGGCTCCCCACCCCTCCAGCGATGCAGCCGTATACATGGACAGCTGGGGGCGGGGAGGAGATTCTGACGCTTCTTCCAACATACAAGATGCGACATCATTGGCTCCAAAACTGGTACCAGCATTGACAGGGGTTCTGTTCTCTGTTTCCACAGACATCAGATACAACTGGATAGGTCTTCGCATCATAGCGGTGTACGCAATCACCTGCTCCATGGAGACCATCATGCCCAGCATCTGAAGAAACCTCCTCGCCTGAATGTGGTTTCCCAATCGAAAACTCTCGAGGATGGCTAACAGAGACACCTCTCTGGGCTCTGATGGGTAAACCCTGCCTTCCTCGAGATCGAATCGCATCCCAAAATAAACGAAGTGTTGAGTGGGTGTCAATTCGGATTTCTCCCTTTTGACTATCCAGCCTAGATCTGACAGCAATTTCAGAGCCAAAGCAGTATCCACTCCTAACCTGGATGGCGTGTCTGCCTTGATAAGCCAATCGTCTATGTAGGTGTGAAGCGCCATGTTCTCTTTTCTGAGAAACGCTGTCACCGCTAGGACCACTCTGGTGAAAACCCTTGGGGCTGTCGACAGGCCGAATGGGAGGACTACAAACTCCCATACCTGATTCTGTAATGCGAATCTCAGAAACCTGTGACAACCCCTGTTCATTGGAATGTGGAAATATGCATCTTTCAAATCGATTGACACACACCACATTCCTTTCCTCAATCCTGCCATTACCGATCTCAGAGTTTCCATCTGAAACAGAGGCGTATGGATAAACCAATTCAATGGCCTGAGATTGAGTACAGGTCTCCAACCCCCTGTGCTTATGGGGACAAGGAACATGTTTGAATAGAAACCTGGACTGTTCTGGTTTGCTGGTTTTATTGCTCCCTTCAGAAGCAAACCTGACACTTCGTTTTGAATGGCTTCTAACTTGTCTGGCTCCCTTGGTACGGAGTCCAGACAGGTGCCAAAGACAGGTTTTGTGGTGGAAAATCCCACCACTCTGGCATGTACCCCTGGGATATCCATCCCAGGACCAGACTGTCTGACGTCACACCTCGCCAAGCCTCGACGAAACGCATGAGCCTTCCACCCACTATAGACACATTGACCCCTAATGCAGGTGCGATCCACTCCCCCACCCCACCCCTCTTAACGATTGAGAACCATATTGGTCTTGGCTTGACTGGTCTAACTGGCACCGCTGTTCCTGACGCACAGGTGCGGTCCAGGAAGATATGAAGGGAGCTACCATACCCTCAGGTACGATCAGCTCCCTTCTTTCCGCCCATGGTGGACTTACCCTTCCCCTTGCCCTTCCTGCCTCTCGGGCGATCAGGAGCAATACTGGGGTGGGCAGGAGCCTCCACAACCTTCCTCACCGTCTTAGCCGCAGGCGGCTGCGAAGGCCCAGCAATAGCAGAAGAAGCTGGCTTGGCTTTCACCTTACTCTTATGCTTCTTCTGTTTCTTGGAGGAAGGTTGTCCAGTTAACGGTTTAGCCACAGCCCCTAGTGCATGCGCCCGGCGCACTAGTTCTAGCTGGAGGTTAACCGCCAACCGATTCTGCGCTATGTTAGCAGTGTCCTCTAAGATGGCCCGCACTTGGCCAACAAAGATGCTAGGACCGTACAGGGGCGTTCCAAGCCTGCCTCCTGGACTTCGCAACACGCGCTTGCACCCAAAAAGCGTCCATCGACAGCACCAGGCCGTCGTTTACACAAGACAGCGCCACAGGTGGCACAGGGTGGCCTGCCTCAGCTTCAGCCGACACTGACTGAAGCAAGTGATAAAAATGATTGACAGCATTCATTGCTGCCCTCACTCCCTCATCGCACAGGGACAGGACTTCCTCAACGTGTTCTTGGGATCTGTCCACAAGCGCCTGAGCACTCTGAACCACAAGAACCCAATGGTCATCCTCAGTGACCGTTTGCACCACACCATCGTACTCCCCCTCTGAGAATACGGACCTTGCCCGCACCTCCCTAGAGGCCACAGGGAGCTGGCTCTTCGTCAAGAGTTACTTGCCCAATGGATCAGATCTGAGCTGCGGGCAAGACCCCGTCCGAATCGATGTCTTCTTCGGCCGTGGTCGGAACCACGGATGGGTCCACCCTGGCTAGCCAAGCCAGAGCCTCAAACCAGTCTGCCTCCGTAGAAGACACCCCTTGAATATATCACCCATTGATGTATTCATGGGTCTACCAGCAGCAGCCTCCCGGCTAGGAGCCACTGCTGGTAAGCCAGCAACACCGGTACCGCGCGGTTCCGCCGCCACCCCATGAAACAAACTGTTCCATGGAGTAGGCCTGCACGGAAAACCGTGCGGACCCATAGCGGTTATGGAACCATGGCCATATACGGGCGCCAACAGCACCCCATGTGTAGCTGCTGGACCAGGTGAGATAGGCAAGTACCAAGCCTGGCCAGTAACACCTGTCACCGTGTTGGTTGGTGGCATACCAACCAGCAATGGATGGGTGCCTGGTACTGGTGTGGCCTCAACCATGGGTGGAGCGGCTGCCATGGCTTGCGCCAAGCCAGACAGATGGAGGGCAGTTCCGTCCAGGATGGAATCGACCTCCATGCTCTCCACCCATGGTATCCCAGGCCGCAACAACCTTTCCTCTTCGGCCTCCTCATCCTCAGACCCCGAAGAGTCTTCACTGGACGAGGAAACACTGGAGCCATCCTGGTGAATGGCTCCCATGCCCGACAGACTGGCTACCGCTACTGGACCACCTGGAGGTGGCCGCAGAGAAGCAGTACCCGCCAGGCTGGAGCCTGACGGGGCCGCCAGGGAGCCATATGAGATGGCTCCCTCTGTAGCTAGTCCAGAACCCTGTCCAAGGACAGGGTCCGTACCGGGCATGGAGAGAGATTGCCCTACCGTCCTCGGTATCAGAGATGACACCAGTGTGGGTAGGACGCTATGCAAGAAGCCTTGCATAACAGGCCAAAACCACGCCGGGTGTCATCTCCGAAGCCTCCGATGGCAGACAAGGAGCGGCCCCAGGGGCCGAAACGGACGCTCCCCGATTTGATTTTGGACCGCCTGACCCTGCGTCAGACCCAGCCAAGTCATTCTGGGCAAGGAACTTAACTAGCAACTCAACCGGCCACACTGCACATACATTACATCTATTGTCAACGTTACACTTGGAGCATCTAAAACAGACATGGTCCTTATAGGCAACCTTAATGAATTTGTGGCATTCAGAGCAAGATGGCAGGTTAGGCCTGGCCTAAAAAATAAGCACAAAATCTTAAATAAGCAAGTGAAACAAAACAGGAATGGAAGGCAGACAAATAATTTCCAAATATTTTGACCATAAATTAAATGTTAACCCTCCAGCACCCCACACCCGCAACGTTACAACCAAGCTCGCGTAAGCTGGCGACAAGAACGATAGCGAGACATTAATAAACCCATAAACTGATTCTGACGGATGTATCACACAGAACCAAGAATCATATCGAATTGCATTCGTGGTATATTTAAGAATTAATTTCAGAATTTTGAAACCATCGATCAATGCAAAACTGGACATAATTCTAGTTTTCTGGTACAAAAAGCACACAGCACCAAGAATAAGATGCGCAAATTAATGAAACATTTCCTTCACCATAAAAAATCCGAGAAACAACACGGGTGTGACGTCACCCGCTCGGATAATATGGAGAACGACGTCAGCCGATTTTAGTCTAAAAACTATATAGCCAAAATCCAATTTCATATTACTGCCGATCGCCGTTGGGATTAAAGGAGGCGATCTTATCTGGCATATTTCGCTGTAACCACACATCCCAGATTCGGGGTCAGAAATTGGGGCATGCAACAGCTCCATATATGCTAGAGAATAAAATGAAAGAATACAACCCGAGTTTCAGTAGCTCCTTCCATGGTAATCCAATAATTCCTGGCATGAAAGCTAGCTTAATTAGGCACAAAGATTTAAACTTTAAGAAAACTAAGATTATTTCAATATGCAAAAAGCATGTATTGCTCTTGTTGCTATGCAAACAACAATGAGTCTCATTGGCAGACGGGTACCCGGTTGTTGGGAGCCGCATACCCGGTTCCAGGAGCCGGTAAAGCTTTCTAAATCTAGATTCCTAGAGCAGCTAGCCAGCTAGCTTGTATTATCAGAGTAATATAGTGGTAAGTATTGATCGAAGGAGAATCAGTCTATACAAATTTGGTTGAAATATGCCAAGTAGCGAAGGAGGATTAGTATTTTGACAATTTCCGGTAAGTCTGATTTTCAACCCAAAAAATTTAACAATCAAAATTCTGAAAAATGTATCTGGAGCGTACCAGGATAGCATCCTTCCAGCCAAATTTGGTTGAAATTGGTCAAACCGTTAAGGAGAAGCGATTTGACAGACGGTTGCCATGGCATAAGCTCACTTAGCCTTTCAGGCCAGTTGAACTAACAAGAGGCCCAAGGGCCTTAACGCTCACCTGGACCATTAGCATTTGAACCATTAACATTTGAATAGACATAATACTTTCAATTCAGCAGTAACAAGACAAAACATACAAAATTGGTAATTCAGAATAATCGATATTAGTGGGAAATTAATGATGAACGCTGACCACACAATCAGATTGAACCTTAGGTTCCATCCAGCCAATAAAAAAATCCAATATGGCCATCAAGCCCAAAATTTTGATTGGTCCGTGACAGCCATGTTTTATCAAGGATAAAGTTCTCTTGAACAAACTTTAAGCACCATTAGCTATCAATGAAGCCTGATCCTGATTTTGGAAGACAAGATGGCCACTGGAACAAGAGGTTAATGAGGAGTAGCGTTTTAAATGATTTCCAGCCATTTTTCAGAAAATTCAAGATGGCTGCCAAACAAATTGACCAATCAAAATTCTGTATACACACTCAGAAGTACAGTGACTCTAGGGTCCTTCCAGCCGAGTTAAACGGTTAAGAAGTAGCATTTTAACTGATTTTCAGAAACTCCACTATAGCCGCCAGAAAAATTGGCTATCAAAATTCTGTATATAAGTTTTGAAAAGTACCAGCCTAGTATTCTTCCAGTCAAGTCTGGTTGAAATTGCTCAAGCATTTAATGACGAGTAACATTTTAAACGATTTAGTGCCATTTTTCGGAAAATTGAAGATGGCCGCCAAAAAACTGATAAAATCAAAAATTCTGTATACATGTTCTGAATCAATACCACTCTAGGGTCCTTCCAACCGAGTTTGCTTGGAATTGATCAAGTGGTTAATGAGGAGTACGCCTTTAAATGGTTACAGAAATAACAGAAAAACCAACCAATCAAAATTCTGGATACATGGTCTGAAACATACCAGCCTAGTATCCTTTCAACCAAGTCTGGTTGAAATTTCCAAAGCAGTTAATGAGGAGTAGCGTTTTAAATAATTTCCCACCATTTTTGGGAATATTCAAGATCGTCGCCGAAAAGATAGACCAATCAAAATTCTGTATATAGGTTCTGACCCATACCAGACTAGGGTCCTCATAACCGAGTCTGCTTGAAATTGGCCAAATGGTTAATGAATAGGCTTTTAATTGATTTCCAGAAATTTTCAGAAAATCCAAGATGGCCGCTGGAAAGATTGCCTAATCAGAATTCTCATTAGAAGTGTTGAAGCCTACCAGGATAGAATCAGTCCACCCATGTTCCGTTGAAGTCGGGCCACTTCTATTGGAGGAGTAGCATTTTAAATGATTTCTGGAAAGTTTTCGGAAAATCCAAGATGGCTACCAGAAAAATTTACCAATCAAAATTCTGTATAAAGTTCTGGGGCCTACCACTATAGGATCCTTCCAGCCAAATTTGGTCGAAATCTGTCAAAACATAAATAAGGAGATGCGTTTTAAAAAGTTTTCCGCCATTTTTGGAATATTCAAGATGGGCGCCGAAAAAATTGACCAATCAACTTTCTGTATAGAAGTTCTGGAGCCTACGACCATAGGATCCTTCCAGCAAAATTTGGTTGAAATCCGTCAAAGCATAAATGAGGAGATGCGTTTTAAACGATTTCCAGCCATTCTTTTGCATACAAGTTTTGAAGCATACCTGTCTAGGGTCCTCCCAACTGAGGTTGCTTCAAATCGGCCAAGTGGTTAATGAGGTGTAGGCTTTTAATTGATTCCCAGAAATTTTCAGAAAATTCAAGATGGCCACCGGAAATATTGACCAATCAGAATTCTTGTTAGAAGTGTTGCAGCCTACATGTACCAGGATAGAATTAGTCTACCCAAGTTTCATTGAATTTGGGCCATTTATATTGGAGGAGTAGCATTCTAAATGATTTCCGGAAATCTTTTGCAAAATCCAAGATGGCCGCCAGAAAAATTTACAATACAAATTCTGTATATAAGTTCTGGAGCCTACCACCATAGAATCCTTCCAGCCAAATTTGGTTGAAATCTGTCAAAGCATAAATGAGGAGATGCGATTTAACGGATGGAGAGATGGATGGCCACCATGGCATAAGCTCACTTGGCCCTTCTGGCCAGGTGGGCTAAAAATTGTCTTATCTTCGCCTGTACTGCAAATGGAATGCAATCTTGCACAATGGGGAAAAATTAAAATTTTGTGAAGTCTTAACCTTTATTGGTCAAGCACACAAAAAACAGCTTCTACAGCTGTCTCTAGGAATGGTCACTTCCAAATATGTTTTGTGAAACAGCAGTGCTCTAACAAAAGTACTGTCCAAAAGGAGATTCACAGAACACTGAAAAGGTTTCCTTTCTGAATGGGCTGCAAGTACGCCTCTTATCACCTGTGCCACACCTTTCACCATCAAATTCCTGAAATAGTATATTCTTTACGATATAAAACTTATTTCGTCGAATATTTTGAAAGTAATTAAATGCCTGGAAGACGTTGCTGCTTACGGCAAATCCAGTCAAATTTTCCTGTATGGTAGTATTAAAAATGAAATACGGGGAATTCATCAGTGAAAGGGTAAAAGACCACCAAAGAAAGCCGGCGGTTTCACTGTATATTATGATTTCTATAGATGTGTATATAAATATAGATAATATTTAGAAAATAATTTGTCTGGAACCTGTTGGTTGCAATAGTTTCAGTCACAACTATTTTTTCAAAATACTTTAACAGAATATCACATCCATCTTAACTTTAATTTCAATGGTCAAATCAGCAAAACCATGCCTTTGCGGTGGTCATGTGAAATGTCAATTTGCAGGCCAAGAGATGACTATTTTTTTTAATCTTACTATCGGAATGATTGGCTTCATAATCAAGACAGTCATTGACCTGTGGTTACACCTTTCCAAAATAGCATTCAGTTGGCCTGTAAATTGACATTCAATAAGCAAAATATTACAATTTTCTTCACAACTCTAGACCATTAGTGTTGAAGAATATAATTGTATTGAGTGTGTGGCATTGAAAGGGTTACTGCGGTGCCCAGTTAATGATATTAACCTGACAGTCCACAGCTGACCATCCAGCTTATAATGGTCAGTTTCATACAGCACATACATGTGCACGTATAACTGACCAACAGCTATATTAAACATGTAGTGTTGCTGAATGCTGAACCTGTGAATGGTTAAGACTGGTCAAGATAATGTTTGCTTAGTGAATGTTCATTTGCAGGCCTCTGAGATAAGTCTATTTTTTAAATAAATTTACCACTGGAATGAATAGGCTCTCGATCATCAAGCTGTCCTGTCATTCCCACGGTAAATTTTCAAAAACAGTCTTCCTTTGGACTGCAAATGGAGATTGCTCAGTATGACTGCAGAGGATGTTTGTAGTCAGTTTGACCATTAAACAGTTATGAGTAGTGTGTCTAAGTAAACAAAGGTGTTATCTAGCCATATAAGTGGTAGATTTTAAAAAAACAGTCATATTTTGTCATACGAAATGGACATTTCTCAAGACTATTGCTGAGGCGGGTGGCAGGCTTGACCATTAAATGGTTGGGTAAGACTTAATACCATCCATCAATCATACTATTTCTAGATAATAATATACTACACTTCCTAGATAAATTTTGGGGGAAATCTGACTCAGAAGAGTAATCATTGCTTTAGGCAGTGCTCTGCATCTCAGTCAGATTGCCTTCAATGTATTCTGCAAGTTTCACATTCTAAGAGCATTTATTCTACATTAGTGGAAGCTTTCTTGTTGCAATCACTTGTCAATCAGCCATCTGTGGAATGTATGATTACACTACACAAAGTACAGTGACCAGCAAGTGTGACCAGAGTACATCTTTAATGTGACACAGCCACCAACCTGCAGTCTGATACCCATCAGTCCCAGCAGTACTACTAGACCTCGAGGCTATAACTGATACCAATCAGTGAAGCAAGCATAGTAATTGATTGGCTGATTGATGGACATTATGGATTGATGGATGGATAGATGAATGGGACAGGATGTGATGGGTGAATGGAGAGGACAGGACAGGAGGGGGTGGGATGGGACAAATGGATGGCTAGTGCATCCATGGATGGATGGATAGATGGATGGATGAATCATAGATGGATGGATGGATGGATAGATGGATGGATGGATGGATGGATAGATGGATAGATGGATGGATGAATCATAGATGGATGGATGGATGGATGGATGGATGGATGGATAGATGGATAGATGGACAGATGGATTGATGGATATGGATAGATGGAGATTATGGTAGTAAAATAAATATTCATTCAGCAAAATGCGAAATCCTTGAAAACTTGTAGCTGATGTTATTTTTTTCTTGGCACTAGTTTGGCATTGATTGAATTTTAATCTAAGTTCTCATCTGGCGCTCCTAGGCTAATGCCACACTTCAACACCCTAGGTAAATCTTTGCCTGACACAAAGACATTGAGAACATAACAATCTGGCACCATCAGATAGGGTTACTAAACACAGTAAGTGGCCATCCCCAGTGGGGCTTGGAGATGGTGAAAGATTATCCTCAGCAGGGGGTCAGATGTAATGCTCAGTCAAGTGTAAGTGGTCAAGGACTATTGGTGTATTAATCTAAGATAAGTATAATTATGTGAAGAATTTTAATAGAAAAACTTGAAGGTCAAAAGTCAGACATCAGAGAGGGTACAATATAATGATTGGGTTCTTCCTCATGTAAAGTGTGTTAAACCTTGTTTAAAATTTAGGCATAAAGAAAATACATGTAAGGATACATTGTTGGCTGTGAGGCGGGTAGACCGACTGACTGACTGACGAATCTACCAACCAACTGATATATTTATAGTTAGTGTCTCAATCTGCATATCAAAGTTAGCCGTTAGTTGCCTAGTGTGCCAGTAATCATTCAACAATTGTTAACACTAGGGCTGCGCGGTTTGGCTTACAGCCATATCGGTTTCGATATGACTTTTCATATCGGTTTTAACCGAATATCGGTTTTATGGACATGAAACAAAAAATTTAAATGATAAAAATTAGCACGAAAACAGAACGTTTTTTCATGCCCTGATACATTCGTAACGTTTTACGCCTTTAAAGCTTAATATACCTTATAATATCCATCATCGCGGGAGTGAAATTATTAATTAGACCGCCTAAATATTACGCACAGTTAAATAAACATTGTTTATTTTGTCAAAATTAATCATAAATCAGCAAAACAGATTGCGAAAAGACGTAAATCACGCGATTGTAATTAATTATGATGTAATTATCTCCCTTTCTTCTTTCATTTCCAATTCGGCCTGAGGACGAAATCATGCCTTGAAGAAAATATTAACTGTAATATTGCGATCGCGAATTTCATAAGTTAATATGATATTGTGTATAGAAGATAACGTTTTAAAAACGGTTTGAGTAATAATTTTATTTTAAATTATATCCTAATCAGCAAAATGTATTCAGCATTATATTTATTGGCGAGATTTTGATGCATTCGAGCGATTTAGTGTTGGGATGACTGCATTATGTTAATTAGCCGGTGACATAAATAAAATGGATGCCGTTGTTTAAAAATGTTTTCCCTGATACAAATTTTAATGACAAATTCCCACATTAGTATTGTGTTTTATATTGCAAATTTATCTGAGACTACCAGAGAAAAGACGAGTGGATATTTATTTAATTAATTCGCTGCTTGATTTCTCTCGGCGTACAGCGAGTTACATGGAGTTACACAATATGCGCAATTGGGGCCACGTTCAATTATTAGTTGCCCTGAACATAGCTTAATGGAAAGTATGGCCATTATTATTCATTACGCTTTTCATGCTCGTTAGTATCTTTTATTTTTAACAATCCTGATACGAAAAACCGAAAATATGTTCATATTCGGTTTTTCGATATTTATTTTTTATAATCGGTTATGAAACCGTCAGTGCAGGATATCGGTTTTAAATATGGTATCGGTATATCGCGCAGCCCTAGTTAACACATTCACAGACCTCTAATTGTTCACACCCACCCAAGTAAGTCTAGCTAGGAAAGCACAAGCGCAGACTGCTCCGCATCTCCTTTTATAGTCACTGCTGAAGTTTCTCTAAACAATGTGACTCTAAAGATGAGGAAGCCAATGGACCTTTCCATTTTTAGCTATGCCCCGCCCATCACTAGCTAAGCTCCACCCACACCTCGCCGTGTTGGGATTGATCGATCCCCAAATGCCCTAGCTATCTATTTCCTGAAAATTATACAGGAAGCTGTTGAATATTTTGTAACTAATTTGACTGGGTGCTGTTGCTGCCCATGGCAGCAACAGTGCCCAGTCAAATTAGTTTCAAAATAGTCAACAGAATATTTATTAAATAGTAAAAGCAAACAATTTGTACAACAACACATAGACCGTCTTCAAATATGCGTTTGTGACGTACTTATCGACATCATTCATGACATCTTCATTATGATCCCATTGTACACATCAAGCAGTTCTTTATGACATCATATGACGGGTGGGTACTCTGGAAAGATGAATTAGCATGCAACGGATGTGGTAGGAAGTTGGCCACGTGACCAATGTGCAGCATGGGCAGAACATTTACTGGAGTTAGGAAATGAATAATGCCCAATCGCTCGCATGATTACAGAATCTTCAATCCTTAATAACTCAGTTGATACTGAGCCAATTCTGAAACCGTTTTCAGATTCGTAAAGCCTGGATAATCTTGTTCCGGGAAAAAACAAATGTCTGCTATTTGTGCATTATTAAGGAAACGAGAAATATACATATATAATGTATTACAATTGGGCTAGTCAGCCATTATTGCAGACGGTGCTAGCATGTAGATCAGCAGCGTGCAGATGCATGCCATATTAGTGCAGAGTACACCATTCGCGGTAACCCACTCCTAGCCGCCAGGCGGGGAGAAAGCACACACGGATGTGTACTGCGGATACGAAGGTCAGGTCTTGCCTCCGCCCACGGGACATTCCCGGGAGGACTGACCGACTAAATTTTATTACAGTATTTACTAGTTACTACAGAATTTGAGGATGGTGTGTCTAAACAGCAAACAATTCCTGCAACATCATCTTCAAAACTCGTCCCGAATACAAATATAGCTTTAATTTAACTCTTTAAATGTCAAAATTGGTCAAGAAAATCTACATTTTTGCTAAATAAGTGAATGAACATTTACAGGCCCAGAGATTACCATTTTGGACAATACATCTCTGAACTGACTGGCAAAAGTACCGCTCATCAAGCCAGCCATTCCAGTGATAAATTCTAACATAAAAGCTTTTCTCTTGGCTTGAAAATGGCGATTCTTCAAGACCATGGGAGAGGATGGTTTAGGCTGAATTCATCAGTAAAGGGATAAAGATGGAATAGAAAGCTTTCCAAACTTTCATCCATTCTGATTTCAGAGCAGAGATAATACCTGTTTAACTGGCTGCCTCTAGAATTTCTACAAACTAGATTTTCCATGGGGTTGGACTCTAGATATTAAAAATATTGGACCGTAAGATTCGTGAATTCTTCAAAAGGCACATCTGCGTATCATAACTGAGACATAAAATAAGTTTCATTAAAATATCTGAAACGGTTCTGTATGATGTGGTATTTACAAGAAAATTGACAAAAATCATGCGGTTTTTTCTGCATTAAAAAGCCCATTTTCCCGCAAAATATAGGACTTATAAACGTGAATTCTTCAAAAGGCACATCTGCGTATCATAACTGAGGTATACACCTAGTTTAATTAAATTATCTGAAGCGGTTCTGTATGATATGCTGTTTACGAGATATTGTGGACGGATGGATAGACGCAGTGATTACTATGGGGGTCTTCCTAATTACCTTTGTTCCCATATCCAGGCTCTGTACACTGATTGCATCGTCATCTACCTTCCGCTTTCTTCTCCTCTGAAACAACAATTGGATGGTCAACATTATACATGTAGTTAAGATTTTATAAAAGATAAGTGCATGTAAGATTTCAGGAAATCAAAAACTGATCTCTCGTCGTGGATATCTCAAGAGTTGATCTAGAATCATTCCGAGTGTTTTAAATGTAATTACCAAAGTATCCGGCTGAGCAACAACTTCCAGTCACAATATTAACCTTTTAACCCTAGTATTTGTGCAAGAAAATTGTGATTTGCTCAGAGAAAATGTTGATTTGTAGACCAAGAGAAGACTATTTTTGCAAATTTACCACTAGAATGATTAGCCAGTCATTCCAGTGGTAAATTTTCAAAAATACTCTTCTCTTGGTCTGCAAATGGACATTTCTCAAGACCACTACAGAAGCCGTTTCTGGCTGATATGAGTGAGATTATTTCAGATATTGCACAGAATTTGTTAAATAGAATCATGTTATCAAGCCAGTCATTACCAGTAGTTAATTTTCGAAAATGTATATATCTTGGCCTGCAAATGAACATGTATACATGTAGCAGTACAGAGACCACTTTGACCATTAAATGGTTTTTGAATCCATTAATGATAAAGATTAGTCACAAATAACACAATTTCTGCTTTAAAGGAATGTACATATGTGCAGGGCAAGAACAGGATTTTCTTGTTTGTAAATTAGACTTGAATGATCATAAGCTTGCTTTTTGAACCAGTCATATTAGTGGAAAATTTTCAAAAACTTGTCTGCAAATGGACATGCATCTCTCAAGAACACAGCAGAAGATATTTTCGTCGCCGTGCCTGGTTTTAACGGTTTCACCGACAAATAGCTGAAAAGTAAATTCTTTACAATATAAGACTAATTCTGTCGAATATTTTGAAATTAATTTGACTGGAAGCCATTGTTGCCTTAGGCTTCCAGTCAAATTATTTTCAAAATATTCAAGTTTTCCTGTATGGACATTCCCTTGAAAATGAGATAGGGGGAATTCATAGGCGAAATGGTTAACCCGTACCACACTGATGTCAATATTCTATCTTTTACTGCGTCAATAGCAAAGAAACTGATGTACATTTTTAAACAATTTTGTTGAAAGATGTTGCTGTATATGACAGCATCATCACACACCAAATTTGTTGAAAAGCGAATGCCAGGTCATCCTTTAATTTAATTTGAAAATTTAAAAGTTTTGGCATCAGATTGGTAAGTGTTAACATGAGTATGAAATCAAGCAGAGCATAAAAACAAATTCAAAACATGTCCTAATTTACCAAGGAATCAACAGAGAATAACTTCGGCTCAATGGTAGACATTCTTCACATGTTTCTGGTTCTGAAGCTTGACTGCTAAATGACCACTGTTACTTAATGTAAACAAGGTACACATGTGTCTTTAATAGTCCAGTTGTTTTTCTCAGCTAATGTCTAGCTCACTATAAAACTCTGAATGGATCAAAGGAGTCCTATGTTTGCACAACAAGCTTCAAAAACTGCTTTAGTAGGTCAAGCGTGTCAAGGAAATTAAAGTTCTGCTTTTACAATGTCAGTAAAATTGAACACAAAAGGGTGCAATTTAAAAAGAAGAATTTTGACAGTGTGTTAAATAATTTGTAGGAAATAATGACATTTAGATGGTATCTACCCCCACCCCACCACCTCAGATATTATCCCGCCTTACCCACCAGCCTGTCTGGTAGGATGTGTGTTTGAGCAATGATAAATAATACCTGTAGATGAGCTACACAAGGTAGATATCTTTAGATGTAACCATTTAACCCTCGAATTTGGTCAAGTAAATTTCAATTTTCTCATAGAAAATGGCTTATTTGCACAAGAGAAGACTATTTTTGAAAATTTACGACTGGAATGACTGGCTCGTTTATCGAGCCAGTCATTCCAATGGTAAATTAAAAATAATATTCTCTTGGTCGGCAAATGGACATTTCCCAAGACCACTACAGAAACAGTTTTTGGCCGATTTGAGGGTTAAAGGGTTAACCCTAGAACTGCCAGTGCCTCACTTTCAGAACAACACAGTCCATCAATACAGGAAAGCTGGTACATATTTTGAAACTAATTCGACATAGCAACCTCTCCAAGTCAAATTAGTTTCAAAATATTCATTATATAATATTCCTTACATCATAAAGAATTTATAATTTCTTAGGTCTGTAAAGGGTTGAAGATTTAAAAATACATTCACCCCTACATTACAACTACACTTTCCATGAGGTTTAACAATAAGGTGGATAAGCTGAATATTTTGAAAATATGTTGATTGAAAGTTGTTGGTCGCTAAGACACCAACTACTTTCAGTCAAACTGTTTTGAAAATATTCAGCAAGTCCAGAGTTACTAACTATTTGACGATATTGTTATGAAGGCCAAACTTTTCTCTAATTTGATTGGTTATTTTAATTTAATTTTTACGTTTAATTTGATTTGATTGGCAATCTAATTTGATACATGTATGTATGTATTTTTTATTTTATTGACGCACTGGCAAAGCACTGGCAACGTGCGGCTTCAATTTCCATGTGCTAACTTAGCCGACAGTCATGCACCCATTAGTTTAATTTGTTGATCACCATCTCCCTGTGGGGGGAATCGAACCGCCATTCTGCAACTCCGCATAGCATCAGCAACCAGATATCTTTCCACTGGACCACAGCACCAAGACTAAAAGTCAAGGTTTGGCCGACCAGCTTTCACATGTCAGATATACTGACACACTGAAGATTCATATGGGACTATCTGTGGATGCACCTGCATGTATACATGTACATCTATGAGGACTGATTAGTAAACCCTTTTCAACCCCTGAAATTTTATAATCACAACTACACATGTACAAGACAGGCATAACAATGTGTACGCTGTTGACTATTTGGAAACTAATTTTACTGGACCCTGCTGCTGCCATAGCCAGCAACTCAAGTGTTCATTAGTCAAAGTAGTTTAAAAAATTTCAACAGTACATATTCCTTACATAAAAGATAATTTGTCGTTTCAGGTCTGTAAGGATCAACTGCATTTTCAATGGAGGTCTTAACTCTCACTGAATATTTTGAAAATGATTTTACTGAAAGTTATTGGTGCCTAAGCTACCAACAACTTTCAGTCAAATTGTTTTCAAAATATTCAGCAGGCCTAGATTTAATATTCAGAAGGTTCAAAGTTAGTGCCCATTGAGATTTTTTTTGTGTGGCTTGTAGTACTGTAAGGCAGCTGAAGTTTTAAACCTCTTGATTTTTGTCTGTGATTAGAAAGGTGCTGCAGGCGTGATGTAACAATGTGTGAATGCAGCTGTCATGGACAGGACAAAGCGCATGTAATTATCAAAATGTTGGCCATAACCCTTTAACCATTAAATTTTTTCCAAGAAATTTTTTTCAAATAGAAAATCTTCATTTGCAGACTCAGAGTAAACCACATTGTACATTTGGAAAATTTACCACTGGAATGACTGCCTAAACGTTATCGAGCAAGTCATTCGAGTGGTAAATTTACAAAAATAGTACTCAGGACCACTGATGAAGCTGTTTTGGCTGGCTTGAGCATGAACCCTTTAACACTCATATCAGGCAAAATATGACTGAGCCAGTCATTCCAATGGTAAATTAAAAAGAATAGTGTTCTTTTGGTCTGCAAATGGACATTTTCTATGAGAAAACTTTAATTTTCTTGAATAAATTTAAGTTTTAAAGGGTTAAATATTAAAGGTTGGCCAAAATTGGTCAAGAAACTTACAATATTTTATTATTGAGTGGCAATATGCAAGCCAAACACTCATCTAAAACAAAACTAGAAATAAAATCTCACAGGATTTAACTCAACCAGAAGCTCTATAGTCCCTGGGGCTTAAGAAGTGTTTAAATGTGTGAATGTTTAACAGACATGACAGATATGATCACAGACTGACCAGAAATACAGTAGCACCTCCAGCCATGCTAAGGCAGTTACAAAGCCCTGCTTGACCATCAGGTACAACTCTCACAAAAACAATATCTAACACATTTACTGATGATATGTAAACATACTGATCAAGGTCAAAGAAACAGAAGTTCTGGCAGCCACTAGGACAAACAATATAGCACACTTATAGATAAATCCTTAGTCAGTTTGTACAAGACTGAGAATCACACTATAGGGCCTATACAAACAAAGGACACTACCAGTGGTCAGTGATTGGTCAGTGTTTGTTTATACTCAGTGCCATGGACAGCTGAATGATGGCAAGATAGCACACTTACAAACAATCTGCCACTGTTGGGTGAATACTAGCATATTATAATAAGATTACCACTGTACAGACTAGCAACAGCAGATTCGTTATGATCTACATACATGTAGGGAATATTGCATTTAAATTTTGAAACTAATTTGACTGGGAGCTATTGCTGCCTATGGCAACAACAGGTTTCAATCTAATTAGTCTCAAAATATTCAACAGCTTTTCTGTAAAGCTGTCAGGAATTGTACATGTAGACAGTTGCAATTTCAGGGATAAAAGGGTTGATTAATCAAACCAGTCATTCCAGTGGTAAATTTGCAAAAATCACCAGCTCTTGGCCTACAAAATGGACATTTACCAGGACGACTGCCAGAGGTCAGTTTTGACCAGCTTGCCCATTAATGGGTTAAAGATTTAACCCTTACAGAGCCGAAACAAACTTGTCTACAAAATGTATGTCAGCAACATATTCCATTTCAAATTTACTTTCAAAAAATTCAACATTTTTTCTGTATAATTGTCTTGAATCTGGGACCTTGGAAGATCAAGGGTTAGAGGGTTAAAATTGATTTCTGTCATCAGATAATAATTAAGGATTAACAAACTGAATTTTAATGTAGGTCGTAATATTGTAATTTGCATGTATATATTAATAGTTTATAGGATGAAAGCGTTTAAATTAATCACATCCAGTGAGTACTAATTAATATATGTCGCACGGTTTAACCGGTAAATGGCAATGATTTTGATCATTAACCCTCCAACACTCGCATCGGCCAGAAACGGCTTCTGCAGTCGTCCTGGAAAATGTCCATTTGCAGACTAAGAGAAGCCTATTTTTGAAAATTTACCACTGGAATGACTGGCTCGATAACCGAGCCAGTCATTCCAGTGGTAAATTTTAAAAAATAGGCTTCTCTTGGTCTGCAAATGAACAATTTTTTTTAGAAAATTTAAATTTTCTTGAACAAATTTAAGGGCTAAAGGGTTAACACAATGCTTATAACATTGATTATATACAGTTATTTCCTAGAGCAAGAACTGGGTCTTATTGGTCTGGATATCTGACTATTTAAAAAAATATTTTTGGTGGAAGGGGGGGGGGGGGGGTGAATATAAAAGCAGTTATGGCTAAAAAGGTACATGAAGCAGCCAGGTGGTGGTGGAGTGAATGAGATATGAGAGCTCTACAGCATGTCACATGGATCAACCAAATCATCCAACTATCACTCCGACTCATGCGCTCATGCACATACATGATATAATACCGTGACACAATTGATTATTTTGACCCAATTTATATATCCTGAATTCACACAGACAGACACTTACATTTACAAATGGTAGTTCCAGGAAAGCACCGGGACCCATCAGACTGTGACGTCGACTCTTCCGAGTACATTGCTCGATCGGCATCACAGGAAATGGATCAAAGCTACAAACAAAAAAAATTAAATGCAACATTTATAAGAATGTCACAATTATGGCGGGTTAGCCCATGTAATGGCATGGGTCGCCACCTTACACCTTCTTCCAATCGACCATATACCCAGATTCCATTGCATCAAACCTGCTAGATGGGCCTCCTGAGCCGGACCAAAGTGTCCTCTAAACCGATGTTGTCAAATATGATTAGTGTCCTAATGATGATAATGAGTATAATTGGTCAGAAGACAAATCTTTCTTAACCCTTTAATGGGCAAGATTTATTAACTATTTATCACTCAGGTCGGCTAAAAGCGACTTCTGCACTTGGTCTGGAGAAATATCAATTTGCAGACCATTTTTAAAGAAGATTTATCACTGAAATTACTGGGTCGATAGCTGCACCAGTCATTCTAGTGAAAAATTTTCAAAAATATCTTCTCTTGGTATGCAAATGGCAATTTTCTGAGAAAATTTAAATTTAAAAAACCTAACTTACGGGTTAAAGGGTAAAAGAAAACTTAATATTTTGATACGGTAAGTGAATGACTAACTTGCAGACCAAGAAGCCAATTTTTGAACATTTATCGCTGGAATGACTGGCTCGGTTATCAATCCAGCCATTTCATTGGTCAATTTTCAAAAATAAACTTCTCTTGACGGGCGAATGGACATTTCTCAAAATTGATGTGATTAAGTCAGTTTTGGCCCGCTTCATTAATGGCTCAAAGAATCAGCATGTTTTGGTCCAAACAGGTGTGTGTCCCCTCTCTCCATGTTATCCAGGGCTGCATTGTAGTACCTGTTTGATGATGAACGACCTGAACCCCGCCTGAGGTAATACAGGAGCTGAGTGTTCAGTAACAGCGCGGTCAATATTCCTATTATCAGCAATCCAAACAATAAAGCTGGAGTAGAAACTCCAACATATAAACTAAAATTATACACAAACACACACATCTCTACGTGTGTCTAAACTCATATATATTATGTGTGTATTCATGATACACAGCTGGAAATATTGACACAAATTCACATATCTCTTGTCTCGATGACATCTAACAGTCGGTGGGTCCTTATTAATAAATGATAAACTAAACAAATAATTATATTTTACAAAAAATTCACAGCTAAAATGCCTAAGGGAATTCATATATATCATCAAAAATATCTATTATCGTGTAGCTATAAAGCTATTATCTAGTGGTGTTTGACACACACACACACACACACGCACAAGTGCCACCTATTAACCCTTACATCAGTCTCATGTCAATAGTCTATCTTTTACTGTGCCAGTATCAAAGAAACTGGTGTACATTTTTCAACAATTTTGGTGGGAGATGCTGCTGTCTATGACAGCACCATCTTCCACCAAATTTGTTGAAAAACTTACACCAGTTCATCTCCTAATTTAATTTGAAAATTTGAAATTTTGACATCAGAGTGGTAATGGTTAACACACACGCCTAATGTACATACAAACATTCATAGAAATATTTGTTAATTGAATGTCTAATGAGCACAAATTACTGGCCTAGGTATTAGGCTACTATCAATATCCACGGATTGTAGATCTTAGTATAAATTTAGAGTTGAGCCATTCAAATGACTTTTCCTTGTCGTTAACATTTATTATTAGTTATATGTAGTTAATGTTATGCAACGACTGCCTAAAGCATTGCCACTTCAGTGTACTGGTGTGTACATATAATCAAAATGACAATACAGTCAATGGCAGTGAGGGGGGGGGGGGGAGATGGGGGGGGGGGGGCTAAAGAAAAAGTTGTCTCACTATCATATGGGTAACTCACATAAGCAATTTGGTTGAATTTTGTGATTGTTGAAGTCTATGAGTGTGCCAGGTTATATGTTACTATTTCTATGTCAAACCACATTAGGTGGCAACAGAACCACAAGATTTACACAAACTCTACAAAAGTCATTCTTCTACTGGCCTGTTTTTTAAGTTAAAAGTTGGATTTCTCTACCAAACATCAGTGATACGGGGGGGGGGGGGGGGGGGGACCCTGACTCAGCCTACATCCATGATTCTCCAGCCAGAAGGTTTCACCGACAGCTTGGGTAAAATATTGTCGCTTTTTTTTTCGTACACGGCGAGTGTTTTATTACTGTATGAAAAACCCCACAAATACCTGCCCAGTATTGTTGGCGATGATTCTCACTCTGGAGTCATGGCTACATGTATATAGGCTGGGTTAGGATGTCTGATAAAGAAATGTATCCTGAACAGTGATCTACATAAATTAACAAGAGCTCTGCAAACGGCGCATAATACCCCGCCATGATGACAAACCAATACAGCCTTCAGAAAATATTTATTTCTTCCTCAGACCCATCAAACCAGTAATCCTTATGAAGTGTAAAAGCGATCCGCTAAACGGTCAAGGAGGTATCGTCCAGAAACCAATTTTCAAGATGGCTGCCGCTGACTGGCGGCCATATTGGATTTCGGATTATCGTAAATCTCAATAGGTTTCTTCACCAGACATATTCCAACGACCCTAGGAAGCGATCCGATAAATGGTAACAGAGATATCATCCAGAAACCAACTTTCAAGATGGCAGCCCGTGGCTGCCGGCCATCTTGGATTTCGGATCAGTGTCGATTTCGATAAGTTTCTTCCTCAAACCTAGTCCAACCACTCTATCAGGTTTCAAAGCGATCCGATAAACGGTAACAGAGTTATCATCTGGAAACCAATTTTCAAGATGGCCACCGGTAGCTGGCGGTCATCTAGGATTTTGGATCATTGTCAATCTAGATAGGTTTCTTCACCAGAGGTAGTTGAACCACCCTATGTCTTTATAAATACAAGAATGAAATATGATAAATATTAATGCAAGTCTTACCAGAATTCTGTTTCAACATCCTGTGTTGGTATTCCTATGTCTATGACTGACATGACTGAATCCATACTGGTCATATTGTTAACCAGAAACACAAACACACACACACACAAGTATTCAGAACTTCAGAGATCTAAACTCAGACTAAGAGGGCTTTATGTATATATATATATCTCTCCATCCAGCTGAACGGAATGGCACACCCACCCTGCCTGGACACCACCATCAGAGTCAACTATCAGTTAGTCACAGCTGACCAGCTGTAGAGCTCTATGCACTCAAGTTCTCTCCATGGGGCTGGTCAGGCTTTAATGACCAGCAGCCTCTGGCCAATCAGTCCTTACATAACACCAAGCCAGGCAATCACAAAGATCCAGAGCTTACACATCTGTTAAATTTATATCATATTTAACTAAAGGCTAGCAGGAAAACAGCGCATAAAAACTCAGGCCCATCCAGAACTGACACAATTTGCAATGCTCTTAAGGTATGCCCATTTGCAGGCCAAGATTATTTTTAAAAATTTACCAGTGGAATGACTGACTGGCTTTAATAATCAAGCCATTCCAATGGTAAATTTTCAAAAAATCATTATCTTTTGGCCTATAAATGGACATTCAGCGAAAGAGAAACATCTCAATTTTCATATGTTATCCATTAACCCTTTAATGGTCAAGCCGGCCAAAACCGGCCTCTGCGGTGGTCTTGTGGAATGTCCATTTGCAGGACAAGAGAAGACAATTTGTGAAAATTTACCACTGCATTCCAAATTAAATTCTATTTAAATTCTATTGTCTTCTCTTGTACTGAAAAACCGCTTTTAATAAGCAAATACTTTGAATTTTTCGAGAAAATTTGACCATTAAAGGCGGGTTAAATACATTAACCCTTTAATGACAAAATTTTTTCAACAAATTTTTATATTTACTTATTGAATGTCCATTTGCAGGCCAAGTGAAGACCATTTTTTTAAATTTCCCACTGGAAGGGCTGACTCGGTTATCGAGCCAGTCATTCCAGTGGGAAATTTTCAAAAATAGTCTTCTATTGGCCTGCAAATGGATATTCCCCTAGACCAATACAGAGGCTGGTTCTGGCCGGCTTCGTCTTGAAAGGGTTAAAGAGCTATAGCTTACTAGGAGAGCCGTATCAAGTACATACTGGCAATCTGATTCTCAAAATGGAAACTAAACTTTGGCCGTTAATGGTACACAGGGCAACCATGATAAATACTCAGACTAATAGTACTATGCTGTGTTTTTGATACTTACTGACTACAGTAAGCTTAATGCCATTTCTCAATAATTGTGGCCATTCTTCAGAATTTACTTGACAAAGCAATAGTGATTCTAATTTTCTTTGTCATTTATGTAGCTCAACATATACAGGCAAACTTAATCCGCAAACCAAATATGCATGAAATGGCATCATACATTGCCCGCACCCTGCGGGGAAACTACATCTTACCGTTTATTTATAACCTTGAGTACATGTACTTATCAGGGAAGCTGTGCATGTCTGAACATGGTAGGTAGGGGGTAATCTTGGAATCAAAAGGTGCACATGTCAGAATGATGTGCATACATGTAGATGGTGAACCCTGAGGGTTGGGTAGGGTGGGAGGGGGGCGGAGAATGATTGGTAGCTAATCTTTGACCTAAGTTAATCATGCCATACAAAAGCTGTCTGGAAATGACAATCTTCATGATATATTACTGCCACATGGCATATACTACTGCTGCTGCTGGTCTAAAGCTGCTGACCAATGCTGTGCTTCTCATGGAAACATGCATCCACCATACATCTTAATGAAATATAACATGTCTAATGACCAAAGTTACTCCCTAAAGGAGATCACAAATTATGAGAATTAGATTTCAATAAAAACTGCCAAAAATACATGTTAAGTGTTTTGATAAGATTTAATGAATTTAAAAAAGTTGAAAGATTTTCACAAACTCGACCACTCCTAAAATTTCTGTCAAAGTCATAAATTCTGACATCCCATAAAATTCACAGTACGGTACATAAAGTAATCATTTGAATTGTCAACTATGGGGATTTTCCTGACAAATCTTGACCATTAACATGATTTAGTGATATTAGGGTTAAGGTCCAGTGGTACAGTGACCACACTCAATAAACCATTTAATGATCAAGATTTCATGTCAAGAAAACGCTTGAATGTCACTTGAGATAAAATATTATAATTTTGGTTACTATTTAAAACAAGAGCTCCGCAAACTAATAAATGACAGCTATCAGAAATATTTATTTCTTCCTCAGACCAGTAATCCTTATTAAGTGTCAAAGCGATCCGCTAAACGGTCAAGAAGGTATCGTCCGGAAACCAATTTTCAAGATGGCTGCCGCTGACTGATTGTCATATTGGATTTCGGATTATTGTAAATTTCGATAGGTTTCTTCACCAGACATATTCCAACGACCCTAGGAAGTGATCTGATAAATGGTAACGGAGATATCATCCAGAAACCAACTTTCAAGATGGCAGCCCATGGCTGGCGCCAATCTTGGATTTTGGATCAGCATCGATTTCGATAAGTTTCTTCCTGAGACCTAGTCCAACCACTCTGAAGTTTCAAAGCGATCCGATAAACAGTAACGGAGTTATTATCTGGAAACCAATTTTCAAGATGGCCACCAGTGGCTGGCAGCCATCTTGGATTTCGGATCATTGTCAATCTAGATAGGTTTCTTCACCAGTAGTCGAACTACCCGATGAAGTTTAAAAGCGATCCGATAAACGATAACAGAGTTATCATCTGGAAACCAATTTTCAAAATTACCACCGGTGGCTGGCAGCCATCTTGGATTTTGGATCATTGTTGATTTCGATAGGCTTCTTCCGCAGACCTAGTCCAACCAATCTATGAAGTTTCAAAGCGATGCGATAAACGGTAACAGTTATCATCTGGAAACCAATTTTCAAGATGGCCACCGGTGGTTGGCAGCCATCTTGGATTTCGGATCATTCTCAATTTCGAGAGCTTTCTTCCCCAGACCTAGTCTAACCACTTCATGAAGTTTCAAAGCGATCCGATAAACGGTAACGGAGTTATCATCTGGAAGCCAATTTTCAAGATTGGCGGCCATCTTGGATTTTGGATCAACGTCAATTTCGATAGGTTTCTTCCCAAGACCAAGTCCAACCACCCTATGAAGTCTCAATGCGATCTGTAGACAAATGGCAACAGAGTTATCATCCGGAAACCACTCTGCCGCCTGCACGCCCGCCTGGCTGGACGGACGGCGGCATTACATAATACCATGCCATATTTTTTGGCGGGGTATAAAATTTAACCAAGTTCACATAATAAACCAAGCCTTTAACCCTCATTACTCGGATGTCAAAATTATAAAATTTCAAATTAAATTACAAGATAAACTGGTGTTCATTTTACAACAAATTTGGTGGACGATATTGCTGTTGTAGACGCCAACATCGTCCACCAAAATTGTTGAAAAATGTACACCAATTTCTTTTCTATTGACACGGTAAAAGATAGATTATTGACATCAGAGTGATAAGGGTTAATCATTGTAATAGTAAATTTCCTCAAAATGTTTTTATCTTGGAGTGCACATGGCCATTGCTCAAGAGCGCTGTTACTGAAGCAATTTTTAGTCTGCTTTGACCATTAACCTTTTGACACATGAATTCCCCATATATCTCATTTTCAAGGCAACCATACAGGAAACAGCAAAATATTTTGAAATTATTTTGACTGGAAAAGCATTGCTTAATTTCATAATATTCAGCATCATAAATTTTGTATTGTAAAGAATTTACTTTTTCAGGGATTTGTCGGTGAAAGAGTTAAAAGGTTAAAACCCACAATCCTATTGAACCTCCCATTGTGGTCATAATGATGTCTCATAGTGTATTCAGCTTTGGTAAGTCTAGAATTTCAAATGAAGAAATTTCATCAAACATCAAAGATCTCTTTTAAATCAGCATGCCTTAATCACAAAAATACAGGTCTATAGATCTGTTAGCATAGCCTTAAGCCAGGGTATATAACAATAGTTTGCAAGGCACAAGGGCTGGCTGTTAATCATGTAATACATGTACATAAACCAACAATAATGGTGATGAGTACACCTGGTGAGCATGGGTAAAAAGCATTATTGTTATCCTGCAATAAACACTAGTGAATAATGACTGTGTTGTGATGCAATAGGCCTGGACACTTGACTGACCAGTGTCTAATGAACCTCTTAACCATTCACTGACAGGGAAGTTTTTAAAAACCTTTATTCAGAATTCACATTTAAACATAATTTCATGAGCTAGCCTTTCATACCATGAAGCGATTTTGACTGAAGATTGTTGCTGCCTACATGCTGACATGGTATCAAAAATCTTCCGAATTATCCATAGCCAAGATTTTAATTTACATCACATACATGTACATATACATAACAGAGGTCAATGGACCTTTCCAGTTTATCCATCCATTATATGATGTCAAAATCAACTACATGTACATGACATGTAGGATGAAGTTATAATCAATGACATCATAAATGACATAGATTGAAGTACAGGTACATCATGAATGCATAATTGGTGACAGGCTATTTGTTGTACGAATTCCATCACAGTATGTCTTTACTATTTAATACAGAAATAAATGAAAAGATGTAGTTGCCCGCAGGGCAACGTATGCCATTTTATGCATTTGCAGGTTGCCCACCGCAGATTAAGTTTGCCCGTATATGTTAAGCTACATGACAAAGAAAATTAGAGTCTCAGTCACTATTGCTTTGTCAAGTAAATTCTGAAGAATAAACACAATTATTGAGAAATGACATTAAGCATCCTGGTTACACTTTCTAATATAATTAAACAAACAAGAGGCCCAAGGGGCCTATATCACTCACCTGAACCACAAGCATTTCAACTAGAATGCTCTTTACCAAACCATTTATCTGACAGTTTCGAAAATTGCAAATTTGAGATCAGAATACCCAAAAACACATATAAAACCAATTTCAGCCTCAAAATCCATCAAATAAAAAAATCCAATATGGATGCCAAACATGTTATATTTTGATTGGCCCATGGGGTCCACGTTTTTGATGGATCAACTTCCCTTGAACAAACTTTAATTGCCCTTGGTCCCTCATCATATCTGCCACATTTCGGCCTGATCCCTTTAGCGGTTCTGGAGAAGTCGTTTTCGCTACAACTAGGTCAACCAAGATGGCCAAGAAACCATTTGACAAATTAAATTCCCTTGTTCATGTTTGCATCAATCCTATAAGCGGTTTCGGAGATTTTTAAAGACGTTTAACAAAATCGGCCAAAATCCAAGATGGCCACCAGCCCAATTGGCCGATCGGCTTCGTTTGAACAAAGTTCAATCTCTACACCCTAAGGATGCGTCCTGCAAAATATAATTGAAATCATACGGGTAATTCTCGAGAAAAAAACATTAAAAATTTCCCATTGCTTTAGTATGGGAGCTTTTGGCGGGAAAATGATGCAAGATGGCTGCCAAACCATTTATCCGACAGTTTTGAAAATTTCAAATCTGAGCTCAGAATACCCCAAAATACATACTAGACCAATTTCGGCCTCAAAATCCATCAAATAAAAAAATCCAATATGGCCACCAAACATGCTATATTTTGATTAGCCCACGGCAGCCATGTTTTTTGACGGATCAACTTCTCTTGAACAAACTTTAATGGCATTTTCGCTACAATTATTAGGTCAACCAAGATGGCCGCCAAACCATTTGACCAATCAAGTTCCCTTGAACAATCTTGGTTCAGCTCTTGCCCTAGATCACATTTCATGAGACTTGCTTCAATCCCCTAAGCGGTTTCGGAGATGTGTCCTAAAATCGGCCTAAATCCAAGATTGCCACCGATCGGGTTCATTTGAACAAACTTGGATCCTGATGCTCTAAGAATGCTTCCTGCCAAATATAATTGAAATCGGCCCAATGGTTCTTGACAAGAAGTTGTTTAAAGGAAAAGTTGATGGACGGACGGATGATGGACACACGACGGATGGTCGCCATGGCATAAGCTCACTTGGCCTTTGAGGCCAGGTGCGCTAATAAATGCCTTAAAATGATGAGTTAGTCAGTAGGTATCAGTGATTCAGTATAGTACTATTGGAGTATTTATCATGGTTACCCTGTGTACCATTAACAGCCAAAGTTTAGTTGCCCTTTTGAAAATCAGCTTGCCCCGGGCAACAGGGCAAATGGACATTTCGATCCCTGCACATGCTGTTGAATATTTTTGAAACTACATACTGTACATGCATAGAACATGAGAAATTTGCTGATCATAGTTGACCATGGTCTGACTGTGGTGCCATTTAACCTGCATGGTCAATTCATGGTTAGGAAAACAGGCTAGTCCCAAGCTATGGTTAACCAATCCTGAAATTATATTAGCAGAGCAGATTTCCTAAGTGCACAAACTTATAGATTAAACAAGAGGCCCAAGGGGCTTGTATCGCTCACCTGGAACATAGGCATCTCAACTAGAAAGGCCATCGCCTATAAGTAGAATCCTACGGTTTAGGCCAGAACTTCAGCAAGAACTAGGTCATCCAATATAGTTGTCAAGCAAATCGACCCACCTAGATGAAGTTTCCCAAGTATAACATCAATCCACCAAGCGGTTTCGGATTTAAAATTGGCCAAAAAAGTCTAAGCGGCCTTGTTTATAACAAAACTGTATCTCTATGCCATAATGATGCATTCTGCCAAATATAATTGAAATCAACCTAGTGGTTCTCGAGAAGTCATTTTAAAATTCCTACTGATTTAGTATGGGAGGTTTTGGCTCGTATATATATATATATATATATATATATATATATATATATAGATGGAAAGAAATGTTTAGCTAATGTTGCATCGTTGTTTGAACAAATGTCCTCGTACTGTAGGTCTCTTTGAGGTCGCTGTAAGAGTGTTGTTGCATCTGTGGCATAATAGCCATTAAGGTATTTGTAGGTTTCGAAGAGATCTGTATGTCTTCTCGTCCTCTCGCGTCGTGGTAGGAATTTTGTTGCACAGTTTGAGGCATGGTTTCTGCACCTTTTCTAATGGTTGTTTATCGTTTACTAGATGTGGATTGACTGGATTCCAAACTACAGATCCATATTCTAGTGAAGGGCTAATGATGGAGTTGAATGATGGTACAGTGACTATATTTGATGATCTATTGTTGAAGCATATTTTGATCATTCTGATTTTCTGCATGGCTTTGTTTACTATGGCTGTTATATGTGGTGATGGTTTCAGAATGTTGGAAACTAAAATGCCTACATCCCCCTGTTCCATTTCCTCTTTTAAATAGTGTCCGTTGAGCGAGTACAAAAGATTTATGGATGATCTGATTCTTAGGACGATACAGTTTTCAGCGTTGAACCTCATTATCCATATTTTAGACCTTGCAGCGAGTGAGTTTAGGTCATTTTGGAGTTCGCAGTCGCTTTCATCATAATTGATTATGCGGTAGCTCAGCTCGGAGTTGTCTGCAAAGAGCTTCGCTGTTGACTTTCCAGTCTGGATGGTCATTAACAAATAGCAGAAAAAGTACCGGGCCGAGGATAGAACCCTGTGGTACACCGCTTGTAAAGGGTTTCCAGTCTGAATATCCATTTCTTAGAATGAATTGTTGCTATCTATGAGATAGGAAAGATTGAAGGAAATTTAAATTTCCCTTTCTCTGAGATCTAACAATACTCACCATTCTGTTACTTCTGATATACAGCTGGCCCTGACAGCTGGCTCTAGGACTATAGACTTAGAAAGCTTTACCGACTCCTTGGAACCGGGTACTCGGCTCCCAACTGCCGAGTACCCGTCTACCATAGAGCTCATATTGTTTGCATAGCCACCAAACAAGAGAAATCCATGGCTTGCCTCCGTGGGGCTGGGAGGCTGGGTCCGTAACAGAATGGTGAGTATTGTTAGATCTCGGAGAAAGGGAAATTTAAATTTCCTTCATTCTCCTTCGATCAATACTCACCATTCTGTTACTTCTGATATACACCAGATTTGGTCAGTAACCTGGTGGGAAGGGGCAAGCCATAACTGCTACTTTTGCCCCTTGGAGAAAGAGCTAGACTTAAGAACTTGACTAAAGGAAACCTAAAAAAGGACCGTCAAGTTAACGGAACCGAATCACATTCGCATCACTGCCCCCCCCCCCTTTTTCTCCTAAGAAAAGGGAGAGAACTCACGAACATGTATCTCGCCTGAAAACACAAATATGCCAAGAGGGTTAACTGCTCTTTGCATATACACATGTATTAGCCTGGGAATGAGCATGAATATATAAGATGAATGAACATGATATATAGACATAATACAAAAAACTCTCAATCTTGAATTACCTTATGATAATTGGACTTCAGACATACCGCCTCCAACCATTCACTGGTCCGGCCATCAGTGACACAATCTGGTTGTCATCCTCACGCTCGACCATGCCTGCTTTAGGTTCTTTTCTAACCGAAGTGAAAAAAGGGTGAAGAGCAGTGTGGTCACTTAACTATCGTCTCAAAACAGCTAAAGCGAGTGGATTGGCACATCACTCATATAGTAATCCGTAAATGAGGACTCACAGTGCCATTGTGCAACGGCCATGATGTCCTCTAACGGAACACCACTGTAAAGGACGGTCGAGGCGGCTATTCCTCTAACATCATGTGCCCTTGCGCCTTGCACCTGGTGCCCAGTCGCCATCTCATGAGTAGTCTGAATGCATTCGACTACCCAACGAGAGATAGTATCCATGGATGCGGTGCCATAAGGCTTCTTATGGCAGATCCACAGATGTCTATCGTTCGACCGTAACGAGTCAGTCCGTTTCTTGTACTTAGTCAAAGCACGGACCGGGCACCAGACACTGGCATCACGATCAAACCTAGTTAACTTCGGTATTATGATCGGTTTGCCGGGATATCTCAAAGATTGATTCTTTGACATAAACTCTGCTCTTGGCAGAAGACGCAGACCCTCTCCAGAGACAATAAATCGGTCCCTCTCTGCCGAAAGCGCATGGATCTCACAGCGCCTTCTAGCTGAGGAAGCTGCCAATAGAAAGACCGCCTTTAGAGTCAAATGCTTTAGACTAGCCGAACGCAACGGTTCGAAAGGGTGCTTGGCCAGTACATTAAGCACTAAAGATAGACTCCAGGCTGGAATGACTACCGGTTGTCTCGGGCGGAGATTGCTCATTCCCTTCACCATCACATTTAACTGGGCCACCTCTGGACTATCCCTGTTGGCTAGACAAGGGATAACGGATGCCAAAGCTGACTTGTATCCAGCAATTGTGACGGGAGCTAGTCCTGAAAAGAACAGCTCACAGAGAAAGTCTGCTATTTGCTGAATAGTGGATTGAAAGGTATCAATACCCTTTTCTTCACACCAGTCTGCAAATCTGTTAACGTTGTTGTTATATGACTTGAAGGTTGACCGCCTTCTCGCAGCCGCGATGAAATCAGCAGCTTGTCGAGAAAAGCCTTCCGACGTGGAACGTTGTTTGATAACATCCACGCAGTCAATTTGAACATTTCGGGACGCTCGTGTAGGAAGCGTCCCTTGGCCTGGGAGATTATGTTCGGAATCTCAGGCAACTGCACTGGGTTTTCCACCAGCAGATCTAGCAGATCCGTGAACCACGCCCTGCTTGGCCAACACAGCGCTATTAGCAGGACCAGACATGGTTCTTCCCTGATCTTCACCAATACCTTCGGCAGAAGAATGGTGGGTGGGTACGCGTAAGCGTGCATCCCTCTCCAGCTTATCGCCAGAGCGTCTGTATCGACGGCATTTGGATCTGGAATCGGCGAGACATAAGTCATGATTTGAGCATTTTCCCTTGTGGCGAACAAGTCCACGTTGGGTTTGCCCCAATGCTCGAAGATCCTTCGCAGAACTGGAGGGTTGAGGGACCATTCTGTTGGCAGAATTCTCTGTCTGCGAGACAAAGCATCCGCCAGAATGTTCAATCGGCCAGGAATGTGAGCTGCTTTCAAAACAACCGAGTAATTCCTGCACCATTGAATCAAGTTCCACACTTTGATACAGTGTGGGTGACCTGGTCCCGCCTTGGCGATTTATGTATGATACTACCGTCGAGTTGTCCGACGGTATCAATATCACCGTGCCCCTGATCATCGGAAGAAACTCTTCCAACGCCAGTTCTACTGCCATCATTTCCAACAGATTGATATGCAGCTGACTCTCTTGGAGAGTCCATGTGCCTGAGACCTGGTGCTCTCCCAGGCAGGCACCCCACCCCTCCAGCGATGCATCCGTGTACACGGACAGCTGGGGGTGGGGTAGGTGCAGCGAAACCCCATCTAGGAGATTCTGACGCTTTTCCCACCATACAAGATGCGACATTATCGGCTCCAAAACTGGTACCAGTTTTGACAGGGGTTCTGTTCTCTGTCTCCACAGAGACATCAGATACAACTGGATAGGTCTTCGCATTAGAGCAGCGTACAGGATCACCTGCTCCATGGAGATCATCATGCCCAGCATCTGAAGAAACCACCTCGCCTGAATGTGCCTGGCGGACGGCTCCCATGCCTGACGGACCGGCCACCGCTACTGGACCACCCGGAGGTGGCCGCAGAGAGACAGAACCCGTCAGGCCGGAGTCCGACGGGACTGCCAGGGGGGCCGTACGAGACGGCTCCCTCGGTGACCAGTCCAGAACCCTGTCCAAGGACAGGGTCCGTACCAAGCATGGGGAGAGACTGCCCAACAACTTTCGGCAGCAGGGATGACACCAGCGTGGGCAGAACGCTATGCAGAAAGCCCTGCATAGCCGGACCAAACCACGCCGGCTGTGCCATCTTCGCCACCTCCAGCTGAAGACGTGGAGCGCCCCCCACGGCCGAACCGGACGCTCCACGATTTAATTTCGGACTGCCTGACCCCGCGTCAGACCCAGCCAAATCCTTCTGGGCAAGGAACTTCAACATCATATCCACGGACCACACTGCACACACATTACACCTACTATCAAGGTTACATGAGGTACACCTAAAGCAGACATGCTCCTTAAACAGGACCCAGATGAACTTGTGGCATTCGTCACATGATGGCGGGGCTGGCTTGGCCTATAAATAAGCACAAACCTACAATAAGCAAGCGGAACGAGACAAAGATGGAAGGCAGACAATTAATTTTTAAATAAATTGACCATAAATTAATTATAACCCTCCCGCACCCCACCCCGCAATGTTACAGCAAAGATCGCATTGATTATGACGACAAGAACGAAGCGGGCATAAATACACCCATAAATTGATCCTCCAGGATGCATAACGGAACCAGGAATCATATCGCATAGCATTCGGGGTATATTTACCAATCAATATAAATTATACTCCTAACGAAAGCCAAAACGATATGTGAAGAAACAACAAAATGTAAACAAACTGCTGTAGCACAGGGTAAAACCGCAGACCACACATCTAAATCAAGAATTTTGAAACCACTGATCATTGCAAACAAATCGTGATAACACGCAAAACTTGAACATTCCAAAGTTTTCTGGTACCATTTTAGTACGCAGCACCCAGAATAAGATGCGCGAATTAATGAAAAAAATTTTCTTCACATAAACATCTGAGCACCACAGTGTGACGTTACCCGCTCGGATCTTACGGAGAATGACGTCAGCCGATATTCGTGTTAGAAATACTGTAGCAAACACCTATTTTCATATCTGCCAATCGCCTGTTGGGGTTAAAGAAGGCGATAATCCGGCCAGCTGTATATCAGAAGTAACAGAATGGTGAGTATTGATCGAAAGAGAATTGAGACGTCATAAAATGTGTCCCTTTAGTCCTAAATTGTGCAGTTTATGTATGAGGCGTGCATGTGGTACTGTGTCAAATGCTTTGCTGAAATCTAAATAAATTGCATCAGTTTGTTTGTTGTCGTCGTAAGCCAAGAACAAATCTGACATGCACTGTGTGATACAAGAGAATCTTTTCTGAAAGCCATGTTGATGGCAAGATATTAGCTGATTATCGTCGATGTGTTGTCCCAGTGCGTCGAGGACAAGTCTCCATTAGTTTCCATATTTTGCTGGACTAACTACAAGTCGATAGTTATTTGGTGAGAGCCGAGATCCCTTTTTAAATAGTGGAGTCACATTTGCATCCCTAACACCCTACTGCCTGTTTCCCATGGCAGCACTGTAACTAGAAAGTCAAAGATGCTCGCAAACAACTTTTTCCCCAAAATGTCCCTCTTATTAGTGTGTAAAATAGAAAGCTACAATTTACAAAATACTTCCAACATTATAATATTATAGCATGAGCCATACTGCCTAAACTCATCAGTAGCTCATAAAAATCTAATATATAAAACTTATAGCTCACTAAAACATATCTCCGCTCATTTGTTTACCTCGGTGACATCATCATGTCCAGCGATCATTGACTCTGCCTCGCTGCTAAAGTGTATGGAAAAAATAAGGGTCACCATTTATAATAAGTTCAAAAAGGTTGCCATGCGGAGTTGCAGTATGGCGGTTCGATCCTCGACCGGGGAGATGGTGATCAACAAATTAAACTAATGGGTGCATGACTGCAGTTGGTTAGCATGTGGAAATTGAAGCTGCATGTTGCCTGTGCGTCAATAAAATAAAAATACATACATACATACATATATATATATACATACGCACGTACAGATATACATACACGATGCACGCATGCAGTACTTATGCAGGCATGCACGTACATGCATACACATACAGGTATTGGTGAATATGAGCAAATTTAGTAGAAGTCACTTAATTATATACAATATCTGGACATCCTGGTTTGAGTGACTGAAGACAAAACAAATGCTACAAGTGATATTGGGAGTGAGATTCCATCAACACTTTCACGACGTAGCCAGACAAAACCAGCCTTTGTAGTGGCCTTGGGGAATGCCCATTTACAGGTCAAGAGAAGACTACTCCCGAAAACCCAGCACTGGAATGACTGACTTGATAATCGAACCAGTCATTCCAGTGCTAAATTCCCAAAATCAGCCCCTCCTGGCCTGCAAACTATGGACATTCATAAGTACATATTTTAATTCTATGAACAAATTTAGTCATTAAAGGGTTAAAGGTGCACCCACACCGGAATGTCAGAAAACAAAACTGCCGGGACTCGCGCCCCCAGACACAAATTGTGTCCCCAGACATAATTAAGTGAAACAAATCCCAACATATGCCGATTCCATCACAAATCAATATAACTCCTTAAGTCTGATAAGTCGAATTAGAGCAACAGGTCCTCAATTCACTCCACAACCGAGAAGAAGCACACTAATCTATATAGAATGAAATCAGCACATGCCAAGACCCGTCCCACCCCACCACATCAAGGCACCAAACCTACGGCTCCAAAGAGCACAACCCCCCACAATTTCCCTCTCAAGCATGCCGGTGTGGACATGACCCTACAATACTTCTCCTTAATTTTTACCTTTTGTAATCAGAGCATGATCTCTTTTAATTACACAATCGGTGACAAACTAATCTTAACCAGATTTCGTGGCAAACCAAAAGCCAATAGTAAACCTATGGGAGGAATTAGAATCAAGATATAGCCGATTAATTAATTTTATTGTGATAACAATTGTCCTAAGTACCGCGAGAATATGGAACACCATGATATTGCTTGGATATACCGGGACAGTATTTAAGTTCAATATTATTTATTTCACAATTTATGTACATGTAAACAGATACTACAGGCAGTCCATCCAAGGCAATGCCTATAAAGTGATGGCCCCCTTATACAACACACTACATTAATGATTAAAAA
Source organism: Chaetoderma sp. LZ-2023a (assembly GCA_034401795.1). NCBI lineage: Eukaryota > Metazoa > Mollusca > Caudofoveata > Chaetodermatida > Chaetodermatidae > Chaetoderma > Chaetoderma sp. LZ-2023a. Next base: position 136,735,321 of record CM067371.1, on the reverse strand, counting down.
ACAAGAGACACACAAAGAGGACAACATTAAAAAGCATTCACATAACTTACAAAACATAAAAATACATGTGAAGAAATTAACATGTACTGTTTGCGGTAAAAGAAGGAAGTTGTTCGGGTGGGAGTTGAAAGGGGAGGGGGGGGGGCAGAGCTGTCAACCCCCAGTTCAAGCAATCAGTGGGTTCAGGTGAAAAACCATGATTTTCAGTAGTTTCACACACTCTTTCAGTAGTGGATTTTCAGTAGTTTCAGGAACCTTTCAGTAGTTCAGTAGTGATTGAAAAAGCAGCAAAACGTGATTTTAACCCTTTCGTGATGAAACCGGGCTCTGTAGTGGGTTTGCGTAATGTCCATTCGCTGGCCAAGAGAAGACTATTTTTGAAATTTTTACCACTGAAATGACTGGCTCCGTAACCGAGCCAGTCGTTAGTGGTAAATTAAAAAAAATAGTCTTCTCTTGGCCAGCAAATGGACATTCAATAAGTAAATGTTTAAATTTTTCGAAGAAATTTAATCATTAAAGGGTTAAACAAGGCGAGAGAGGAATATCTATGAAATGTTACCACTGGAATGATTGACTGTTATCGACCCAGTCATTCCGGTGGTAAAATGTAAACATAGTCATCTAGTATTGTGCGAGTTAATTTACATTTTTTGATAGAAATATTTTATTTTTTGCAATGTGCATATGTACATGTATGTATCACCTTTTTTTCTTTCTTTAAAACCGGTCATCTCTCTGTATATTCTCGTGCATACACATGTCTTTTGAACTTTTTTATTGGTATTGCAGCATTATCAGGTTGCGTTGAGCGCTTCCACAAAGTTTGGTGATTATTTTTCATATTTAGACACCAAAATCGGAAAACAGACTGAAATCCACTGTGCACAAAATCTCATACCACAATCATGGAAATATATATTACCAGGAAATTCATGTTACAATATTTCGGTAAAGACTTATTATATTAAAATATAAAAAGATTATTTAGATTTTCTCATGCTTCGAACGGATGATTTCTGATTTACATCGGTATATTTATATAGTTGAATTGCCTATCTGTAACCATCATAAACAAACAAACTTCCGGGATTCTTGCATAGTGCTAGCTTTCGCATTCTATTAATCCAACGATGTAATAAGGCGAAAAATGCCGATTAACGAGATTAGAGAATCTTGGCAGGCTGTTTCATAGATATAGAATAGCTGTAGAGCGTGTATGCTAATTCTATTACGTAGTTGTGATTAATATAGCCAATACGTAGTATCAGATTAATATAGCCAATACCATTTCATTTCTCATAAAAATATATAAATTTGCCTTTATTCAAATGCTCTTCCAATTATCAAAAGAGAATTGAGTCAGTTTTGGAGGCTACATGTACATAATATGCCAAAATTCATAGAATCGTGATGACGTCATCACAATCAAATTTCCCATAATACCCTGGGAGTGACGCCATTTATGGAGGGGCTAATTTAACATTACGAGCAATAGGCCATAAAACTAATTACATTTTCTTTACTATCTTGCAAAATTCACTCATGATTTGATGTTTTCTGATACCGGGCGGGTTTATTACCGATACTCAGATATATGATTTAATGGTTTGAGCTTCATGGAAAATGTAAACAATGCATTGCTTTGGGCAGTCCTCTTTAGCATGTAGTAAGGATGCCCCAACTTTAATGGTGGCTGATCTCAAGATGCCTGGATGTGCGAAACTATGAATAAAGGTATGAGCATAAGCACTCTACTGCCATTCTAACTCTATGGGCTGTTCTCAAATGTTGGCTAGATTGAGCAATTAAAACCTCTTGACATAATGGAAGCCGACGTGTTTTGATAAGCAGTCACCGTTTTTATAGCCTCACAAACAGAAATTCGCAATTTTAACACCTTATCCGTATTACCGTAATTGCACAACTTTTTATTTCCGTATTTTCACTCGCAACCCATACATGCGTAGTTTGAATGCTATTTCCGGGTACTAGTCCACTTTACGGGTCGCCGATAATGGCGGACAAAATCATGCAAAATATCGCGACAGACGAGATTTACCGAGATTTTAACCGTTGCTAGGAATTCCGTAATGACGTCAACGGAATCCTTTTTATTGTACCGCGATTGGTTAATATCAATGACGCGTTAATGACGTCACACTGACGCCTGTGACACATCAATAGATAGCGTTAATTTAGATTTGATGTACAACATCATTCTTAAAGGGCGGTTTTGCTGTTTATTGTTAAAAGTAGGGTTGCATGATTTTTCGATTATTCGCGATTATATAATTCAAAATGATCGTGGACGATTATAAAATGAAATAATCGTATAATCGCCATGTTGAAATTTTTGTCAAGACACTTTTACGCTTGTGAAACTCTGCTCGCGTTACCAATCATGGAAACAAACATCCGGCTATCAGCCGAATGTGTGAATGATTAAATATACTAAATAAATAACTGATTTGTTTGTATTGACTCATGATTAGTTTTAGATGAATAAAGATTGTTCACTTGGTCGCTATTTGTCATTGTTGTTGTAATCACAGACGCTTATCCCGCATTCCCCATTCTCTGAATAGTTATGCGCTAGCGGTTCCCCCCAAAAAAGTTCTAAAACTAATACCACGGAAATTCAACGCATTTTCTCCTGTAAAAATTCTCACCGCCTATGCCTATGTTTAATGTATACCTCAACACATCACCGGGGAAGTGAAATTATTTGATTTGAGCGCCTAAATATTGCGTATCCTTTAATAAAAGTCGTTTATTACATCAAAATTTATCCACAATTTGATATAAAATGGCGTCGCGAAAAAAATACAAATCACGTGATTCGCCTCCAATTGAAGTTTATTTTAGAGCGAGTACTCGGATATAAATATTCTGGAATCGGGGACTCGGAACTCGGGAATATCTACCTATTATCATTGCGCGATAGGAACTGAGTATTATACTGATCTGAATAACGGGTACCCATTTGATAAACTCCCGTTAGCGCATAATATCTCACGAGAACACGCCGCCTCCCATTGCAAAAGAGCCGCTGGCTCGCCAACTTAAGAAGCCGGCTATATTGTCATTCGTAATAATTCAATTTGGATCATTTTACATAAATTTGGTCTTAAAATATATTTATAATAAGGAAGCTATTTAATCACGCCAAGACTGTTTTAAGTGCATTTTGACTACAAAAGTGTGAAATAAACTTTATTATATCTTGAACATACGTGGCCTACTATTAGTATTAATCTAATAAGTGGTCGAGATTTACAAATCCGAGGCCTGTATTGACTTCTAGAGGGGCTGGAAATGTATCAGGGCAGAGATTGGTCTGAAGTAGACACACCCTGTGACACGATTGTTATTATTATACACGCTATTCTTACAAATTTTCCTATACAATCTGCTGAGTTAGGGGGTGGGCTTCTAATACAGATTTTTGCCGTCTTGAAACTGCTAAGAAATCATTGGAGCTCATATGTCAAAGTTAGGGGGTGGGCTTCGATTAGAGCATAGGCTACAAATAAGCGAAATACAGTACCTTCCCTTCTCCGTCTAGTTCATGATTAATCGTATGATCGCGATTATTTTTTTTACATGATCGCGATTATAAAAAACCCTAGTTAAAAGTAACAGTAAAATAATAAAAATTCGAGCGTGGAAAAAGAGTGGATGGTTGCAGGGTGTTTGGAGGAGTTGAAAGAGGAAAGTTGGAAGGTGCTTCTTTGAAGTAGTGGAGGATCAAAAACAAGACACGTTTATTCCTATAATTGAGAAATATATCATCAAAAGTACCACAATCATTTCAGATTGTTGGAAACCATATAATTGTCTAGCTGATCACGGATATGAACATTTCACCGTTAACCACAGTAAAAACTTTGTAGATCCTATTACTGGGGACACATGCACATTAGGGGTCCTTGCTTCTTGTTGTCGTTAGTGAGCTTGGTCGATAGACCCTACTCAAGACATTGCTTTTTCCTAGGCACCATTTTAATTTCAGAAATACAAAATATTCTTAACCTGGGGGTTCCTCCCAGACCCCTTGACAAGCGTTTGGAACTGATTAGACGCGGATACATCGTGGGAATTCCTGAACATGTTATATCACGACTGCTTTCCAGCTTAACAGGCTTCTACAAAACGCTATTATTTCTTTGAAAATCGGTCAAAATCTTGGAGATAATGATACAATTGGTTTTCGATGCTGTGTAACCATAGCAGTAGGCAAGTACATGGCATAGATTATGCAATACATCCACGTCACGGTTTGAATCACAATACATCCCTCAGTCAGTGATAGACTATAGATAATAGAGAAGACAAAGCCAAACGAAAACTGGTGACAATAAGTATTCATACCTGTCCGATTCAGCCATTTACTTAAAACAGCTAATATACTTGTCCTATTTGAAACATAGATTCAGGTTTTCCCAATAACATAAATAACTACTTATTTATTCGCATGTATTTATTTAGAACTTATTCTATTATAAATATGTCCAAAAATTGGTTTGAATACAGCGGTGATAAACGTCAAACCGAATTGACCAATCAGCGAGCTAAGATTTTTGCTAGCCGTCAGTCATTGGAGGTCATTGATTGACAGCGAGTGTTCAATGGTCACTTATTGAATAAAAGCCATTTTAAAATACGCTCGGGCTGGAAAATTACTAATCTAATTAACAATGACAAAGCTTATAATCTAATTAGTTATTAAGCCCACTAAAAATATTTCCTATGTTTAATCAGGAGTGGGCGTGGCTTAGTTCACCAGGAAACAACATGGTGGCTGCCATACAAGAATGTTGAGTTTATTTCCTCATTTTTATACACTGCTTTATTTCGTTGTTTTAGTGAAGAGCTTAAATTATTTATCGGCCGACGGTTGTCAGTCAAACAACTGTTCACTTGATGTAAGTTTGTCGATACAGAATACGTATATTTACTTAAAATCTTGGGTGAAAACTACACATTGACTGACTAAATGAATAAAGAATCAACATACATTAACATTACCATATGTTTACGATCATGACCATCATCAACCTATTCGCTTAACCCATAGCGCACTGATGACAATATTCTGCGTCAATAACAAAGAAACTGGTGTTCTTTCTTCTTTTCGATCGCTGGCATCACACTTGGAGAGGCGTTCTCAAGATGAAATCTGTGGTTCTCTGCAGTTCTTCCACAGGCCCATACAGCTTTTCAAGAAAAGAGGTTGACAAAGGCCAGATCTCTTCTCTCAGCAGCTGATACGTACTGCAACATTGAAGTATGTGCTCTGTGGTCTGTTCTGCTTCTCCACAAGGACAAGCGGGCGATGTCGTAATGTGGAACCGCCTGTATATGTGTTGGTTTAGTCTGTTATGTCCAGTTCTGAGATGAAAAATGGTCACCTGCTCTGGCCTCGAGAGATGATGGTAGGCATCTTCTGATTGAGGTGTTCTATAGAGTGACTTGATGATAGTCTTCATCTCTGTATGTGTAACCATGTTTTCTGTCTGATTCTCTTCTGCACCCACCGTTGCCATCTTGTCTGCTTCCTCATTTCCTTGGACTCCACAGTGTGAGGGGATCCACTGCAATGCTATCTGAAAGCATTTGATGGTTGGTAGTGCTTCTTCAAGTTGTGGCAGCTTACCTTTGGTGATAGTCTCAAGGACGGAGCGGGCATCAAATAAAAAGACAATCTGTGCAATAGGGTCTGCTGTTCTGCTGATGGTGTTAGCTGCATGGACCAGTGCTTCGACTTCAGCTCTGTGGTTTGTGCAGTGTTTGCCTGTCGGGATTGCGGCTGACTCATGTTGTCCGTTTGGCTACTGTATGTGCAGTCCGGCACGTCCGCTCCTAATTGCATCTTTGGCTGATCCATCTGTGTAGATCCTTATCCATGTCTCCTGAGGGTACATTTCTTCCAGCATGGCTAGGGTCAGGGCCTTCTTGCTCAGATCACTGTGTTCATCTTTGGTTGTGAGATGAGGTACTGTGGTGCGAATAGCTATGCTCTCTAGTTTGTTTACCCAGGGTGGAGGATCAAGGGTGTGGTTTGGGTCTTCTATTTGTGCTGGCAACATTTCTTGGTGTTTCCTTTGAAGTGCTTTTGTCTCTTTCACAAAACTTGATCTTTTAAGTCTTCCTGATGACAGCTGTGCTTGCCTGATCTTCATCGGGTGGTTGTTGAACGATTTGAACTTTGCGGCTTGGATCAGTGCTTTGCATTCCCTTCCTTTATTAAGTGGGGGAATGCCTGCTGTCTGCTCCATTTTTTCTATTGGTGTTGATCTCATTCCACCAGTGATGATACGCAGTTCCTGGTTTTGTACTCTGTCGAGGTTCTGTTGATGAGATTTAGCTGCTGTCATCCATGAGCTGGATCCATACTCAAGGTGTGGTGAAACTAGTGTTTATTTTTCAACAATTTTGGTGGATAGAAAAGATTATACCAAACACCAACAATGACAGGCAGTGTACATATATGGTGGTGTTCCATATTCTAGCGGTAGTTACGACAGTCGACATCACAATAAAATTAATTAATCTTCTCTTACTGAAATGTTGTTGGAATTTGAATGTCAGTCGTATTTCCCCAATTGTCCACAAAATGTAATCCAAGTTTTTTGTATCACCTCGGGAAAACGACATGGTGGGTGGTCGTATTTCAGAGAGGTTGACCATATTCTCGCGGTAAACAAAGAACATTATCTACGGTGGACCAGCGTAGCCAAAACATGGACAAAAATATCACGACTGCTTTCCAGCTTAACAGGCTTCTACAAAACGCTATTATTTCTTTGAAAATCGGTCAAAATCTTGATTCTCTTATACTGTATGCATATAGGGCACCCCATTGTTTGTTTATTAGACGCATGATTGGGAAACCCGTAAAATTATTACATAATGACTTGTAATGATAACGTGTCATGATGTAGCCACTTTCTGAGCTTATTATAAATGGGTACCCTTATTTCTTCCCTACACTTTAATTGTCCAGCAGCGAGGTGGAATCGCTGATCACGGGACTGATTGGGAGACAACGTATTTCTGTCAGATAGAAGTTTTATCTATTAGTTTTTTGTAAATCAGATTGCCGCGAGAATATGGAACCCATGAGAATATGAGACGGGAGTATAAAGCAACATCAAAGAAATAATACATGCATAATATATTATTAACTATATACTATTATGCTATCAAAAGAGCTACCTATCTATGACTAGATGCCAATTTATATACATGACTAGATGACACACACAGGCCCTTGAATCCCTTCAATGTCGACACAACACAATGCCGACACAACAGAAATACACATACAAGCACACAAATACACACTGGGTATATCTATATAGTAGCACGTACACCTCCACTGCATCAACCATGCCAAAAAAAGCAAATGCCCGTGCTATAAGCAGAAAAAGACTGGTCACCATGGGTGGGTTTCACAAACCTTCACAGCCCAGAATCGCCCACACGAGCAAATCTCCATGGCTACCTCAATCCCTATCGATTAGCTATTAGTTACCATAGAAATCCGCTCAACTGCGAGATCACTGTCAGGCATAGAAAGTCCCGTAAAATGCACTCCCGGAATTCTATCAGTATCACTCACATGACTATGGTGGTATAGTGGAACGCTTAGAGTGAAAGCCAAATAAATTGTTGCATATCATGTTGCATATGGTGGGGACATTATTTTTAAGGAGGAATAAGAATTTGGCAGCATCATCTAAGAATCGAAATTGGCCATAAGCAACTTGAACCGTATAAAATAATGTTCTTTGACTATATTTTGAGCAGGTCATTTAGAAAATGGTATTCATCCTCAATCTGATTTGGACAGAATGGTCATTTTCTATCCTCAAGAGGTAGACACCAGTGGTGACCTTTCTCTATCATCAGATCATTATTATTATGCGGAGTCCACAAAAGAACTTCCTTGTCTTGAAGTTTCTTGTATGGATTAGATATTCCTCTACATTTATTGAGTTTTTAACTTTCCTATATATTCTTAGTTTATTGCCTGATCCATTCTTCACATTATCATTTTCAAGTGTCTGAATAAAACTCTTGTGCAGCTTGTCTTTAATCTTCTCTTCTGTTGCTAACAATTTAGAATGTAATGGCGAGCTAATTGTTGAAATGGGGTCCCAGATTCCTAGTTCATGGCATATATTTCTATTAGTCAGCAAGCCACGACATTTTACTAGTGTAAGGAATGTTCTGACATGCACTGAACGCATCCAAAATCAGCCTAGATGGTTTAGCATGTGCCAGTCTATGGTGGTACTTAGTTACAGATAAGTTATATCCTTTACTAAAGGGTACTGTCCAACCTCGGCCCTAACAGCCCAGTTGGATGCTCTTTTATTGACACCTAAAATGTACTTGCAGAATTTCAGATGTATCGATTCAACAGACGGCTTATCATATTTCACTATGGACTTTACTGAAGGACCCCAGACCTCGCAGCAATATAATAATACAGGCTTAAGGCAGTGAAATAATTTGAGACTTACCTTAATAGGAGGACTATGTTTTAATATCGAGTGATATAAATGATTAAGACACTTTAGACCTTTGTTTTGTAGTTGCTTAAGTGCAGAGAGAAAAGTTCCTCGGTTATTGATCATAATCCCTTGTCTTTAATCTTCACTAGTATTAGCAAGAGCTGTTGTTCCTAGGTGCAATGATGGAACTGGAGTTTTTAGATTACCATTACTAATCATCATGGTCATTGTTTTCTCTATATTGATAGATAATTTATTGGTTACTGAGAACTGTAGCAAAGAGTCCAGATTATTTTGAAGTCCAGAAGCTGTATGTGATACAAGAATCAAATTGTCAGCAAACAGCAAATGATTAAGTTTTATTGATTCTAATTCTCCGGCATCGCCATTATCACGAAAGTAGTCTTTAATGTCATCAATAAATAGGGTTGGGGAAAGAGGGCAACCCTGCCTAACACCTCTCCCGCCACGAAACTTGGGCGATAGACCACAGGAGGTAATTACTCTGTATGGTATATTTGCGTACATTGATTTAATCAAGGCCAAGGACCTTCCTGTTATTCCTTTATCAATAAGTTTTTTAATTAAGATTTTATGGTCAATCATATCGAAAGCCTTCTTAAAATCTACAAATGCCAAAAACAGACGTTTATTTTTTGAAAGGTATTTGTCTACAATGGTTTTTAAAATAAATAGATTGTCTGAAGTTTGATGATCTTTCCTAAAACCTCCCTGATGTATACTTAATAAGTAATTTTTCTCACTAAAACGTATGATACGTTCGTTCAAAACTTTGTTGAATAATTTTTCCATGCAGCTACTGAGAGCAGTTCCTCTATAGTTGTTAGGGTCTGACTTATCACCCCTTTTATATAAAGTGGTTTAATATTAGACCATTCCTTGGGATAGTGACCAGAGTCAAGGATACAATTAAATAACTTTGTGAAATAATCTATCACGTTTGGCATTATACATTTGAGCAATTTGTTAGGGATGTTATCTTTCCCAGCAGACTTTCTATTCTTCAAGAACATTGTTGTGAAAAGTATTTCAGTCGCTGATATGGGCTCAATTAGTATACAAATATCTATAGCGGGAACATGGCAATGACTAGATGCAGCAGGCCCTGTTCCATCGCGGAATACATTGGGATGATTAGTCAACTCTTTAAATGATCAAAACACTCTACTGGATCAAGAAGACACTGGTCACTGTTTCCCCGCAATGTCTTAATCAGCTGCCAGTATGCGGAAGGGTTATCCTCCTGCATGGAGCCAAGTTTATTGAAAATATTATTGAAAAATGATTTAGATTATGTTTAACTAGCTTCTTGTATTGTTTCTTGGCGTGAAAGTAGTTATCTGCATAAGTAGTATAGTTGGAATTTGTTTCATGAGTTTGTAAAATCGATCCATTGTTTTCTTGTACTCCTTACAATCCTGATCAAACTACTTTGGTTTTTTTAATTTTTGATTTTGTTTTACACTTTGAAATGTGAAGACTGGATTGAGCTACAGATTGGATGATCACAGTTAATTCCTGCGTCATTTTATTCACATCAAATTCACTATCAGTAAAAGAGGTCATTATGAGCTGATTTAAATGGTGTTGTATTATGGGCGAGTTCAATGATGCCATTGCCTTCATTGCGCTGTCGCTCTTCCACTTGAGTTTGTGTCTAATAGGTTGGAATGTTGGATTATTTCTAGATTTTGATCTGATTGGTACGTGTAATTTGCTAATCAATTGATAGTGATCGGACAAGTTTGTCAGGTCATTTATATGTACATAATTCATGTATGAAAACAAAGGATCAGATGCTAAGATGTAATCCACCGTACTACAACCATTATATTTATAGCAGGGCAGATCGCCCACCAGACGGCCATTGGTAATCCGTATTTTGGATGATATGCAAAGGTCAATGAGTTTACGGCCAAATGCTGAGACATGCGAATCCCTATTGTATCTATGTCTGACACTATCAATCGTATATGAACTTTGTAAAGGTAACTGTAAATCATTATCGTTAGATATATAGTCATGCAATTGGCCAGTTCTCGCATTGAAGTCACCACCCGACAAAATATATTCTGCATCAAAAGAACACAGATCTTGTTCAATCAGACCAAATGGGTCTGACACCCCTGGCTTGGACCAATCGGGGAGTTAACTGGTGGTATGTACACAGAACCAAGTATCACATCTTTGTTGATGTGAAATACATTGTAAGGACCCACAAACACTCACCCATAGCACATATGGATTCGAGTTCATAACTGGTGTAATATACTTATGTACGTCATCTTTGTAATAAAGCACAATTCCACCCCTCACCTCACCTGGAGACCTACAGAGTTCATAATATCGATATCCAGCAAGACCAAGACTATCTTTTGTTCTTCTGTCATACCAGGATTCTGTTATAGTTAATAGGTCAACTCCCGAAAGCGCTTCAACGAAGTCTTTATCATCTAACTTATTGCGCGATCAAGAACAATTCCAACAAGAGTATTTAATATAATCACACATTATCAACATGTAAACAAGACAATTCGCAACCAGATATCACCTAATGTGTGGGTGCAAGTGTGTGCGTGGATGTGCGCGTGTGGGTGTGCATGTGAGCATGCACGCGTGCGTGTGTTTAATCATTTATGAATATTTATCATTGGTGAAATTAGTATGTATTATACGCACTATTATTTAGGTGTGTGTGTGTGTGTGCGTGTGTACATGCGTTTGTATAACGGTGGACCATGTTGCTGTCTAGGACAGCACCATCTTCGACCAAATTTGTTTAAAAATAAACACCAGTTCATCTTTTACATTAATTTCAAAATTTAAAATTTTGACATCAGAGTGGTAATGGTTAAAAGAAACTGATTGGTGAAATGAATGAAAATAATCCATCTTTTGTGACACAATTAACCCTTTCACCGACAAATCCCTGGAAAAGTTTATTCGACACTATAACAAAACTTATGTTGATTACTTTGAAATTAATTTGACTGGAAGCGGAAGCCGTTGCTGCATAAGGCACTAACTGCTTCCAGTCAAATCTTTACAACTGTTTTCCTGTATGGTTGCCTTGAAAATGAGATGGGGAATTCATCAGTGAAAGGGTTAAGTGGCTTTTGTCATAATATATATGGCTTTCACTGATTTATTTGAAATGGCCTACTATTCCCAGATAACACGACTTACTGGGCCCATACTGTGCCTATACTGGATGCGGATACTTTCATTATTGGCCCGGTATCAGCCCAGTAAGCTGCATTATCAGGGTTAACTCATTTGAACCATTAACCCTTCAAATTCATGTGTCTCAACAGATTTGTAGGAAAGTTGTTGAATATTTTGAAACCTTTAACTGGAACCTACATGTAATAACTCCCAGTCAAATTACTTTCAAAATATTCTGCATGATATTACTACCATACGATCAAAAAGAATTTGTTGTTCTGATAGATCTGTGACCAGTGTTTAAAGCATTGGATCATAGCTTCTCATTCCAGATAGTGTATCTGTACGTCTACACATAGAGCAGTAGATATGGTTATGTGTCCATCATGCATGAAATGATAATACAAATCTGGATGCTCCCGCGAATGAAATTTGACGCAGAATTTTTATTCAATAATAATAATAATAATAATAAGAGTATTTTTTATTATTTTAGGGATTGCCATGTGAGGTCAAGAAAGCAGGTAGGTCATTTGTTTGGCTTTGTACAAAGTAATCGTTTCACGACAATGGCGGCCAAATCCTGCCTAAATCTTCCATGTCGGCAGTGGTCTTGAGAAAAATCTATTTGAAGTCCAGGAGAATTAAGTTTGAAGATTTACCACTGAAATAAGTTATTTCGAATAACTGTCTAGTAAATTAACAAAAATAACTACTCTTGGGCTGTTAATGGGCATTTTATAAGCAATTATTTAGATTTTCTTCAGCAAATTTATCCATTAATCATCTTTCTACAGCAATGACACATATTGAAGAAATCTTTATAATAGCACTCTTAACACTTTAATGGTTAGACTGGCCTATGCAATAATCTTAATGAATGTCCGTTTGCAAGCCAATAGAAGACTATATTTGAAAATTTACCACTGGAATGACTGGCTTGATAAAATGGTGATTTACCAAGCAGAAATTTTAATTTTCTGGACAATTGAGGGGTTAGCACAATTCATCCTCGTGTAATATATGCATGACTCAATGGAGGAATCCAGTTTATCCATCAATCATATATGATGTCATGATCAACTACGTGACGTGTAGGATGACGTCGTAATCAATTACCGTTTTTACGTCATGAATGACATCGCTAAGTTCATCATGAACGCTTGATTGATGACGGACAAAGCGCTGTTGTAAGAATTCTGTCTTCACTATCTAATAAACATTCTGTTGAATATTTTGAAACTAATTTGACTGGGCAGCAACAGCAACTATTCAAGTTAGTTTCAAAATATTCAAAAGCTTAGTTTTCTGGAAATTTGTAGTCAGGGAGTTCAGGGATTGATCCATCCCATCATGTGTGAAGTGTGGGTGGAGCTTAGCTAGAGATGGGCGTGGTATAGCTAAAAGTGGAATCCTCATTCTCTGCAAGCAAGTTTTATGTAGAGTTTCATTGAAACCTGCTGAGGATTTCATGAAACATTTTCAGAGCTAAGAAATTTTCTAATTAGGAAACCTTATATGCTTTTTTTAATTTATCCGTTTTAGGCAATCAGCTTTCATGTAAATGGCTCCTTCTTATCCAGCGATTTTATGAAATCCACTCGAGCACGCCATGATTTCTACAATTTTCATGTGATTAACATCTTGAATCTGGAAGACCAAATAGAATAAATCATTTAAAATATAAGAAATATTATGTTGAAATCTCAAAAATCTTAATGCAAATTAACCTGAACAAAAGTGCAGGCATTGATAATTTTAAATGGAACATTTTTAAAAACTGTCTCTCACAAATAATAATCCCACTGAACCGCATTTGTAATCTTTGCCTGGTGCAGGGTATATTCCCATCTCGACTAAAAGTAGCACGGGTGACACCAATATATAAAGCCAAGGACTCTTCTGACTTCAGTAATTACCGGCCCGTCTCAGTACTTCTACTATTTTCTAAACTTCTAGAAAGACTTTTCTACAATAGACTGATAAATTTCTTAAATAAATATTCTATTCTCTATAAAGCGCAATATGGTTTTAGACAAAACCACTCCACAATGCTGGCTCTGATAGATATGTTGGAAAAAATTACAAATTCTCTAGAAAACAAAGAACATATTCTTGGCATATTTCTTGATCTTTCTAAGGCTTTTGACACAATTAATCATAAGATTCTAATTAAAAAAAACCCACTTATGGAGTGAGAGGAATTGGCCTAAATTGGATAACAAGTTATTTATCAAACAGAGTACAGTGCATACAATACAATGGAGCTTGCTCTAGCAATGAAAACCTGGTCTGTGGTGTCTCGCAGGGATCAATACTTGGACCTCTGTTGTTTTTATACCCCAGCAAAAAATTTGGCAGGGTAGTATGTAATGCCGCCGTCTGTCCGGGCGTGCGAGCGTGCAGGCGGCGGAGTGGTTTCCAGATGATAACTCTGTTACCTTTTGTCGGATCACATTGAAACTTCATAGGGTGGCTGGACTTGGTCTTGGGAAGAAAGATATCGAGACGATGATCCGAAATCCAAGATGGCCACCAGCCACAGGTGGCCATCTTGAAAATTGCTTTTCGAATGATAACTCTGTTACCGTTTGTCGGTTTGGGGAAGAAATCTATCGAAATCGACAATAATCCGGAATCCAAGATGGCCACCAGCCACCGGCGTCCATCTTGAAAATTGGTTTCCGGATGATAACTCGTTACCGTTAATTGGATCGCTTTGAAATTTCATGGAGTGGTTAGGCTATGTCTGGGGAAGAAACCTATCGAAATTAACAATGATCCGAAATCCAAGATGGCTGCCAGTGGCCATCTTGAAAATTGGTTTCAGGATGATAACTCTGTTACCATTTATCGCATCGCTTTGAAACTTCATAGAGTGGTTGGACTAGGTCTGCGGAAGAAGCGTATCGAAATCAACAATGATCCAAAATCCAAGATGGCTGCCAGCCACCGGTGGCCATCTTGAAAATTGGTTTCCGTATGATAACTCTGTTACCGTTTATCGGATCGCTTTGAAACTTCATAGATTGGTTGGACTAGGTCTGAGGAAGAAACCTACCTTCTACTCACGCCGGTGGCACTCGACAACAATGCCGGACTTGGCATTTTGTACAGAAGACATTCACAGAAACCTCAGTAAAGTGGTCGGATCGCAGTTAGGAGGAAGCGACCACCGCCCAGTCCTCCTCTCTATTTCTGGAAACATTTCGACAAGTTCACCTCAACGTCTAAGATGGAACTGCAAAAAGGCAAATTGGAGTCTGTTCGGAATTCGTTCCAATGAGCTTGCCCAAAATATAGCAATAGAAGGGAGAAACATCAACAATGTGGTCAAGGAATTTAATTCAAGTCTCCTCAAGGCTGCCAACGAAGCGATTCCTCGAGGGTTCAGGACAAACTACCACCCCTACTGGACAACAGAACTACAAGCAGCACATGATAAACTAGACAAGGCCAGAGAAGATGCGGAGAGTAATCCCTGTCATGAAAACCACTTCACGCTACAACAAACTAAAACCAGGTATCTAAAGACCAAGCTGGAGGCCAAAAGAAGAAGCTGGAGGGAAAAGACGGCAGGGTTTAATTTAGAGAGAGACATCACAAAGCTATGGAGCCTGACTAAAGCACTGAATGATGAGGTGTCGGGGGAGAGAAGATTACTCTTGAAGAAGATGGACAAACACTGACAGGAAAGATGGCTGCCGATGCCTTTGCGAAGGCATATGCAAAAGAAAGCAACATTTCTATACCACGAATACGTCAAAAAGAGGTTAGAAAAGAGTGAAAGGAAAGAACAGACACCAACACTCACGATGCAATGAAAGTTGAAATTAGTTTAGCAGAACTGAAGAAGGCTATCCACCAATTGAAGAAGAAGAAATCTCCTGGGCCAGATGGCATTACGAATGAAATGATCCAACACCTTGGTAATGCATCTCTCCGCAAGTTGTAGACATCTTTAATCTCAGTTGGACCAATGGAGAGGTTCCTCAGTGCTGGAAGGAAGCCAGAATGACTCCTATTCAGAAAAAAGGGAAGAACAAAACGAAAGTGCTGAGCTACCGTCCTAGTATCAGTCTTACAAGCTGCATATGCAAGACCATGGAGCGCATCGTCAACCAGCGGTTGCAGTGGTACCTGGAGTCGGAGAACATTATAGTTTCAGAGCAGGCCGGCTTCAGAAGATACAGGAGCACAGAAGATCAAACAACACATCTTGCACAGGTCATAGAGGACACTTTTCAAGCAAAGAAGGTGATGTTAGCTGCCTTTATTGATCTGCAGAAGGCATTTGACAAGGTGTGGAAGGATGGCCTCCTCGTGAAGCTCCGGCGCACGGGCATCACTGGCAACATGTTCCGATGGACCAAGTCATACCTACACAATCGCAGAGTTAGAGTTCTGGTGGATGGACAATCTGGACAGAATGTATTGCTGAGACAAGGGGTGCCACAAGGCGGAGTATTATCACCAACTCTGTTCATACTCTTCATTAATGACATTGTAGCAGAGCTGCCCAATGAGATCCAAGCAGCCCTCTATGTAGATGACCTCGTACTCTTGTGCACCGAGGAGTACACACCGACTGCCACGTACAGAATGCAGCTCGCCTTGGACAGAATTACAGCTTGGGCCAATCGCTGTTATATGACCATCAACAAAGAAAAATCATCAGCCATGCTATTCTCACTGTCCACCAAACCAAGGTTGGCAATCTGACACTGGGCTGTACTCCACTCGAGTACGAGGACAAGCAGACATACCTGGGAGTCACCTATGACAGAAGATTAACATGGAAGGAGCACATACAGAATGCAGAGGCAAAAGCCAGAAGAAAGCTAAACATCATGAGGAAGCTGGCAGGAACAAATCGGGGTGCCAATGAAAGGATCCTCAAGACCATCTACCTAGGTGCCATACGACCACACCTTGAGTATGGATCCAGCTCATGGATGACAGCAGCTAAATCTCATCAACCAAACCTCGACAGAGTACAAAACCAGGCACTGCGCATCATCACTGGTGGAATGAGATCAACACCAATAGAAAAAATGGAGCAGACAGCAGGCATCCCCCCACTTAGCAAAGGAAGGGAATGTAAAGCACTGATCTAAGCTGCAAAGTTCAAATTGTTCAACAGCCACCCGATGAAGACCAGACAAGCACAGCTGTCATCAGGAAGACTTAAAAGATCAAGTTTTGTGAAAGAGACAAAAGCACTTCAAAGGAAACACCAAGAAATGTTGCCAGCACAAATAGAAGACCCAAATCACACCATTGATCCTCCACCGTGGGAAAACAAACTATAGAGCATAGCTATTCGCACCACTGTACCACATCTCACAACCAAAGATGAACATAGTGGTGTGAGCAAGAAGGCCCTGACCCTAGCCATGTTGGAAAAAATGTACCCTCAGGAGACATGGATAATGATCTAAACAGATGGATCAGCCAAAGATGCAATTAGGAGCGGAGGTGCCGGACTGCACATACAGTATCCAAATGGACAACATGAGTCAGCTGCAATACCAACAGGCAAAAACTGTACAAACTACAGAGCTGAAGTCGAAGCACTGGTTCATGCAGCTAATACCATCAGCAGAACAGCAGACCCTATTGCACAGATTGTCTTTTTATCTGATGCCTGCTCCGTCCTTGAGGCTATCACCAAAGGTAAGCTGCCACAACTTGAAGAAGCACTACAAACCATCAAATGCTTTCGGATAGCATTGCGGTGGATCCCCTCACAAATGAGGAAGCAGACAAGATAGCAAAGGTGGGTGCAGAAGAGAATCAGACAGAAAACATGGTTACCCATACAGAGATGAAGACTATCATCAAGTCACTATAGAACACCTCAGTCAGAAGATGCCTACCATCATCTCTTGAGGCCAGAGCAAGTGCCCATTTTTCATCTCAGAACGGAACATAACAGAATAAACCAACACATGTACAGGCGGTTCCACCTTACGACATCACCCGCTTGTCCTTGTGGAGAAGCAGAACAGACCACAGAGCACATACTTCAATGTTGCAGTACGTATCAGCTGCTGAGAGAAGAGACCTGGCCTTTGTCAACATCTTGAAAATTGGTTTCCGAACGATACCTCCTTGACCATTTAGCGGATCACTTTGACACTTAATAAGGATTACTGGTCGAAGAAATAAATATTTTCTGAAAGCTGTCATTTATTAGTTTGTCATCATGGCGGGGTATTATGCGCCGTTTGCGGAGCTCTTGTTAATATATATGAATGATTTGCCCGATGTTTGTCAGCACCTTTCATTAATACTGTTTGCAGACGACACCAATGCTTTTTGCCACAACAAGAACATAGAAACATATATAAAATATAAAAATGTAAATGAAGAAATGGAAAAAGGAATAAATTGGTTTAAAGTAAATAAATAATCACTGAATGTCGGGAAAACTAATTACATGCGCTTTACAAAATTACTTGCCAAAATTGTACATTGATAATCAGGAAATACAGGAGCCTGAGTTTGCTAAATTCTTAGGTGTCTACCTGGATACAGATCTAATATGGGAGAAACATGTAGAGATTGTAACATCTAAAGTGGCAAGAAACATTGGGATCATGCAACGACTTAAATCATACTTACCACCTAACATACTAAAAACACTATTCTGCACGTTAATACTCCCACAAATTACTTATTGCAACCCTATTTGGACTAATACATATAAAATCAGACTGACAAGATTAAAATCACTTCGAAAGCAAGCCATTAAACTTTTTGCACAAACAGGAGAGGCCCAAAACGTTTACAAGACAGAAAATTTATTAAAACTAGGAGAGATTGGTAATCTCCAATTATATACAAGAATAAAAGATTTTTTCAAAGATAATCTACCAAATTCACTGTCTTCTCTCTTTAACCTAAACACTGAAATACACTCATACAACACCAGATCTAGACACAACTTTCACACAATACAATAGAATGGAAATCTCAAAACAAAAACCATCCATTCAAGCTACAAAACTCTGGAATAACACATACACGAACACACTTATTAGTCAAAATTCCTATATATATTAAACAAATGTTCATTAATAAGTACTAAATCGAGTAATTGGACCTCACTCATACATTAGTTAGTGCACCTTGATGTGCACGGACACCACAGAAATTACCAGCAATTTATCATGAAGAACCACCTGTTAACAATATTGATATTACTGCATTTGCCTTACCTCTACACTCCGGTTTGACATATTGTCTACATAAAATAAAAGGTACTGCTGAATATTCTGGACCTAGTGGAATTTGTGGGAGACATTGCTGCATAAGGCAGCAATGTCTTCTATTCCAAATGTGTGCAGAAGATTACTTACGTCATAACCAAATCAGTTTGTTGTTAGAATCATGTTGGCCATTGTTATCTTTACTGTATCATTAACCATAATCATATTTAATTTAATTTATTTTATTATATATTTTATGTGAATGTCTGGCTCCTGGGTCTTACAGACAACACATCCCAAGGGTGGTGATAGCTCCTCTTGCTGGATGTTTTGAAGAGAGCTTGACCGGGGGCTGTGGGTGGCTAAGCCACCAACAACTCTCGGTCGCGTGGCTTTTCTGAATATTCAGCAAATGTGCAGCTTCTGTGTTAAAATCTGAGTCAAATTGGACCAGCACTCCTCAAGCCAGAACTTGATCATATCTAAGAGCTCTAAGAAACCCAGCCATGACAGACACACTAAGAAATAGACTCGCACACAGACTCACATGATCACATTTACTCTCTTTCCTCTAGGGAAAGAAGGTGATAGACAATAATAATAATAATAATAATAATAATAATAATAATAATAATAGAAACAGGATGAACTCCAACCCCCCCCCCCCCACCCCACCCACCCCACCCCCTTCATCCCCTAGCCCATTCCAATGAGTGAAATATGTTACCCACAGTATGAAAAACAATCAAAAACAAGTGAACCATGTTTGTTAAATGTCTTGTCTTTTTTTTTTTTTTCTTCTCCTTTTTTTATGTCAAATCCTATATTATTTGTGTGTAGTTATGTATAATTTGTTGTCATAATGCCTTATGTCTACTTATGTCAAATCATGTGTAATTTGTATGTTATTCAATGTCAGGGGTCCACAAGCTAATAGGCACAGCCTCCAGTGGACTCCCTGTTATCATATTAGTAATTTGTAATATTTACCAAGGGAATAAAATCAAATCAAATCAAATCAAACTCTACTAGCTCTCGGTATAAATTATTATAGAACTAAGGGAGGTAACTATATCACCCATAAAAAATTGTGATAAGGGAGATAATTCTTAATTACCTCATTCAAATAAAAATGCACAAAACATTTTTATCCTCGCTCTGTAAGGGGAAGGTCTAGGTTATTGTTACTGTGTATGTGTGTGTGTGTGTGTGTGTGTGTGTGTATGTACATGTAGTTGTCTGTCTGTATGTCCAGAGCTGTATCAAAACTTCTGATCCGATTTGACTCAAATTTAACACAACTAGGAACAACGGTTCAAGAGGATTTCCACTTTCCAGATTTTGGCCATAATCTGGATAGACGAACCTGAATTCAGTTTATATCAAATTATGGATCTAAGGATAATAAGGCTTGTCTGATTTGACTCCAATTTTTACACAACAAAGGGTATGACCATACACTAGGATGCCACAACTGTGGAAGTGGTTAAAAAAAATCCAGAAAATCTGAAAAAATCTGGAAAATCCAAAAAAAAATTTAAAATGTGACAAAAACAGAATGGCAATCACTGCAATCTCTGATTTCCCTTGTTTTCGTGCTGAAAGGTTTGAGCTGACTTATATATTACATATATTATATATACATATATTACAGCCCTGTGTCGTGAGTTTCCGCAGCTTCCATCAGCGGCCACCGGAGCAGTGCCTCCACAGCTCATATCTGTCTCTGTGTACCAGAACATAGATGAGAACAATCACACATACCTTAATCTGTCTTTCACACTGCCTTATCAAACTGCTGGTAAGTAGTGTATAAGCAGGGTCATATGTGTATTGTATGTGTCAATCATTATGTCATCTTTGCTCAGCCTGGCTGGTTATGTTTATTGGAATGCAAATTTGTCAGTGAACAGTGATGGTGATTTAAACAGGAAACTTTGATTTATAATTACTGAGATGGAACTAGGATTGGAATTTATATTATAAATTGAATCGAGATGGACTTTAAAATTGATAAATTAAATTGAGATGGAAGTGGATGGATTTAGGAGGTTGTGTTTCAGGTGAGCTTGTACGATTATCCGATATTATCAAAAATCACGATTTTGTTTTCAGCCACCATTTTTTATGTGATTTAAAAAAAATTGAAATATCGCCAAAATTTTAATGTCATGCCGTATTCTGTCTATTTGTAGCATAGGTGTATATTACGGCAAGCTGTTCAATTTATTTCCATACCAACATCTCTGAGAAAGGGGTGGGATTATACTAGGAATAGGCAAAAAAAGTTGAAGTTCATTCTCTAAAATTGCTTTAAAAGATGGACACTAATACGAAAATTCAACGCAATTTACCGGTATAATTTCTTGCCGCCTTACTTTATACCACAAAACCATGATCGCGGGAGTGAAATTATTACCCGGGAAGGTATAAGTATTGCATATTTTGTAATAAGCTTGGTTTATAAAATCAAAATTAATCCAAAATTTGACATTAAATGGCATCGCGGGAATATATAAATCACGTGGTATTGCTTGCTCTCCTGTTTTTGGAGGCGAGAGGTGGTGCAAATGTGATAGCTGAATGAGATGATATACACGCTTTAGCAAGCATGGCGAACTATCCGAGATGTTTCTGAAGAGCAGATCTAAACATTAGATGTCTATGGATCTAAAGTACATTCCTAATATCACGTGATTTGTATATTTTCACAGACGACATGAAATGCCAAATTTTAGGATTCGTTTTCATGTAATAAACGATTATTTTAATAAAGTATGCAATGTTTAGCTTGTCCAATATAATAATTTCACTCCGCAATGATGGATATGGTATACATTAAGCCAAGGGGTAAGGCACTGGATTTCAAGTTCTTGTTGAAATTTACCAAATTAGAAGTCATCCGGCTAAAACTGATATGAAAACTCAGAGCGAAACCGATATGGTTACATAAGCCACACCCCGTGAATTCATATACTTTAAAATAAACTATACCAGAGGTTCCCTAATGCGTCCTTTTGCGCATATATACGCAAAAAAATGGCAGAGGGATGCATAAAAATTAACCCTGTGCGTCCCCGAGGACGCATTCGGGGACGCACGAGGGACGCAGTGAAAAAGTGTAACAGAAACTGGTAACTTTGCGTGTGCTTAATTATCAATTATATTATCGTGTGTGTATATTTATTTGGGCATGTTTTTACTTTAAAAATATACCTAATGTATTGTGTGTTCAATAAAAACGAACTGCGTTGTTTAAGACTATGATTTGTTGTATGTTTTCTTGCACAACTCAAGTTGTTAATGCCCATAAATTAGATTCAACCACCACATTTAATTGTAAACACAATCCCCAAATCATCCGTAGTATTCCATTTGATCTAATTTTTATAAATAATGAGTTTACAAGCCCGATGTTAGCCGCCTTGTTTGGCCTACAAATTGCAAAAATACCTGCCATGTTTCTGTCTGTTGTGCTAAACATCAGTGTGACGTGTCAGTATTTGATTGGATAACAGCGGAATCTCCCTCTCGAGGAACTCACGCTTGAGAAATCCAATACAACTGATCAAGCGTATACAAACGTGTCTGGGCGTCTTAATCCTTTCACAGCTCAGAACAATGAACAGATCACAAAGTTGTTATCACTAATCTGCTGAATATTTTGAAATTAATTTGCGCATGCCTACACATGTACTTGCTTAAAGCAACAACGACTTACAGGCAAAATATTTTTTTCTATTTACTTATCAAAATATCTAAATGGATGAGGGAATATATGGAAGATATTGTGATATCTTTTACATTTGAATGGTCATTTGATGGATTAGCGGCGGTGTCTTTGTATTGCTGTTTGAATAACGGTATCAATACGTGCTATGAGCCGTCTTTTATTTAGCAATAGAGGCTGATTGATTGACTGATGGATTAGTGTTTATTATGTTTAGCAATACTCGATCGTTAGGTGTTCCCAATTTCTCAACTAAAAACCTCATCCCAGCAGCGATGTTCAACGATATCGTCGATCTACAGGTAGGCATACATTAAAATATTGATTTTTTCCAAACAGCGTATAGCTCAAAGCGCCCCGATACAAGCGTCCTTATTGGATACACGCTAATGCGTTATCTATGCTTCAACCAATCAGCAATCGTGTTACATAGTTACTCCCTATGAATTAGACATATCCGGTTATTGGCTGATATATTTTCACTAATTACGCAGTTTAATCTGATTTATACAGATTATTTTTGATAAATTATTGTTTTGTCTGATCTTAGCCTATGTATTCCACTATATTTAGTCATTCCAGTTACATTATAAAAAATACACGCGCATTATATCAAAGTAGGTCAAGTCGTCCTTGAGCAAACTCGCCCCAGATCCTAATAATTTTTCAATTCGTCCAAAGTCAAGTTAGGGTTTTATAGAAAAACTAATGCAATGGTCTTTGCTAATTACTAATGTAGTGGCCTTTGGAAATGTTAATCATACAAGGTTGTCAATGTAGGTTGGTTGGTTTATCAGACAACAAACAAGTACAGTGCTTTAAGTTATTGTTTATTGATCAATAGATCAATTTTAGCCACCATTGTAGATCACAGAATACATATTTTTGAAATTTTACCACTGGAATGACGGGCTCTGTTTAGAGCCAGTCATTCCAGTGTTAAACTTTCAAAAATAGGTATTTTGGTGATCTACAATGGTGGTCAAAAGTGTTAAGTGCTAAAGGTTAATAAACTATGCATAGTTACTATTCTCTATATATACATTAATAGTATTTACACAATGTCATAACTAGTGCTTTCAACATGTTCAATAAAGTGCTTTATAATTAGATCAATGTGTTGCGTTTATTTTAAGAAAAAAACATGGGACCCCCATATTTCAGATGAAGACCCCCATGGGACCCCCAGATTTTACACTGGGACCCTCAAATCTGAGCGTGTGGGGTCCTTGGAACCCCCAAAAATCGGATGTTGTGGGCAACACTGGACTATGCGATATATCGAAATATCGCGATTTTTTTCACCACAATATATCGCGATACCTCCTAGGACAATATCGTGCAAGCCTAGTTTCAGGTGAGGTGATGTTGGGTTTAGGAGGTTGTGTGTCAGGTGAGGTGATGGTGGGTTTAGGAGGTTGTGTGTCAGGTGAGGTGATGGTGGGTTGAGGAGGTTGTGAGTCAGGTGAGGTGATAGTGGGTTTAGGTGGCTATTTCGCAGCTGAGATGATGGTGGGTTTAGGTTGTGTGTCAGTTGAGACTATGATGTGTTTATTATGATGTATGGAAGATAATTGTAGGTGAGATGGTGATGGGTTTAGGAAGTTGTGTGTTAGATGAGAAGGTGAGATACTGACGCATTTAGGAGTTTGTTCTAAAGGTGAGATGATAGCCATCCTGACAATAAAATGGAACCGTAAGAGAGGAGATTCAGTTAAGTGTGATCTGAATTTAGTTCAGCAACTACATGTAGTTTCTGATCCTTAACTCAAATACAGTTGGTGCCAAGCCTCAAGCTATCTTTGAACATCATAAATCAGTCATTTGATTTAATGGTAAAGGTCAAATGTCAAGATACTGCTGAACTGGTACAGAAATAAACATTGGAAATAGGCTTGCATGATTATGTGATTAAATCGAAAATCGTGTTAAATTGTGAATTTATGTGATTAAATTAAATAATTAAATAATCGTGAATAATTTCTATTCCATAAATTATTTCATAACACCTTATTATTACCCTTTAATGCAATCGGGTCATGAAAATTGACATTTTGCTCAGTGAATGTACTCCCATTTACAGGTCAAGAGAAGACTATTTTTGAAAATTTATGACTGGCTCTAGCATTTAGCCAGGCATTCCAGTGGTACATTTTCAAAAATAGTCTTCTCATGGCCTCCAAATAGACATTTATAAACACCATTGCATCTTTCGTCATTGATATGACTTTGCTGTTATACATGTATTTGGGTAATTTGTAACCAGACTGATGAATCTAGTAATCACAATTAAGTTTAACCTGCTCCACATGTATATTTGGTCAATGCCCAAGTGGAGTACAAGCAAGCTAAGCATTCTATTTGATCTACCAAATGAGTTTGCTCTGAACTCTGGTGGTTATCATCAACAATGAGGAGTACAGACAAGATATTTAATTCTGCAGAATCTTTGTTTTCAGAATCAGTTGCACAAACTCACGCTGTGAAAGTGCGTGTGTCAAGTGTTAATGATGCTGACCTGAAAGACGACCACTACTACACCAAACCCCAATGTCATCTGTTTGACTTTAGAAAGGCCTCATTCACACAGCAGGTAAGGAATTAACGGTAGCACCTGCAATAAACACGCACAGTTCTCAAGATAAACTAAATGTATGAGTGTAATGCCTAATGTACATTGGACAATCTAGCTGAGCTACCGGCCTTGTGAGGTTTTTGCCTCAGCCGCTAGCTTATGAGCGTCTTGCTGCACATATTGTTTTTACCTCACGAGGCAAAAAATATCTAACACGACAGATATTTTCCTCAAGGCCTCGCGAGGTGAATTCCTCAGCAAAATCACCCGCACACAAGAGGGCAAAAACCTCGCGAGGCCGGTAGCTCAGCTACATCGTCCCATGTGCGCTAGGCATAAGATAAATATAATCTACAGTGTAGGTGTGTCATATCATCCAGCCTATATAATACTGGCTCCAGGCATGCCAGGATCCATAATGTGGAGCTGGTGAATTCAACAAGTTTTCTCAAAGCATTTTACTGTTCCTGAAAGGGCCTTTTCATTAACCATTTCAATGACAAATCCCAGAAAAACTACATTCTTGATGATATAAAAGCTATTCTGTTGAATATTTTGAAATTAATTTGACTGGAAGCCATTGCTGCCTAGAGCTATTCAACAGTTTTGCTGTATGGTTGCTTTGAAAATGAGATATATCGTGAAAGAGGCAGAGCTGTCCAGTTAGTGTAGACTAGTACATAAAGGGCAAAGTGAGGCTGTGAACACACCACTGATATATTTGCTAATTGTACATGTATCTAAATATAGGACAACTTGTGTCAATACTCAAGGTGTCTATTATATTCTAATCATCCCTTCAGTAGAATACATTCTAGCATGAAATACCCCACCTGTCTCTAGTGACTATCAATTTCCAGAAAACTATGCCAGGTACATGTATTCTAATCTGTTGAATATTTTAAAACTAATTTGACTGGGTGCAGCAACAACTAGGGCTTCACGGTATTGGAAAAATGAGTACCGGTTATGGTATCAATTTCCATACCTGTATACCTTTAATGCCGGTATTATTACTATGGACAAAATAGAGTGAGACTCCAGTAGTATGATTCCATAGTCAACGTATTTCCCATACATACGAAGTAGGCCTATATCAGCGCTGCTGAAATAGTCGATGCAAATTTCCACAATAAAACCAATAAATTATACGAATCCCGATATTAAACGCTAAATATGAACTGTCTTCAGTTAAATCATATCCCAAAATGGCTGAAATTCAACCAAATCGTCCGTACAAATGATTTGAATTTGCCACGAAATTATAACTACTCCGTGTCGCGATCACGAGATACCGGTAACCAGTGACAATCTCATCCCAAATAAATTCACCCATTGAAACTGCGAACAACCAAAACTGTTGATATTTGACTGACAAATGCCATTGCTACGAGTCAAAGACGTTGGATATGCTGAATGTGAATCTATGTTTTACTCATTTTCCTGGCTACTTTTGTACTTGTGTTGATATATGTGACAGAATAATAAATAAACTGTCCATGAAAACGTGTGCCTTATACGACGAAATTGCAATGGGACGAAACCACCAGGAATCATGCAAATCTTCGTGAAGTGGTACAACCAAGCCATTATAACACATACTAAATAGACTATAATATGCTGAGAATACATATGCCTACGCTCGCTGAGCCTCGTTCTCGTTACAGTAGCTTGTATTGATCGATATCTAACGCTACCCACCAACATAAGAAGTGAATATAGATCACAGGGACTGAGAAGTTTTTCTCATATTGTCGGTTCCTCTTTACTTGGGCCATTGGCCAGTCACTACAAAGTTGTAAAATTCCGGGAAATTGCTAACTAACCAGGCTGTAGTAATTGCTATAAAATATAGCACAAAATTTTCATTTAATATTATGATTTTCTAGAAAACAACGGCCCAAAATTGTAAAATATTAGCGCAAGAAAAGATAGGTTTTAGATATTTTTAACCACCCCCCTGTCCTACAAGGTTAATTAAAATAAGTTTTATTCTATTTTTTGCGTGAAGTACATTCTTATAAGTAGTAATTTATCAATTACTTTAACCCTAGCCTCTAACAACAATTTGACAGATACAGATAACTAAGAAAATTTTCAGGTGTGATCGTTAAATATAATTTTCCCGTACAAAGAGTAGTAACTCATCGCGTTAGCCAGATATATTATTGGAATGTAACTAAGAAAGCGGATTATCTGCCTAACAGAAGGTTATACCAGTTTTATGTTATATTTTGATATTTCGGTATCAGCAAAATCATACCGCTATGACCACCGGTATGGCTATGATATGGTATTCGATATAATGTCGGTATATCATGAAGCCATAGCAACAACGCATAGTCAAATTTGTTTCAAAATATTTGACAGAATGTCTATTAAATAGTATCGGACTATTAAGCATTTAAGACCGACTAAATACATGGCCGTCATCACCCAATGAAACTTGAGCTATTTGTTAGTAGATGGATTTTGACAGTGGAAATGGCTTTTGTAGTTCGGCACTTTGGAATTAGATTGAGCAATCATGTTGTTTTTAAAGCTAATCTGATTGGTAGATTTGCTCAATTGCCATTTTGGATTTTGTGCTGTTTTGAGAAATATTGTATATTTGACATGTTTGAGATCTTTTCAGAAACAGCTTGGTCGATTAAAGCTCGATACACACGATACAACAAGTTGTATTTATAACAAGTTGTACCATGTGTACACAGTTAGAACATATTGTATGCAACAGTTGACTGAAAATAGAACAGGGTCCTATTTTCATCTAACTTCTGCATCCAAGGTTTTCATCCAACAAGTTGTATACAACAAGTTGGCTCGTGTGTATCAGTTCCATACACCTTTTTCATCTAACATTTTGTGACCAATCAGTTATCCTAATTTAATACATGTTA
This sequence comes from Chaetoderma sp. LZ-2023a, assembly GCA_034401795.1. Classification (NCBI taxonomy): domain Eukaryota; kingdom Metazoa; phylum Mollusca; class Caudofoveata; order Chaetodermatida; family Chaetodermatidae; genus Chaetoderma; species Chaetoderma sp. LZ-2023a. The sequence continues at coordinate 136,707,191 of CM067371.1, read as the reverse complement.
TTTATGTCACCGTCTCCATGGGATGTACATCATTTATGTATCATATGGCAACAACAATGTCTCCCCATAGCAAAGGTATATGGATGGTGAGGGCTAGGAGTGTTTATTTAATATAAAAATACTGTACTACTTCAATCGCGATAAACGAGGTGATGCTACGTGATCTCTGTGCCAATTTTGGATTTTGCAAAAATGTTGTATGCAACTTGTTGGCTCACGTGTACTGTCGGAACCAACTTGCTGTATACAACTTGTAGTGTCGTTTGTATGGAGCTTAACATAGATCTCAAGAAACATGATCTAGGGCAGTAGGTAGGTAAAATTTGTTTAGCCCTTGACAATCATATATGCCAAAAATGGTTTCTGCAGTGGTCCTGAGAAATGTCCGACCAAGAAAATACTATTTTTGAAATTTACCACTGGAATGACTGGCTCGATAACCGAGCCAGTTATTCCAGTAGTAAAATTTCAAAAATGGTCTTCTCTTGGTCTGCAAATAAACATTTCCTAAGGCTATCACAGGCATGAATTAGGTTTCAATAAAACATCCAAAAATATAAATTTTTGTCACATTTTATGAAATAAAAAGAATTTAACAAATTTTCAGAAACTATATCACTATTAAAACTTATGGATTAAGCTACACATGTTTTGAGAATAGACGACACGGAAGACTCATATTAGTCATATGAAGCTGGACATCAGCTCAGATTTACGCTCTAGTTTAACAAAACTATTGTTTCTCTTGCTTCTTGCTTCTCAATAATATGATTGTGTATTAATGAGCTACCGATGATCAACAGCAAAATATTCACGCTATGACATCATACCACATCAGTCAATCACACGGTGACGTCACTCTGTGATTCTCATGTGAAATGGAAGAATATGTTTTTTCACATGTTGAAATTTACTATTTAGGAATTTGAAAATATGCAAATAATATATTTTATTTTATTTAAAATATATAAAAGCACCATTTGGCATGCTTTGACCCTGTTCTATTTGTGTTCACCTTATAGGACTATTCAAGTTCAATGTTATTGCTTTGGTTGGCATCTATCAAGTCCCTGATTCCCGATCCCATTCATGCCATATCTAGGCTGGTTCACCTGGCAACCACCATCTTGGATTTAGGGCGCATTTTAGAAACGGTTTTTAAAAATCTCCGAAACCACTTGTGGGATTGATTCAAAACTCCTGAAATATCATCTAGGGCAAGAGCTGAGCCAAGTTCGTTCAACTTGATTGGCCAAATGGTTCGGTGGCCATCTTGGATGATCACCTATTTTTCGGGGAAAAAGCTCCAGAACCACAGAACGGATCGGGCTGAAATTTGGGAGAGATAATTAGGGACTAATGGCCATTAAAGTCTGTTCAATGGAAGTTGATAGGTAAAAACATGGCTGCCGTGGATCAATCAAAATATAGCCGCATTGGCATGTTTGCTGGCCATATTAGAATTTCTTTCTTCAATGGATTTTCAGGCGCAAATATTTAAAAAAAAAAATAATTTGGTATGCTGATTTCGAATTTCCACCTTCGAAACTGTCGGCTAAACAGTTTGTCATACGTCTTGGATCTTTTTCCCTTAAAAAATCCCATGCTAAAGGTAAAAGCAATAGGCATGATAGGAAATTTAAGTCTTCTCGACATACCACTAGACCGATTTCAATTATATTTTGTAGGACGCATCCTTATGGCATAGAGATTCAAGTTCATTCAAAGTAAGCCGATCTGCCAATTTGGCCAGTGGCCATCTTGGATTTTGGCCAATTTTTAGAAACTACTAAAAAATCAGCTATGAAACCGCTTGGAGGATCGATTTTAAACTCATGAAACATCATCTGGGCAACAACTGAACCAAGTTTGTTCATGAGAACTTGATTGGTCAAATATTTCAAATATAATTAGATTGGTAAATTTTACCTTTTGTTTGATTGTGCCAGTGGCTGATAATTCCAGGTGAGCGATACAGACTCCTTGTTTCAGTGTATTATTGGTAACTTTCACAGTTTTTAAACTGGTACCCATTTATATTCCTGGTTGGAGAGAGGCAAGGAGCGAAGAAAAATGCCCATGTTTCCAATGATGGTGACATACATGTAGCTCACAGCTCAGACGCAAAACAGGTTCTCCGGTTAAGTAGGTAAATAGTCATGAGCACTGGCCATTACACCAAGCAGCTACCTCCTTACTATTCAAGTTCATTAAAGTGAGTGGAATGTAAGCAAAAACATGTCCACCATTGACCAATCATTGGCCTTTTGTTAATATTTAATAATTTGTACTGTAAAAATGTTTATGTATGTAGTTAGTTTTGGGACCTGATGAATAAGAATTTAACACAGTCTTTCAAACTGCCTGATCTATCACATTAGTGGCTATCAGAAATCTTTTCATGTTTGTTGGTCTTCACATTGGTGCATTTGGACCCAAATTCTTTCCATTCTGACTGAACTGTTCGATATTTCCTGTCAAAATTCTCACATTTCAAACTTAAATTTCCAACCTTCGTACAGAGATATTTGTTATTCCAGCCAAAACCTTTGTTTTTGTATATGTCTGCTTCAAATACTGATTTTGGCAGGTGTGTGATCGATGTGTATCCATGTTTTACATGTTAATTTAATAAATTATTATGTAGTTACTTATTTTTAGAAACATGGATTCTGCTTTGCTGTGTTTAGAAGCATATAGACTAATAATACTGATGATATGTTTGTTTTCGCAGCGCACACTTGTCTATCCATGTTTTACGGGTTTAAAGCGAGATAATCATAATAATTCTGTATATAACATCACGCTGATGGCTCTGCCATGTGCTGCTACCAGGGTGTACTACGTGACTGCCAATGGTGAGAGACTGATCTACTGATGCCTCTTGTCTTATTTTAGCACATTTTATACTGAAGCATATTAAAGATAATATTAATGGTCTTGCTGAATGTTCATTTGCAAACCCAGAGAAAACTAATTTTTGAAATATTAACACTGGAATGACTGGCTCGGTAATCGCATCAGTCATTTCACTGGTAAATTTTCATGACCTGCCATCGAGCGTCAAACTGCTACACGTATGGTAGAAATACTGTGATGGTTATTTTATAGACAATATAATAGAGGAATCCAGTTTTAGCTATGCCCTGCCCATCTCTAGCTAAGTTCCACCCATGCTTTGACCATTTCGACCGAGTTCGATCCCTTCACTCTCTGAATTTCAATTTCCTGAAAACTATACAGGTAAGCTTTAGAATATTTTGAAACAAATTTGACTGGGTGCTGTTGTTTATTAGATAGTAAAGACAAACAATTTGTACACCAACGCTTAGTCCGTCATCAATTAAGTGTTCATGACACGATTGATTATGCTATTATCCTACATGTCACGCAGTTTATTATGACATCATATGGTTGACTGATAAACTGGACAGCTCCATTGAAACGTGTTGTCACGTAGTTGATTATGACATATGGTTGATGGATAAACTGGACAGCTCCATTGAAACGTGTTGTGCAGCAATAGGTTCACTTAAATTATCTTAGAACTATGTTCTCAGTACTGTACAGCTTTTTTATGCATCTAAATAACCATTTTAACCTGCACAGATGAGAAACAACAATTTCTGTATGAAACTAGTTTCACTGGAAGCTGTTGTGGCCTATGCCAGCAAATAGGCAACAACAGAGATTCCAGTCCAATTTTGTTCAAAATATTCAACTGCTGTACTGTATACCAGTAGTTATCATGAAATTGAGACACACTTTAACTCTTACCACTCTGATGTCAATATTATATCTTTTATCATGTCCAATAGCAAAGAAACTGGTGTTCATTTTTCAACAATTTTGGTGGACGACGTTGCTGTCTATGACAGCACCATCTATCACCAAATTTGTTGAAAAATGAACACCAGTTCATCCTTTAATTTAATTTGAAAATTTACAATTTTGACATCCGAGTGGTAGGGGTTAAGGACTAAAAGGTTGAAATAATGGAGAAAATTGTTTTTATATGTGCGAAAACAGGGGATTATGTTTTTGCTTCCATCCACCCACCCACCCACCCACCCACTCACCCACCTACCCACCCAAACATGCCTCACCATCCATCAACACACACCATCCATCCATCAACACACCATCCATTCATCCATCAACACACACCATCTATCCATCAACACACACCATCTATCCATCAACACACACCATCCATCCATCAACACACTATCTATCCATCCGTCCATCAACACACCATCCATCCATCAACACACACCATCCATCCATCAACACACACCATCCATCCATTAACACACCATCCATCCATCCATCCATCCATCAACACACCATCCATCCATCCATCAACACACCTACTATCCATCCAGCAACACACCATCCATCCATCCATCAACACACACCATCCATCCATCAACACACCATCCATCCATCCATCAACACACACCATCCATCCATCAACACACCATCCATCCATCCATCCATCAACACACCATCCATCCATCAACACACCATCCATCAACACACCATCCATCCACCCGCCCATCCATCAACACACCATCCATCCACCCGCCCATCCATCAACACACCATCCATCCATCAACACACCATCCATCCACCCGCCCATCCATCAACACACACCATCCATCCATCAACACACCATCCATCCACCCGCCCATCCATCAACACACACCATCCATCCATCAACACACCATCCATCCACCCGCCCATCCATCAACACACACCATCCATCCATCAACACACCATCCATCCACCCGCCCATCCATCAACACACACCATCCATCCATCAACACACCATCCATCCACCCGCCCATCCATCAACACACACCATCCATCCATCAACACACCATCCATCAACACACCATCCATCAACACACCATCCATCCACCCGCCCATCCATGCAGATTTTGTTGTTGTTTGATAATTTAGTAAACTATTTGGAGTATGAATTGTTGATCATGGCTCTAGGAAAAAGACTAAAGTTTTGATTAGTTTGTCCATTCATCATGTTTTTTGTATTCATTCGATAATAAGGAGTATATGAAAGAAAATTCATCAATGGGTCTAGTATTAAGATTTAATTAGAATGGACAGTCAATTGCATGTCATCATCATCCTGCTCCTCTCCCATTCCCTTTGGTTGAATTCTGCAAACGTTCACTTTCTGACTCCCACTTCTACCCCGTGGGCAGAACCTAATGTGAAAGTCATCTTGCATTCCTGCAGTTATGTGGATAGCGCACATAGCAAATTTGATTGAATTCCACCAAATGGTTTCGGAGGAGATAACTCGATGGACAGACAAATGGATGGAGAGACAGATGGATGGACAGACAGATGGACGGGCAGACGGAGATGATTGCAATATCCTCCTCTTTTTTTTAAAGTGTATGGGTATAATTACATTTTTGTTACATTTCTTGATTAAACTGTGCAAAATCCTTACTATAGATTGTACAATGCAAGTCAGAAATACGTTGTGATTTAACATGTTTCCAAAACAAATAAAATGTACAACAGTCGCTTCCAATCAAATTATGTCCAAAATATTCAACAGAACATTTCTTACATCGTGTTCAAAATAGTATTAACTAACATCTTTCTGTTTTTGTTTTGGAAACATGTAAACTTATTTATGAGCTGCACTGTATGTAATATGTGGATCCAGAAGCTTTGGTTTCACCTGTTACTGAGCACCATGTGATGACTAGAACGGCACAGGTAAAGCAAATGTGTTATGCTTGTTAGCTCACCTGGCCAAAATTGCCAAGTGAGCTTATGCAGTGACAACCGTCTGTCCGTCTGCAATCAATCAACTTTTTCTTTAAACCATATCTTCTAAACTGCTTGCTGGTTGTTAACCAAATTTGGAGGGAAGGATCTTATTGTGGTAGGCTACAGAACTTCTATTCACAATTGTGATTGTTCAATTTTCTTAGATTTTACGAAAAGTTACCGGAAATTGTCAAAGTTCATCTCCTTAACCGCTGGATGGATTTCAACCAAATTTGGCTAGAAAGACCATATTGTGGCAGGTTCTGGAACTTCTATTCAGAATTTTGATTTCTAAAATTTTTGAATAGGTGGAAAATCGCCAAAATCCTAACCGCTTGATGGATTTGAACCAAATTTCTCTGCAAGCACTCGATGCTCCAGAACAACTTTTCGGAACTTTGATTGGTTATTTTTTGTGGTTGAAATCTTTAGATTTTATGCAAAATTGACTTGAAATTGTCAAAATGCATCTCCTCGATCCTTTATCGCTTTATGGATTTCAACCAAATTTGTCTTAAAGCAAAGGTTGACGGATGATAGATGGATGGCCGAAAGGCTCCAGATATTCTATTCGGAAATTTGATTGGTAAATTTTTTGGGTGAAACTCTTAGATTTTATGAAAAATTTAGCATCAATTGTCAAAACACATCTCTTTAGCTGCTCAACAGCTTGATTGATTTTAAGCAAATTTTGCTGGAAGCATTGTGTAGTGTTAGGCTTCAAACCTTGTTTTCCTAATATTGAATATGTTGATCAGGTCTATTTTTTGGGGTGATAATCTTAGGTTTTATGAAAAATTTATCGGAAATTGTCAAAACACATCTCCTTAACCGCTTGATTTCAACCAAATTTGGCTTGAAGGTTCTTAATGTGGTATGCTCCAGATGCTGAGGTGGCCATTGGTTATCAGTCCATCTGTCAGCCATCGGTCCATCTGTCGGCCATCCATCTATCATCTATCAACCCTTTCTTTAAGACATATCTTCTAGCATGCCTAGATACCATTTGTCAGATTTTAACCACATTTGGTAATTTGGAAGGATCCTTATAGCATGTATGCTGGTGAGCTTCAGAATTTCTATTCGAAATCTGTACTGGTAAAATCCTAGAATATGAATTTAAAGGCAACCATTTTCAAAATATGTTGAATATCTTAAAATAGATTTGTCTGAAAAATGCCTTACAGCAATAGCCTTCAGCATGCAAAGCATTTCAAATTCTAATGTTCCAGGTGAGCAACAGGCTGTGAAGCCGCTTGTTTATTAATTTACCCCCTCACAGTTTGTTAACATTTATATTTAGTTGGACATATGCTATCGACAGTCGCCATAGCAACAGATGTGGACAGCAGTACTGTGTGGGTGTTAGCCGAGGCTGACCATAAAGTGAAGCTAATGATGGTTGACAGGTGTGACACAGATAACAAGAATGCTGATATCGTGGACACCAAACATGCCTCAAAGGTAGATTAGCGCACTAGCCCCCACAGGCATGATCCAACATGTTAATAAAACTGCCCTATTCTAGATCTATAAACTATCAAATCAATGTAATTTTTATGTGATGGATATTGGCTAATAAGATATTTGTTTACCCCCTCCCCCGCCCCATATCCCACCACACCAGTCTTTCAACTCTACAATCCAGATATTATAAAGTCAACAGTACAGACATGAATGATGTATGTCAGCATCACACGGCGTCACGCAGTGAAGTATGGAGTAACTGGATGAATATATCAATATATCAGCATAACACGCAGTGAAGTATGGGACAACTGGATGAATATATCAATATATCAGCATCACACACAGTGAAGTATGGAGTAACTGGATGAATATATCAATATATCAGCATCACACACAGTGAAGTATGGAGTAACTGGATGAATATATCAATATATCAGCATAACACGCAGTCAAGTATGGAGTAACTGGATGAATATATCAATATATCAGCATAACACGCAGTGAGGTATGGGGCAACTGGATGAATATATCAATATATCAGCATCACACACAGTGAAGTATGGAGTAACTGGATGAATATATCAATATATCAGCATAACACGCAGTCAAGTATGGAGTAACTGGATGAATATATCAATATATCAGCATAACACGCAGTGAAGTATGGGGCAACTGGATGAATATATCAATATATCGGCATAACACGCAGTGAAGTATGGAGTAACTGGATGAATATATCAATATATCAGCATCACACACAGTGAAGTATGGAGTAACTGGATGAATATATCAATATATCAGCATAACACGCAGTCAAGTATGGAGTAACTGGATGAATATATCAATATATCAGCATAACACGCAGTGAAGTATGGGGCAACTGGATGAATATATCAATATATCGGCATAACACGCAGTGAAGTATGGAGTAACTGGATGAATATATCAATATATCAGCATAACACGCAGTCAAGTATGGAGTAACTGGATGAATATATCAATATATCGGCATAACACGCAGTGAAGTATGGAGTAACTGGATGAATATATCAATATTTCGGCATAACACGCAGTGAAGTATTGGACAACTGGATGAATATATCAATATTTCAGCATAACACGCAGTGAAGTACTATGTGACAACTGGATGGATATATCAATATATCGGCATCACACGCAGTGAGGTATGGGGCAACTGGATGGCTATATCAATATTTAAGCATAACACGCAGTGAAGTATTGGACAACTGGATGAATATATCAATATTTCAGCATAACACGCAGTGAAGTACTATGGGACAACTGGATGAATATATCAATATTTCAGCATCACACGCAGTGAAGTACTATGGGGCAACTGGATGAATATATCAATATTTCAGCATCACACACAGTGAAGTACTATGGGACAACTGGATGAATATATCAATATTTCAGCATCACACGCAGTGAAGTACTATGGGACAACTGGATGAATATATCAATATTTCAGCATCACACGCAGTGAGGTATGGGACAACTGGATGAATATATCAATATTTCAGCATCACACACAGTGAAGTACTATGGGGCAACTGGATGAATATATCAATATTTCAGCATAACACGCAGTGAAGTACTATGGGGCATCTGGATGAATATATCAATATTTCAGCATCACACACAGTGAAGTACTATGGGGCAACTGGATGAATATATCAATATTTCAGCATAACACGCAGTGAATTACTATAGGACAACTGGATGAATATATCAATATTTCAGCATCACACGCAGTGAAGTACTATGGGGCAACTGGATGAATATATCAATATTTCAGCATCACACACAGTGAAGTACTATGGGGCAACTGGATGAATATATCAATATTTCAGCATAACACGCAGTGAATTACTATAGGACAACTGGATGAATATATCAATATTTCAGCATCACACACAGTGAAGTACTATGGGGCAACTGGATGAATATATCAATATTTCAGCATCACACACAGTGAAGTACTATGGGGCAACTGGATGAATATATCAATATTTCAGCATCACACGCAGTGAAGTACTATGGGACAACTGGATGAATATATCAATATTTCAGCATAACACGCAGTGAAGTACTATGGGGCAACTGGATGAATATATCAATATTTCAGCATAACACGCAGTGAAGTACTATGGGGCAACTGGATGAATATATCAATATTTCAGCATCACACGCAGTGAAGTACTATGGGACAACTGGATGAATATATCAATATTTCAGCATCACACGCAGTGAAGTACTATGGGACAACTGGATGAATATATCAATATTTCAGCATCACACACAGTGAAGTACTATGGGGCAACTGGATGAATATATCAATATTTCAGCATCACACGCAGTGAAGTACTATGGGACAACTGGATGAATATATCAATATTTCAGCATAACACGCAGTGAAGTACTATGGGGCAACTGGATGAATATATCAATATTTCAGCATAACACGCAGTGAAGTACTATGGGGCAACTGGATGAATATATCAATATTTCAGCATCACACACAGTGAAGTACTATGGGACAACTGGATGAATATATCAATATTTCAGCATCACACGCAGTGAAGTACTATGGGACAACTGGATGAATATATCAATATTTCAGCATCACACACAGTGAAGTACTATGGGGCAACTGGATGAATATATCAATATTTCAGCATAACACGCAGTGAAGTACTATGGGGCATCTGGATGAATATATCAATATTTCAGCATCACACACAGTGAAGTACTATGGGGCAACTGGATGAATATATCAATATTTCAGCATAACACGCAGTGAATTACTATAGGACAACTGGATGGATATATCAATATTTCAGCATCACACGCAGTGAAGTACTATGGGGCAACTGGATGAATATATCAATATTTCAGCATCACACACAGTGAAGTACTATGGGGCAACTGGATGAATATATCAATATTTCAGCATAACACGCAGTGAATTACTATAGGACAACTGGATGAATATATCAATATTTCAGCATCACACACAGTGAAGTACTATGGGGCAACTGGATGAATATATCAATATTTCAGCATCACACGCAGTGAAGTACTATGGGGCAACTGGATGAATATATCAATATTTCAGCATCACACACAGTGAAGTACTATGGGGCAACTGGATGAATATATCAATATTTCAGCATAACACGCAGTGAATTACTATAGGACAACTGGATGAATATATCAATATTTCAGCATCACACACAGTGAAGTACTATGGGGCAACTGGATGAATATATCAATATTTCAGCATCACACACAGTGAAGTACTATGGGGCAACTGGATGAATATATCAATATTTCAGCATCACACACAGTGAAGTACTATGGGGCAACTGGATGAATATATCAATATTTCAGCATCACACACAGTGAAGTACTATGGGGCAACTGGATGAATATATCAATATTTCAGCATCACACACAGTGAAGTACTATGGGGCAACTGGATGAATATATCAATATTTCAGCATCACACACAGTGAAGTACTATGGGACAACTGGATGAATATATCAATATTTCAGCATCACACACAGTGAAGTACTATGGGGCAACTGGATGAATATATCAATATTTCAGCATCACACACAGTGAAGTACTATGGGACAACTGGATGAATATATCAATATTTCAGCATCACACACAGTGAAGTACTATGGGACAACTGGATGAATATATCAATATTTCAGCATCACACGCAGTGAAGTACTATGGGACAACTGGATGAATATATCAATATTTCAGCATCACACGCAGTGAAGTACTATGGGACAACTGGATGAATATATCAATATTTCAGCATCACACGCAGTGAAGTACTATGGGGCAACTGGATGAATATATCAATATTTCAGCATCACACGCAGTGAAGTACTATGGGACAACTGGATGAATATATCAATATTTCAGCATCACACGCAGTGAAGTACTATGGGACAACTGGATGAATATATCAATATTTCAGCATCACACGCAGTGAAGTACTATGGGACAACTGGATGAATATATCAATATTTCAGCATCACACGCAGTGAAGTACTATGGGACAACTGGATGAATATATCAATATTTCAGCATCACACGCAGTGAAGTACTATGGGACAACTGGATGAATATATCAATATTTCAGCATCACACGCAGTGAAGTACTATGGGACAACTGGATGAATATATCAATATTTCAGCATCACACACAGTGAAGTACTATGGGACAACTGGATGAATATATCAATATTTCAGCATCACACGCAGTGAAGTACTATGGGACAACTGGATGAATATATCAATATTTCAGCATCACACACAGTGAAGTACTATGGGACAACTGGATGAATATATCAATATTTCAGCATCACACGCAGTGAAGTACTATGGGGCAACTGGATGAATATATCAATATTTCAGCATCACACGCAGTGAGGTACTATGGGACAACTGGATGAATATATCAATATTTCAGCATCACACACAGTGAAGTACTATGGGACAACTGGATGAATATATCAATATTTCAGCATCACACACAGTGAAGTACTATGGGACAACTGGATGAATATATCAATATTTCAGCATCACACACAGTGAAGTACTATGGGGCAACTGGATGAATATATCAATATTTCAGCATCACACACAGTGAAGTACTATGGGACAACTGGATGAATATATCAATATTTCAGCATCACACACAGTGAAGTACTATGGGACAACTGGATGAATATATCAATATTTCAGCATCACACGCAGTGAAGTACTATGGGACAACTGGATGAATATATCAATATTTCAGCATCACACACAGTGAAGTACTATGGGACAACTGGATGAATATATCAATATTTCAGCATAACACGCAGTGAAGTACTATGGGACAACTGGATGAATATATCAATATTTCAGCATCACACGCAGTGAAGTACTATGGGACAACTGGATGAATATATCAATATTTCAGCATAACACGCAGTGAAGTACTATGGGACAACTGGATGAATATATCAATATTTCAGCATAACACGCAGTGAGGTACTATGGGACAACTGGATGAATATATCAATATTTCAGCATCACACGCAGTGAAGTACTATGGGACAACTGGATGAATATATCAATATTTCAGCATCACACGCAGTGAAGTACTATGGGACAACTGGATGAATATATCAATATTTCAGCATAACACGCAGTGAAGTACTATGGGACAACTGGATGAATATATCAATATTTCAGCATAACACGCAGTGAAGTACTATGGGACAACTGGATGAATATATCAATATTTCAGCATCACACGCAGTGAAGTACTATGGGACAACTGGATGAATATATCAATATTTCAGCATAACACGCAGTGAAGTACTATGGGACAACTGGATGAATATATCAATATTTCAGCATAACACGCAGTGAAGTACTATGGGACAACTGGATGAATATATCAATATTTCAGCATCACACGCAGTGAAGTACTATGGGACAACTGGATGAATATATCAATATTTCAGCATCACACACAGTGAAGTACTATGGGACAACTGGATGAATATATCAATATTTCAGCATAACACGCAGTGAAGTACTATGGGACAACTGGATGAATATATCAATATTTCAGCATCACACGCAGTGAAGTACTATGGGACAACTGGATGAATATATCAATATTTCAGCATAACACACAGTGAAGTACTATGGGACAACTGGATGAATATATCAATATTTCAGCATAACACGCAGTGAAGTACTATGGGACAACTGGATGGATATATCAATATTTCAGCATCACACGCAGTGAAGTACTATGGGACAACTGGATGGATATATCAATATTTCAGCATCACACGCAGTGGGGTACTATGGGACAACTGGATGAATATATCAATATTTCAGCATAACACGCAGTGAAGTACTATGGGACAACTGGATGAATATATCAATATTTCAGCATCACACGCAGTGAAGTACTATGGGACAACTGGATGAATATATCAATATTTCAGCATAACACGCAGTGAATTACTATAGGACAACTGGATGAATATATCAATATTTCAGCATCACACACAGTGAAGTACTATGGGACAACTGGATGAATATATCAATATTTCAGCATAACACGCAGTGAAGTACTATGGGACAACTGGATGAATATATCAATATTTCAGCATCACACGCAGTGAAGTACTATGGGACAACTGGATGAATATATCAATATTTCAGCATAACACACAGTGAAGTACTATGGGACAACTGGATGAATATATCAATATTTCAGCATAACACGCAGTGAAGTACTATGGGACAACTGGATGGATATATCAATATTTCAGCATCACACGCAGTGAAGTACTATGGGACAACTGGATGGATATATCAATATTTCAGCATCACACGCAGTGAAGTACTATGGGACAACTGGATGAATATATCAATATTTCAGCATCACACGCAGTGAAGTACTATGGGACAACTGGATGGATATATCAATATTTCAGCATCACACGCAGTGAATTACTATGTGACAACTGGATGAATATATCAATATTTCAGCATCACACGCAGTGAAGTACTATGGGACAACTGGATGAATATATCAATATTTCAGCATCACACGCAGTGAAGTACTATGGGACAACTGGATGAATATATCAATATTTCAGCATCACACGCAGTGAAGTACTATGGGACAACTGGATGGATATATCAATATTTCAGCATCACACGCAGTGAAGTACTATGGGACAACTGGATGGATATATCAATATTTCAGCATCACACACAGTGAAGTACTATGGGACAACTGGATGAATATATCAATATTTCAGCATCACACGCAGTGAAGTACTATGTGACAACTGGATGGATATATCAATATTTCAGCATCACACGCAGTGAAGTACTATGGGGCAACTGGATGAATATATCAATATTTCAGCATCACACGCAGTGAGGCACCTGGAGTAGATATTCACAGCACTTCATTAACCCTTTAAACCTTAAACACGTATCAGCCAAAAACAACTTATGAAATGGTCTTGAGAAATGTCCATTTGCAGACCAAGAGAAGACTATTTTTGAAAATATACCACTGGAATGACTTGCTCGATAACAGAGCCAGTCATTCGAGTGGTAACTTTTCCAAAAATAGTCTTCTCTTGGTGTGCAGATAGACATTTTCTATGAGAGAAATGAAATTTTCTTGAACAAATTTAAGGGTTAAAGGGTTAATGGTCAAATTTGGTCAAGAAAATTAAAATATCTGTCTAATGCAATGTCCATTTACAGGCCAATAGAATAAAAGTCTTCAAGATATATCACTGGAATGACTGGCTCGGTTATCGAACCAGATAACTGGCTTGGTTATCGAGCCAGTTATTCCAGTGTTAAATTTTCAAAAATTCTATTCTCTTAGCCTGTAAGTCGGCATTCCACAAGACCATAACAGAGACCAGTTTTGGTCGGTATGACCATTAAAGGGTTAACGAAGACGGAAGACTGCAGATTTTGTTACAGAAATACTATTCCAACTACACTGAAGAAAATTTCCAAAAAACCTGTTCCGGATCCCAGGATATTCCATGATACAGAAAATTAGTTACTTTTGTGGGATGTGGAATCTGTTTAGCAATAGCTTTCGTGACACAAATTTATAAACACCAACCAACCATGAACCGAGATGAGGGCTACATTATACCAGTGGTCTACCAATTAATCCTGTCACCTGACTGCAAGAACAGACCAGAGTGATGTAGCCAGCGACCATCAGTTAGTACTGAAGAAGTGAACTAGATGGTATTAAAACTATTCATTCTCAATTTCAAATACAAGAAGTTGATAATTTGTGTAACAATCTGACTGAAAATTGTTGGTGCCTTAGGCAACAATAACTTTCAGTTACTAATTTTATGAAAATGAAGTGAATTTTATTTAAAGGTCTAAACCAATCTGATTTCAACCAACATGTCTAGGAATTCAGTATGACGAGTTAGTTACTCCTTGGAGAAAATGTATAGCGCAGTATGGACTACATTCTGTAATTCACCACCAGCATGTTTGAATAACAACTCTGCTTCAGGCATCTGGGTTTTAAAAGCTCAAATTGTTTTCACAGAGTGGTGTTCAACCATACCTTTGTTAAGCATGTGGATATAATTACACTTACAGTTATCTGGTAATGTACTTTTATCTTGACTCATTTCATTCCACGCAGGTGATAGTTATTAATTTACTGAATACTATTGCTAACATCCTGATGAATACTTTGAACACAATTTGGTTATTTTGGGAAGAAATGTATTTGAAATCATTTAGACTAAAGTGATTTCAAAGATGTCATGGTTTCATAGAAAGGAAGCCCTGTTTGAAGGGAATATAGAATGAAATAGGTTAAAGTATATTTGCCTTGGAAATACAAACGTTACATAAGATCAAGTGTGACAGTGTGATAAGAAGGTCAATTGTCAAGAAGAATTTAGTCAATTCAATAGCATATTAGGCTTGAAGATTATCAGATTTTTACTTTGTCCATTTCCAGACCAAGAGATTATTTTTTAATAATGAGCCAGTCCTTCCAGTGCTAAATATTCAAAAATAGTCTTCTCTTATCCTGCAAATGGACATTTCTCAACACCAGTGCAGAATGGATGTTTGGCCGGCTTGACCATTGACCTTTTAACGCTGAAATTTGTTCAATAAATTTTTAATTTTCTCATAGAAAATGCCCAATTGCAGACCAAGAGTAGACTATTTTTGAAAATTTACCACAAATGAATGGGTCGCTTATCGAGCCAATCATTCTAGTGCTAAATGAAACACAAATAGTCTTGTCTTGGTCTGTAAATAGACATTTCTCAAGACACTGCAGAAGCCGTTTTTGGTTGTTAAAGTTTAAGGGTTAACCTCTCATCATGAATTACCTGTATCTGGATTGATGGCCTATAAAGATCAGTGTAATATACAGAGAAAGTTAAATATTACATGTACATTATCATAGCTAACAGTAAATCTATGACAAATATGACTGGAATTGAAGTGGAAGTTTCGTGGACGAACATATCAAAGTCCACAAAAATCAAATCATATGTTAAAGACACCATGGATTTCATCAACAAGGTCGAACAATTCGGCACATTAAAAGAAAAACCTAGTCACCAACTCGCCAGTGATGTTATATCACTCTACACGACTATCCCAAACAAAGTGCTATGTCCACCAGAGGCATTTTGAACCTCCTAAAACTAGTGCTAGAGTGCAACAACTTGGAATACAATGACAAACACTACCTGCAAATCAGGGTCACCACCATGGGAAGCAAGATGCATCTACACACACATCACAGACTATGACAAGAATAGTCTTCTCCTAGGATATTTTGGAAACAAGGGATATCCCAGAGATATCCTTTTCACATCATGAGAACATACTTACCTCCCTAACACTCTTGGTATACTAGTATATCGGCTCTAAATTCAATAATATTCAAAATTATAAAATGTTAGATGCCCCTACTGGGCAGGTGGAATGTACACAGTCATGTACATGTCAGACCCCACCTCTGCGCATGCACATACCGGTACTTCCGTTTTGTAATATATTGGCTTTAAAGCAACTTGGGAAACAATTTCCGGCTCTTGTTTTATGAGATTTCAATCCTTTTGTCATCCATCTTTCGTTATGGCTGATGCTAATGCACCCGAGGAGTCTGCCTTATCATCTAATAAGGTGATATTGTTCCATATATTATTTAAGACCTGTAACAATGAATGCGTTACCAGTTTTCGTAGCGTGGCTGCCCAGCATTAGCATGTTTTTAGGCATTAGGAATCCTTGTTAAATTATCCCAGTGCCTAAATTCTAGTAATCCCTTGTGTCTTTGTGTCCACAGGCTCATCTTATGATGGTAGAGCTCCTGTTCTTCACTCAGAGTTTGATCACGTCTCCCTTTTCACATCAAGAGTATACTTACCTCCCTAATACTTTTGATATTGCTAAATATCGGCTTTCACTCAATAAAACACTCAGATTAAAAACAGTTAGGTGCCCCTACTGGGCAGGGAGTCAGAGGTAGTCCGGCGGATGCTCGCCCCACCACCGCGCATGCGCCGACTACTACTTCCTCTTTGCTCATTTATTGGCAAAGGGTTACATGCGGTTTTGTGTTCTTCATACTTTTCTGCGCGTTGCCTTGTTTTTTGCTCACGTTTGACGATTATTTTTTGGTGGAAGCATGTCGGAAAGGGAGGATTCGCCTTTAGAAGGAGCGGGATCGCTTTATCAGGTGAATTCTTTGATATGCTAGCGTGTTTTGTCCCGGTTTAATGTATTTCCGGGACTCGCGCTTACCGTGATTAGCGCCTGATTATGTTGGTTTTTTACAACATGGTGCTTCATATGTCTCATTTCTCTTTGTGTTTTGTCCACAGGTATCGCGTAGACGCTTTGATGGACTTCTCGGCACAAGAGGATATGTTTTCTCTCCACCACGGTTCCATTTCCTACTAATACTGTTAGGTTATCTAACCAAAAGATCTATGTTCAGTGAGTTGGAGGCCTGTTATAAAGGTCTTCTCACTTTGCCCTCTTGCTCCAATTCCTTCCCCTGAGGTGGAGAGAATGTAGAGGCGTACTATGGTGGAGTTCTCCGGTTCATCACGTTGGATGGTTTGTCTATACAAGGATCAGGTATCTAATTATAATGTAAACAAAAGGGGAGATAATTTCCCTTTTTGCCAATGCTAGAATTGGAAGGAGTTATCTCTGTATATCTGATTGTTGTGTACTCGAAATGCCAATTCAACGGAAATGTTCCGTTTACTTATACAATTCGTTCTTGCTCTTGGTGCTTGTTGCGGATCGATTAATTTGGTCACGAGAGTGATGACGTCATAATCGGCCTTGGCCTTTTTATTAACAATTAACGTTTTGTCCATGGCTGGTTCTTCTTGATTTCTGATCTTGATGATCCTGTCCTCTCTTTTTAGTTGGTTTTGAGTTCGCTAACCTTAACTATCTTGCTCATTGTCCCTGTCCTTTGTCCTGTTTCAGAGACCTGGTTGCCCGTCCTGCGGGAGGTTTCTTAAAAGCCGCTTCGTCCCGCACTTGTGCTTCAGCTGCAGTCCCTGTGGACCGTTGCTGAAGTGCGACGTATGTAAGCTGTGGGGGGGCGAATTAATGTCTGATTTTCTCGCATTGCAGGCAAGGGAGAAGGTAATGGAGGAAGAGAGGAAGAAGAAGGAGAAAGTGTGTAAGAAGGGTAAGAAGAAGGCCTCATCCGCGGTGGATATGGAGGCCTTCAGGTCCGAAATGTTGCAAGAGATGCAGAGGACAATAAAGGATCTGGTCCCAGAGTTGCTTCGTGGCATGCTCCCTGGGCCAGCTCCTTTGTTGTCCTCGGCATCTGCTTACGAGCAGGTGATCCCCGCCTCTGAATCCGGTCTCTTTAGGTCCGGTCCGGTTGTGGATTCAGAGGTGGCCCCTTTGTTGGGGGCAGTCCAAGGCCCTGGCAGCAGGCATGGCGCCGCGCCGAGGGGCCGTGGACAACGGTTGTTGCTGGGACCCGCGGTCTGCTCATCAGACCCCGGGTATCCGCGCGCCGAAGGTGCCAAACCCTCCTATGGCACCTTTCCTGGCCAGTCCGGGTTAGCTCTCTTTGCTGACCCGGAGTCTAATCTTTCTGGCCAGGAAGAAGAGGATCTCCTGCTGGGGTCGCCTTCTGAGGACGTGGCCATGGAATACGACGTCTGTGCACCCCTCGCGGGGAATGCAGGCGACGTGTTCCATGGTTCTACTCACGCAGGAGTAGATTTCACGGTCCAGAGGGTGTCCCCGGGCGGTGCTGTTGACCACGGATACCGCATACCTCGGCTTGCCGATGGTATGGCTGGTGCTGGTCAGACCCGTGGTAGAGCGGTGTTTACCCCGCGCTCTGCCACGGCGCCTGCTCCTGGTCAAGCCGCGGATTTTAGCATGCCTGCTCTCTCGGGCCCGCATGCTTTTCCAGGCTTGCCAGGGGTATCAGCTTACCCGCCGTCGACATCAACTGCGAGTGCTCTGGAGGAAGACGAAGGCCCTCGTCTAGTAGAGCGCTCGCAGTTAGCCACGGAGGAGGATTGGTCGGACGCTTGCCAGTGGCTGGTAAGTGTTCGGCCAGATCTACCCGTGGAGCTGCCGGCTAGCCAGCGTGACCATCGGCCGTGGTTAGCTGGTAGGCCGGCGGCTACCGCTATGCCATCTCTGCCGCTTGCTGAGCATGTCGTGGACATGTTCGAAGCGGCAGAGGCATCCATTAAGGTGAATGGACGTCTCGCGAAGGCCCCTCGCGAGGTGGCGAAGCGGTGCCGCATCGTGCCCCTGGATTACCAGCGGTACGGTGTGGTGCCGAAGCCGAGCGTTGATGATCGCGCGGCTTTGGGCGAAGATGCGCGGCCGGGCTCCCGTTCTGACACGGGAGTCTTGTGCTCGAACGTGTTGCGTTCGGCAAATGCCGCGCTGCGGGATGCGGAGGAGAGTGGGAGAGCGTCGATTGCCGCTCTGTCCCACGTTTCCCAGCTGCTACAAGGGGTGGTAGCGGCTTCCGCATCACGCCAACCAAGCCCGGTGACAGTCCAGAGAGCCATTCAGGATGGTATCAACCTGGCTTTGGACTGTTTGACGCGGGCGGTAACCAGAAGTGTCCGGGCGAGGCGCACGTTTGCGCTTGACAATCTGTGCCCGTCCCAGGACCTGTATAATAGGCTGCTGCGGACGCCTATGACAGGTCCTGGTCTCTTTGGAGGTGAGGGATGCAGGCACCTCCAGGAGACGGTCACTCTGGTTAATAACCAGAGGGCGCTGCGGGAACAATTTGAGGTGCTCCGGCGGGAGCGTGTTCGCGCGGCACCCCCTGCGTATCGTCCTCTGCAGGCTCGAGGTGGTGCTGGCCAGGTCAGGGGCCAGCCACCGTCGCAACGTAGGCCTAGGCCACGGGCGATTCGGCCAGCAGTGAGGGGGGCGCAGGCTCCCCAGCCGCACCCAGCCAGACAGCCGCCCGCGCACCGTGGTGCGCGCGGCGCTGGGCGGGGCGCGCGGGGATCTGGTCGCGGTAATCGGGCCTGATGGCCTGGTTACCGCGGTGGGAACCACTCCGGTGTTTCAGGCCGAGAGAACAGTGCCACTCTGGCCCTCCTTATGTCCACCTCTATCCCTAGGTGGACCGGTGGGCGGCCGTTTGGCCGCCCGCTTGCCAGAGTGGAAGCGGTTGACTCAGGACCGTTTAGTCTTGCGATGGCTTTCGGTCGGGTATCGTCCCGACTGGGTGACAGGCCCGCCATCGCGACTGTCTCTCGCGCCGATCTGGACTCCCATTCCACGGGATCCGGATCAGAGGTTGTGTATAGAGGAGGAAATAAATTCCCTCATACTAAAAGAAGCCATTCAGCCGGCACAGAGGTGCCCGGGCTTCTATTCAACCCTGTTCTTAGTAACAAAAAACACCGGAGGGTGGAGGCCGATTCTCAACCTCAAGCCGTTGAACAAGTTCATCGAGACACCCAGTTTCAAGATGGAGACTGTGCGCTCGGTGTTGGCGGGGTTAGAGCGAGGGATGTGGACAGCGTCGATAGATTTGAAGGATGCTTATTTCCACATTCCCATAGAGAGGAGTTTCCGTCGCTTCCTGAGATTTGCATTTCAGGGCCGGCGGTGGGAATTCAGGGTGTTACCCTTCGGAATTTCCACGGCTCCTCGGGTCTTCACCCGTGTGGTTCTCGCGATCACTGCATACCTCCGCAGGAGAAGCATAGCAGTCCACACGTACATAGACGACTGGCTATTGAAAGCACACACCCGGGAATCGTTGTCAGCCAATCTGGAGATTGTTTTGAAAACTCTCTCGGACTTGGGCTGGATGATCAATTTCCCGAAATCAGAGCTAACTCCATCCCAGAAGTTTGTTTACCTGGGCATGTTCTTCGATCTGGAGACGGGGTATGTGTACCCCACTCAGGAGAGGGTTCAAGTACTCATCTCGGTAATTCAGTCGGTGTGCGACAGTCGTCATGTCCTGGCACGGGTTTACTTGAGAATGCTGGGCTTGATGGTTTCTTTGGAACCAGTCATTCCACAGGCCGCCTTGCGCAGGCGTCCGATCCAGTTGTTTCTCATGACACAGTGGACCCAGAGTTCAGGTTCGCTGGACTCGAACGTGTCGGTGTTGGCGCCTCTGATTCACCACCTGCAATGGTGGTTGAATACAGAGAATCTCTTGCTGGGGGTTTTGCTAACCCCTCCCCACCCTCAGGTGACTGTGTATACAGATGCATCGATGGAGGGGTGGGGAGCTTGTCTGGAAGAGTCCACAGTATCAGGGCTTTGGGATCTGGATCAGTCCAAGGAACATATCAATCTACTAGAGCTAAGAGCAGTAGTCCTGGGCCTGGAACATTTCTTACAGAAAGTTCAGGGCAAGATTGTTCTAATTCGTTCAGACAACTCAACAGTAGTGACTTACATAAACCGCCAGGGCGGAACGAAGTCGCCCAGTCTCTGTATGATGACATGGGGACTGCTTTGTTGGTGCCTGGATCATGGGATCACCTTGAAAGCAGTTCATATTCCGGGGAGGTTAAATCTGCTAGCAGACTCATTGAGCCGAAGGATGAGTGTTTTACCCACGGAATGGCAACTAAATCAATGTGTGGCGGATCGTCTGTTCGACCATTGGGGGAAACCCAACATAGATTTGTTCGCGATGAAGAAGAATGCGAAGATGACGACATACGTCTCTCCGATTCCAGACCCAAGCGCTTTCGCAACAGATGCGTTAGCTATCAGCTGGGAGGGAATGTATGCATACGCATTCCCCCCAGCAATCCTGATTCCAAAGGTGCTTCAGAAAATCAGGCAGCAGGAGTGCCAAGTGCTTCTGATCGCCCCGGATTGGCCAAGCCGATCGTGGTATACGGATCTGCTGGACCTTCTGGTCTGCAATCCGGTTCCGCTGCCTCTGATGGACAACCTTATCTTCCAGGGCAAGGCCCTTCACGACAATCCGTCAATGTTCCGATTGACTGCGTGGATGTTGTCAAGGAATCTAGAATTAAGGAGGGCTTTTCTGAGCAAGCGGCCATGTTTATGGCCAAAGCCAGGAGGGGGTCAACCTCCAGAGCATATAATTATAAAATCAACAGATTTGCAGAATGGTGCTCAAAAAGATGTATTGATCCAATGGAATCATCTATTCAGGTAGTGGCTGATTTCCTCTGTCACCTATATGATGCCTATAGCCTCAAGCCTAACTCTATTGCTGGTTATAAGTCAGCTTTAATGACTGTTATTCCTTGCTTGGCTAATAGGGGGAGTGATGAAGTAAGTACATTAAATGTATTAATTAAAGGCATGGGCAATCTAAGACCAAGGAATCCTCCACTGATTCCGTCTTGGAGTTTATCACTGGTGCTCCAGGTACTAGGTGATAAGCCTTTTGAACCACTTAGTTCCATTTCTATGAAAATGTTAACTCTTAAAACTGTATTTTTAATTGCTGCGGCCTCGGCAAGGCGTAGGAGTGAAATTCACGCCTTATCAGCCGAGGTTGACCGTTTTGTGGTTACAGGGGAAGGCCTTAAGCTTCTACCTAGGATTAATTTCTTGTCTAAAAATCAGTCATTGAAATATCCAGGTCAACCTATTTTTTTGCCATCTTTAACTAGATATGATCCTAATTCTAAAGTATGGTGCCCCGTACGGGCGCTGCTCCGGTACAAACAGCGTACTTCGGAGTGGCGTACCGACCAGTCAGCGTTATGGTTGTCATATATTGAACCCCATGGTAGGGCGTCTAAGGACACCATTTCTAGGTGGATTGTGGAATGTATTCAATTTTGTCACAAATCCGCCACCGGGCGACAGGTTGACGTGGCCAAGGCTCACAGTGTCCGCGGTGTCGTGACATCCACTGCCCTTTTTAATGGGGTCCCTGTGAATGATATTATGTCAGTGGCTCAGTGGCACTGTGAGTCTAGTTTTACAGACCATTACCTCCGTGACACCTCTAACCCTCTCGCCTTGTCGATTTTGAAACAATAACCGCTTTATGTTTGTGAAGAGTGCCTCCGCATTGCTTATATACTTCGCCATTCAGCGACGGTGACAACCACTTGTCGGGACTGTATCATCCTTCTCTACTGGATTCATGATGACAGCTTCCTAGGACAACAAGGTCAGTCTTGTTCATGTGTTGTTCATTGTTTGTATTGTCACGTTACCCAGTGTTATTAATATGGTGATGGTTTATGTGGGTTGTGGTTCTTTAGAGAGAGTATACGAAAATGGAGCCTTTTCGTCTCTGTCCTATAGTACTTAGCACTAGTACGAAGAGAGCGTGTAGGACATTGAGGTCATTTAATCTTCCTCCCAAGGGAGGGGGGGGAGCGCATATGACAAATCGGTCATCTCTCAGGCATCGGTTGTGTTATCCGATGGTTTATCAAATCCTGACTGTGTTTTCACACAGTTTCAGACGTCATAAGTGCCTTAAACGCTTGAAAGCGTATAGGGAAGAGCTGGTCTTTTGACCTCGCCTCCCTCCCGCCAGATTCACTTTCGAATTCTGGCAATATCAAAAGTATTAGGGAGGTAAGTATACTCTTGATGTGAAATAAACGAAATCTAGGATTTCTTTTTTCACGAGAGAGTTGATACTTACCTCCCTAGATACTGACCCGGCCTCTCCGCCCCACAGAGGCTCGGTCTTCAGGCTCTTGGTAGTTGCATGTGTTAGCCAATAAATGAGCCAGAGGAAGTAGTAGTCGGCGCATGCGCGGTGGTGGGGCGAGCATCCGCCGGACTACCTCTGACTCCCTGCCCAGTAGGGGCACCTAACTGTTTTTAATCTGAGTGTTTTATTGAGTGAAAGCCGATATTTAGCAATATCAAAAGTATTAGGGAGGTAAGTATCAACTCTCTCGTGAAAAAAGAAATCCTAGATTTCGTTTATTTTCTGACGTATCAAATGATTATGCCAAAGGGTCGGAGATATAAAACGAAAAATATCTCCCTCCTTTTGTCCCATCCCCTCATCAGACTCTACAGATTCGGCGGATGGTATGGACGTGATTTTCTGCACAAGAGGACGGTTTGCCTTTGTTCAGGATAAGGGAGTTTATTAGTTATGGCACCTAATTATTTGAAGTTTTTTTATAAATTTTTGCTGCCATCATTATTGCACGGTATTCTCTCTTGTGTTTGTGTATGGGTTCTCAGATGTATAATTATAGTATTATATTATTCTTGAGTGATGAATGTATGTAGTCCTAGGTATTTCTTGCATTCATAATCTCCTCCCCTTGAAGGGGCTTTTGCATTGAGGTTTGATGTCATAATCAGCCAGTTTTTTCCCTTTACCTTGACGTATAGTCTGTTGTTTATTAGAGGGTTCTTGATATCATTATCATCTTATGTTATGAATGTGTAGAGATAGCTGGATGTCATGAGCAGTCTCTCAAGATTTCTAACATTCTCTTTTTATCCCTGGCTGTGTTTATTTTTTAAATTGAAGACATCTGTCACTTCGGGGTTTTCAGTAAAAAAGTGGTTGTCTTCTCTCTCTTTAGTTGTTTTATTTATTTATTTATTTTTTTTAAATTGACAAACTAAAATACTCATTCTCTTCGTATGTCTCCTTTCAGAAGTCAACATGTTCGTCATGGTCTAAGTATCTTAAGGCTAGATTCTTCCCCCATCTCTGCCCGTCTTGTACCGGCTGTAGGCCTAATAGCAAATGTGATATTTTTAAAGAGTGGTGGTGGGGTGGGGGTGATCTAACCTCTGAATTCTTCTCTTTGCAGGCGAAGATGATGATGGCAAGAGTGAGGAAAGAGGAGAAGGAGAAGGGTAAGAAGAAGGCCTCTGAGAAGGGTGAGCTGGAGACCTTCAAAGTCGAGTTAGTGAGTGAGATGCGCAGGACCTTGAAGGACCTGATGTCTGACATGCTTCGCGGCATGCTTCCGGGAACAAGTGTTTCAACCTTCTGCGCATCGACCTCAGTGCAGGTAGCCCCTGTCCCTGGATCATGCCCTCCTAGTCCGGACAAAGTTTTCAATGATCCAGGGGTGGCTGACTCGGACCCAGGCTTGATATTCTCATTGCCAGGTGATCCAGCGGTGCGAGTAGCATTAGGCGGGACCCGACCAGCGTGCCTGAGCACGATCACTTGCGGAGTACCCTCGTCATCTGTCTATGGGCCTTTTCTGGTCAGTCTGGGTTAGCTTCCTTTGCTAACTCGGAGTCTAACTTTCCTAACCAGACTACCTGCTCGGGCCACATGACGACAATGAGGCCATGGATGCGAGTGTTTACACTCCCCTCATGTGGATCGCAGCCGCTCGCACCTGTGGTATGGTTGCTTCGGGAGGCCGCTTCGGAGCGGACGGCCGCCCATATAAGATACCACGCATAGCCGTCGACTTTGCTAACTCGGAGTCTAACTTTCCTAACCAGACTACCTGCTCGGGCCACATGACGACAATGAGGCCATGGATGCGAGTGTTTACACTCCCCTCATGGGGATCGCAGCCGCTCGCACCTGTGGTATGGTTGCTTCGGGAGGCCGCTTCGGAGCGGACGGCCGCCCATATAAGATACCACGCATAGCCGTCGAATCTTATACAGACGACCCAGAGCACGCTAGTGTCTTATGCCCCTCACATGAATGCGGCCCTGGTGCGCGGCCTGCCCGCGGAGAATGCCATGCCAGCCCTCACGGGCCCATATGCATTCCCCAGGCAGTCGGGTATGTTTGTAGCCTCATCCACGGCCCCACCTGCGAATGCTATTGAAGATGACGAGGGCCCGCTGCTCGTCGGCAATTTGCAGGTGGCCACGGATGAAGACTGGTCTGACGCGTGCGTGTGGCTCCTTGCTGTCAGACCAGAGCTTTCCGTGGATGAAACAGCTGGCAGTAACACGCGGGCGTGGTTACAGGCTAAGCCGTTGGCCACCTTGGCTCAATCACTGCCATATATCATAGATATGTTCGCTGCGGCAGAGGAGTCGATAATACCGAAAGGTCGCCTCGTGAAGCTCCCCCCCCCCCCCTGCGGGGTTGCTAGACATTGCCGAGTATGGTCTAGCTCCCAGACCGAGTGCGGACGACCACGCCGCTCTGGGGGAAGACACGCGGCCAGGCTCTCGTGCTATGCGCTCAGCAAACGCTGCACTGCATGACACCAAGGAGAGCTCGCGAGCAGCAATCAGTGTGCTGTCTCACGTCTCTCAGCTGCTATCAAGGGTAGTAGCAGCCTCAACCCACCAGCAGCCTAGTCCAGTTACAGTCCAATGTGCCATCGACCTGGCGTTGAATTGCTTAACTAGATCTGTGACCAAGTCACTGAGGACGAGGCGTACGTTTGCGCTGGACCATCTGTGCCCATCCCAAGAGCTGAAGTCACGTTTATTGCAAGTGCTGATGGCGGGCCCTGGTCTGTTTGGAGGTGAGGGTTGTCGGCACCTCCAGAAGACAGTGAACTTGGTCAACAACCAGAGGGCACTCCATGCACAACTTGAAGTGATGCGCAGAGAACACGTGCGTGTTCACCCCTCGGCTGCTCGTCAGCAGTATGCTCGTGGCGGTGCTGGCATTGTCAGAGGCCAGCAGGCCGGCCTGGTTCAGAAACTGCGCCAGCAGCAGCGTGTTGCTGTATGTCAGCCGGTGCTCCAAGCGCAGCCAGCCAGGCAGCAGCCCGCGAACCTCGGCGCGCGAGGAGCGACGCGTGGTAACCGAGCCTGATGGCCTAATAGAATTTTCGGTTACCACAGTTACCACTCTGGAGTTGTCACACGTACCAGAGACACGCCCACTTCTAAAATTTAGGTGCACCCTGCAAACCCTAGGTGCACCAGTGGGAGGTCGATTGACTTTCCACATTCAGGAGTGGGATCGGGTAATTCAGGACCACTTAGTCTTGCAATGGCTTTCGCTCGGATACAGTCCAGAGTTGATAATAGGTCTGCCATTGCATCTGTCTCTGGTCCCGGTCTGGACTCAAAATCCAAGATCCAGACAAGCGGTTGTGCATCGAAGAGGAGATACAATGTAGAATCTCTAATTCTAAAAGAAGCAATTCAACTATTTCTATTCAACCATGTTTCTTGTGACAAAGAACACCGGAGGGTGGAGACCAATTCTCAACCTCAAGCCTCTAAACAAATTTATAGACACACCGAGCTTCAAAATGGAAACTATAAAATTGATGTTGTTGGGGTTAGACAAAGGGGATGTGGACAGCATCGATAGATCTGAAAGATGCTTATTTCTACATTCCCATTGCAAGGAGTTTTCGTCGGTTCCTGAGATTTGCTTTCTAGGGACGCCAATGGGAATTCAAAGTTCTCCCATTTGGAATTTTGACGGCTCCGAGGGTCTTAACTCAAGTGGTCCTATCTATCACAGCATACCTCCGCAGGAGAAATATAGCAATCCACACTTACATAGACAACTGGTTGCTACTAGCACACAACCCAGAAAGTTTGACAGAAAATCTGGAGATAGTTTTGAAAACTCTCACAGATTTAGGCTGGATAATCAACTTTCAAAAATCAGAGCTGACTCCATCCCAGAAGTTTGTTTACCGTGGTATGTTCTTCGATCTGGAGATAGGATATGTTTATCCATCCCAGGAGAGAGTGGAGAATCTCCTCTCGTGCATAAAATTGGTTTGCAGCAGTTGTTGTATTCTAGCTCGAGTCTATCTGAGAATGCTAGGTCTGATGGTTTCAATGGAACCAGTCATTCCTCAGGTGGCGTTACGCAGGCGTCCGATTCAGCTTTTTCTCATAACTCAGTGGACGCAGAGTTAAGGATCTCTGGACTCGCACATTCAAGTGTTGGATCCTCTCAATCATCACCTTCATTAGTGGATGGAGAGAGGGAATCTCCTGGTGGGGGTCATGCTGACCCCTCCCCACCCTCAAGTAACGATATTTACAGATGCATCGATGGAGGGATGGGGAGCTTGCCTGGAAGAAGCCACAATATCAGGACTTTGGAATCTGGATCAGTCAAAGGAACATATCAACATGCTAGAAATACGGGCTGTAATTCTAGGCCTGGAACACTTCTTAAAAGAAGTGGAGGGAAAGTTTGTGTTGATACGTTCAGACAACTCAACAGTAGTGAGTTACATAAACCGCCAGGGCGGAACGAAATCGCCCAGTCTCTGTATGATGACATGGAAACTGCTTTGCTGGTGCATGGATCATATGATCACCTTGAAAGCAGTTCATATTTCGGGACCGCTATATCTGTTAGCAGACTCATTGAGCCGAAGGATAAGCATTTTGTCTACGGAATGGCAACTAAATCAATGTGTGGCAGATCATCTGTTCAATCGTTGGGGAAAACCTGACATAGATTTATTCGTGATGAAGAAGAATGCGAAGATGAGGACGTACGTTTCTCCGATTCCAGATCCAAGTGCTATCGCAATAGATGCACTAGCTATCAGTTGGAAGGGAATGTATGCATACGCATACCCTCCAACAATCCTGATTCCAAGGATTCTTCAGAAGATCAAGCAGGAGGAATGCCAAGTACTTCTGATCGCCCCAAATTGGCCAAGCCGATCATGGTTTACGGATCTGCTGTACCTTCTGTTCTGCAATCCGTTTCCTCTGCCTCTGATGGACAATATTATCTTCCAGGGTAAGACCCTTCACTACAATCCATCAATGTTTCAATTGACTGCATGGATTTTGTCAAAAAATCTGCGATTAAGGAGGGCTTTTCTGAGCAAGCAGGCAATTTAATGGCCAGAGCCAGAAGGGTGGTCAACCTCCAGAGCATATACATGTAATTATAAAATCAACAGATTTGCAGAATGGTGCTCAAAGAGATGTATCAATCCAATGGATGCGTCTATTCAGGTAGTAGCTGATTTTCTCTGTCACCTGTATGATGCCTATAGTCTTAAGCCTAATTCTATTGCTGGATATAAATCAGCATTAATGACTGTTATCCCTTGCTTGGCAAAGAGGGGAAGTGATGAAGTATGTGTTTTAAATACTCTTATTAAAGGTACATGTTTGGGCAATCTCAGACCAAGAAATCCTCCACTGACACCGTCATGGAGTCTTTCTCTGGTTCTTCAAGTTTTGAGTGATAAACCTTTTGAACAACTTACTGTTATTTCTATTAAATTATTGACACTTAAAGCTGTATTCTTAGGTGCGGCAGCATCAGCCAGACGCAGAAGTGAAATTCATGCCTTGTCTGCTGAGCCTGACCGTTATATAGTTACAGGTGAAGGCCTTAAGCTTCTACCGAGATTGAATTTCTTGGCTAAGAATCAATCTTTAAAATATCCAGGTCAACCTATTATTTTACCTACCTTAACCAGATATGATCCTGGTGCTAAAGCATGGTGTCCTGTCCGTGCTTTAAATAAGTAGAAGCGAAGACCTCAGGTTTGGCGGACGGACCCATGCTCCCTATGGTTGTCATATATTGAACCCCATGGTAGGGCGTCAAGAGACACTATTTCCAGATGAATAGTAGAATGTATTCAGTTCTGTCATAAGACAGCCACTGGAATTCAAGTAGATAGAGCCAAGGCTCATAGTGTCCATGGTGTGCTAACTTCCATGGCATTATTTAATGGTGTTTCTATTGAAGACATTATGTCAGTAGCCCAGTGGCACTGTGAATCAAGTTTTACCGACTGTAACACTTCTAACCCGCTCACCGTCTGTCCTCAGAAAATAATTAAAGGTAGAGGTATGTATTTGTAATTAGTTTTCCACCTCTGCTATTTACAAATATCACATTTGTTGGTAGGGTATCCCTACTATTATCTGGTACCATTCTCTTCATCGGGTGGGGGAAGAGATGAGCTCCATGCCCAAGACATCAGAGGTCAGTATATGTGACCGTTTTGTTTTTTGTCTTGGTGATGGTGTCATATTTTTTATTTTAATATGGTGACGGTTAATGTCTCTTAATTGTGGTTCTTTCAGAGTTTTTTGAAAATGAAGCAATTCTTCTTTTTCCAATGTCTAGTAATACTTTTCATCAAGTATTAGAGAACATGCTAGTCATTTAGAGCAGCGTTTTTTCCTAACCTTCCTCAGAAAGAGTGGGGGGGGGTGGGGGTCAGCGCATTTGCTTTTTGATCAATCTCTTTTCATCGGTCGATTATCCGATGCAAAATTCTATTCCTGGTTGTGTTTTTAGACACAATTTCAGATGTTTAAAATCTCTTGAAAATTCAAAGAGCTAGTCTGTTCGAGGGTGTCCTGGTTTTCAGGCCCTTGCCTCCCTCCCGTCAAATTTACTTTCCAATTCTGGTTTTTATCAAGAGTGTTAGGGAGGTAAGTATGTTCTCATGATGTGAAATAAGAAAATTGACCAAATTTCTTTTTCACAAATGAGATGACATACTTACTTCCCTAACAGGATCCCGGCCTCTCCACCCCACGGAGGCCTGGTCCTTTCGTTATTTGAATAGTTGCTTCTATGTCAGCCAATATTTAGTAATGTAAGTACCAGTATGTGCATGCACAGTAGGTGGGGGTCTGTCATGTGCATGACTGTGTACATCCACCTGCCCATTAGGGGCACCTAACTTTTTATACTTCTGAATATTAATGAACTTAGAGCCGATATACTAGTATATCAAGAGTGTTAGGGAGGTAAGTATGTCATCTCACTCGTGAAAAAGAAATTTGGTAAATTTTCTTATTTTGGTTTTAGAAGAAACAAAACAATCAAAGACCCCGTAGTCAGGGCTAAGCTTCCATCCCCCATTGGCGATACATAGAAACCTACTACTGGCCTGCAAAACTAAAAATTACACACTATGTCAACAAATAGAGAAAAAGAAAAAATCTCAAAATTTCTCACACGAAACTTTCCTACACCGCCAAAATCATAGGCAATTGCCTTGCCCTGTAGGTGGGGCTTGGAATACACCTTCCGTATCCTCTGCGTGTCGTAAGAGGCGACTAAAGGAGGTAAGGGTGAGGTAACCCTGACAGAAACCTCGAGTGCTGAAGACGGAGGTTCCAGGCCGCACGGCGCA
Source organism: Chaetoderma sp. LZ-2023a (assembly GCA_034401795.1). NCBI lineage: Eukaryota > Metazoa > Mollusca > Caudofoveata > Chaetodermatida > Chaetodermatidae > Chaetoderma > Chaetoderma sp. LZ-2023a. Next base: position 136,675,805 of record CM067371.1, on the reverse strand, counting down.
CTCTAATAAACCATGGATCCACGCACTTAACGCTTATGATCATGTCGATAGTCACTTACAGGACTGGCGGTATGATTAGCGAACGAAAAGAAGAAGAAGATAGGCAATTGCCAAACTAGGAACATCATCAATCTACTAACCTGCAGATGTTCAATCACCTATCGCCACAAAAGTGAACGATACAACACCCCAGTAGCCAGACATTTCAACAAGCCAGGGCGCACAAGAAGTGACATGTGCTTCAGAATCATACAGGTACTATCATCTGACCCAAACTCTACACCATGGAGGAGACAAAAAGAATGCCACTGGATTCACCAACTACACACAATGGAGCCAATCAGGATTAACCTATCAGGATAAAGGCTACCACTTTACCGTACGGTGATGAAATAAAATTAGACTGCCGGCCAACATGTCATTATCACCCTAGTCTTTCATCATAGCATCCATTGTGTATCTAATAGCTTAGTTTTTCGCCATGGCATCCATTATGCATCTAATACCTTCGTCTTTCTCCTTGGCATCCATTGTGTGTCTAATACCTTCGTCTTTCTCCTTGGCATCCATTGTGTGTCTAATAGCTTCGTCTTTCTCCTTGGCATCAATTGTGTATCTAATAGCTTCGTCTTTCTCCTTGGCATCAATTGTGTGTCTAATAGCTTCGTCTTTCTCCTTGGCATCAATTGTGTATCTAATAGCTTCGTCTTTCTCCTTGGCATCCATTGTGTGTCTAATAGCTTCGTCTTTCTCCTTGGCATCAATTGTGTGTCTAATAGCTTCATCTTTCTCCTTGGCATCAATTGTGTGTCTAATAGCTTCGTCTTTCTCCTTGGCATCAATTGTGTGTCTAATAGCTTCATCTTTCTCCTTGGCATCAATTGTGTGTCTAATAGCTTCGTCTTTCTCATTGGCATCCATTGTGTATCTAATAGCTTAGTCTTTCCCCTTGGCATCCATTGTGTATCTAATAGCTTAGTCTTTCTCCTTGGCATCCATTGTGTGTCTAATACCTTCGTCTTTCTCCTTGGCATCCATTGTGTGTCTAATAGCTTCGTCTTTGTCCTTGGCATCCATTGTGTATCTAATAGCTTCATCTTTCTCCTTGGCATCAATTGTGTATCTAATAGCTTCATCTTTCTCCTTGGCATCCATTGTGTGTCTAATAGCTTCATCTTTCTCCTTGGCATCAATTATGTGTCTAATAGTTTCGTCTTTCTCATTGGCATCCATTGTGTATCTAATCGCTTAGTCTTTCTCCTTGGCATCCATTGTGTATCTAATAGCTTAGTCTTTCTCCTTGGGATCCATTGTGTGTCTAATAGCTTCGTCTTTCTCCTTGGCATCCATTGTGTGTCTAATAGCTTCGTCTTTCTCCTTGGCATCCATTGTGTGTCTAATAGCTTCGTCTTTGTCCTTGGCATCCATTGTGTATCTAATAGCTTCGTCTTTCTCCTTGGCATCCATTGTGTATCTAATAGCTTAGTCTTTCTCATTGGCATCCATTGTGTATCTAATAGCTTAGTCTTTCTCCTTGGCATCCATTGTGTATCTAATACCTTCGTCTTTCTCCTTGGCATCAATTGTGTATCTAATAGCGTTGTCTTTCTCCTTGGCATCCATTGTGTGTCTAATAGCTTCGTCTTTTCCTTGGCATCCATTGTGTATCTAATACCTTCGTCTTTCTCCTGGGCATCCATTGTGTGTCTAATAGCTTCGTCTTTCTCCTTGGCATCCATTGTGTGTCTAATAGCTTCGTCTTTCTCCTTGGCATCAATTGTGTATCTAATAGCTTCGTCTTTCTCATTGGCATCAATTGTGTATCTAATAGCTTCGTCTTTCTTCTTGGCATCCATTGTGTGTCTAATAGCTTCGTCTTTCTCCTTGGCATCAATTGTGTGTCTAATAGCTTCGTCTTTCTCCTTGGCATCAATTGTGTGTCTAATAGCTTCGTTTCTCTCCTTGGCATCAATTGTGTGTCTAATAGCTTCGTCTTTCTCCTTGGCATCCATTGTGTATCTAATAGCTTCGTCTTTCTCCTTGGCATCCCTTCGTCTTTCTCCTTGGCATCCATTGTGTGTCTAATAGCTTCGTCTTTCTCCTTGGCATCAATTGTGTATCTAATACCTTCGTCTTTCTCCTTGGCATCCATTGTGTGTCTAATAGCTTCGTCTTTCTCCTTGGCATCAATTGTGTGTCTAATAGCTTCGTCTTTCTCCTTGGCATCCATTGTGTATCTAATAGCTTCGTCTTTCTCCTTGGCATCAATTGTGTATCTAATAGCTTCGTCTTTCTCCTTGGCATCAATTGTGTGTCTAATAGCTTCGTCTTTCTCCTTGGCATCAATTGTGTGTCTAATAGCTTCGTCTTTCTCCTTGGCATCCATTGTGTGTCTAATAGCTTCGTCTTTCTCCTTGGCATCCCTTCGTCTTTCTCCTTGGCATCCATTGTGTGTCTAATAGCTTCGTCTTTCTCCTTGGCATCCATTGTGTGTCTAATAGTTTCGTCTTTCTCCTTGGCATCCATTGTGTATCTAATAGCTTCGTCTTTCTCCTTGGCATCCATTGTGTGTCTAATAGCTTCGTCTTTCTCCTTGGCATCCATTGTGTATCTAATAGCTTCGTCTTTCTCCTTGGCATCCATTGTGTATCTAATAGCTTAGTCGTTCTAAATGGCATTCATTGTGTATCTGATAGCAGCTTAGTCTTTTTTCATGGCATCCATTATGCATCTAATAGCTTAGTCGTTCTTTGCCCTGTAGGTGGGGCTTAGAATACACCTTCCGTATCCTCTGCGTGTCGTAAGAGGTGACTAAAGGAGGTAAGGGTGAGGTAACCGTGACAGAAACCTCGAGTGCTGAAGACGGAGGTTCCAGGCCGCACAGCGCACTCTAATAAACCATGGATCCATGCACTTAACGCTTATGATCATGTCGATAGTGACTTACAGGACTGGCGGTATGATCAGCGAACGAAAAGAAGAAGAAGAAGCTTAGTCGTTCTAAATGGCATTCATTGTGTATCTGATAGCAGCTTAGTCTTTTTTCATGGCATCGATTATGTATCTAATAGCCTAGTCTTTCTTTGTGGCATCCTTTGTGTATCTAATACTAAAGACTAGGCTTACTTCGTGTTTACCAAAGTGAGTACTGACAGGTCAGAAAATGTATGTTTTCTGCTCTTTTAGGTCATATTTTGCATAAAATAAATGTGTTTTCTATATAATGTTCTACATTTATATGCTTTTATGCAAACCTGTTTTGTCTATTGATCTTGCAGCAGTCAGTGATATTCACAGACCTTGAGCCTGGATATTACTATGCTCTGGTGAGTCTTAGCACTAACTTGATACTAACTCCTCAGAATGCAAGAACCACATGAAGAACTAATAAGTAGAATTTGGGCTCCTGGAATGTATGCTCGTACGTCATGTTCCCGGAGAATATATAACTAGCTCTCTGCAATAGTGTCTAAGTATAGAGTTCCCTCGCATGATAGTGTACCCTCTTACATGGCTAACAATGGTGTATGATTGTGTGTGATAGTAATTTCAGTTGTTTGGTATGCAATATTCGAAATTATTTAGGAAATCAAAATCCTGCAATCTTCCTTTGTAATCTAGTAAATGTGATATTGAAAATGAAATAGAAATGTGCATACCAGAATACTACGATGTATATGAAAGAATTCATGTATTTGGATTGGTCATGTGAGGTAAAAAAAGTTATTGTAGCTCTGTAAACTACGACCCATAGCACTTTGGTTCTGCCAGAGAAATCAGGTTTTTGCTATAGCGACATAACTACTACATTTGTTATTTTTATGCTTAGAAAAATAATGGTGGAAAAACATGTTCACTACACAAGATGAAACATGCATGAGAACATCAGGAAGACTGACCTTCGAAATCACATGACCATTGAAAATACTGTACAATAAATAATTTATGTCGGAGAGAGAGAGAGGGAGGGAGAGAGCGCATTGTTGATTTTCATGAAATCGATACCGCTGCTGTGACGCACCACTACTTGATAACAGATACTGAATGCGCAGCAAAATATAGTGACAAACACAAAATCTGGCGATGTCAGCCGTAAACTACACTTTTCTTCTAAGACTGTCGCAGAGCCACCGGCCATCAATCCTTACTTCGCTGCCGACTGATAAACTGTCAGACCATGACATTTTGCGATGACGTTTCATGAATGACAAATCGTAGTAAAACAGTACACTCTCATGGGCTGAGCCCGGGGATTGGCAGTCGTATGCCCTAAAAAGGGCAGGGAAAGTGGGGATGGCCGGCGCTGTTTTGGCGGTGGTTGTATGAGATCACCGGTTGTGAAAAGTTTGGCGGTTGTAAACAAAATGGCGGCTCACGATTTTTTACCGGTTGTGGTAAATTTTTACCGGTTGAGGTGTTTTTTACCGGTTGTGGTGATGTTGACGGTTACGGAATATTTTCTATTTTTATTTTCATGGTTTATTGCCGGTTGTTGTAAATTTTACTGGTTTGGGATATTTGTTTACCGGTTGCGGTGATGTCGCCGGTTGCGGAATTTTTCTTACCGGTCATGGGAATTTTTACCGGTTGAGATGTTTTTTACCGGTTGTGGAGATGTTGCCGGTTGCGAAATTTTTCTTACCGGTTTGAGAATTTTTTTCCCAGAAATGTCGAAAAAAGAAATTAATTTTGTACTTTCATTTTTTTGGGGAGTTTTTATAAATTTATTTGGCGGTTGTTTGTGATTTATTGGCCGGTTTTGTGTGGTTTGCCGGTTTAGGTTTGAGACCTTGTCGGTTCTCTTATCAAGACAGGTTTCCACTGAATTGTTGTAGCGGATTAGGAAGATCTTGTACTGGCGGTGGGTATGGCCCATTTGTTGTGAGGTTTTGACCGGTGTAGTCATTACCTTTTTATTGATTCAGACTTATGGCGTTTCGTTCCTAAAAGTGGAACTCCTCAGACGCGTATGTGGGAATAATACAGGTGAGATATGGTTCGCCTGTGGGTTCATCAGTAGGGGTAGTCTAGTGGTGTCCTGGCAGTGCGGTCACCAGACACGGTGAAGAAATATATATATGTATACAAATGACGGGTGGGCGGTGGGGAAGAATGATGTGGAATGAAATGGTTAGAGATAGAGAAAGTTTTATTGCAAATGTAAAGAAAGTTAGATGAAGGTGAGAGTAAAAATGTAAAAAGCACACATCAATATAGAAATATAAATGTATAGAGTTCAAAATGTTCTCCGATGCTCCAGGTGAGCATTTGTGCTCCTGAAGGTGGAGCTATAAATGCACACATATGTCTGAAGAGGTGAGCAAAAACACGGGAGAGCGTAGCGGGTGGGACAGGCTAGAGCTGGAGGTGTGTGAGACTCCAGTCTATGTGGGCGCACATGTTGCCCATTAGTGTCATCATCCTGTCCCATGTAGGATCCGGCGCCCTGGAGTTCTGGCTTTGGATGGTCAAGAAGCAGTGCAGGCAGTTGATGTTAAAACGGTGATTCGGCGCTAAGTTCGTGATGAGAGTGTTGGCTGCACGAATGTCTATATTTCGCCTGGTAACTTCATCTAATTCGTGGTGACTTAGAGAGGGTGACACAGATGGTGGTGTTGGTGAATAAATTAAAGTTTTTAAAGAGTCAGAATTAAATAAATTGTTGTAAGCGTCACTGACACTGAGTTCTGGCGAAACCGGACGTGAAAGGGCTGGCGATACGCTTGTAGTGTTGGCGTCTGTATCCAGGATGGGTGCCGTCACTGGTGAGGGCTGTAATGGTGTCTGGCTAGCGTGAGTCACCGGGCAGTCGGTAGGAATCGAAGACCTGTGTGCCTTGTATATTTTCCAGTGTTGGAACGGCGAATTCGTCTCTCGGTTTGCGTCTGGCACATATGTACAAAGTTTTGATAATGTTTCCGAGATTAGCCTATGGTCAGTGTCCGCGCGGTAATAGGAGTTGTTTGTCGGTGAGCTCCGCTTAGGGATCTTGTACCCCGTTATTTTCGGCTTAAGGAGACCGTTGAAAGCCACTGGTAGTTTCCAACTCACCGTCTTTTTCTTACTCACCTTCTGAGTGGTGTAGAAGTCGAATTTATCGCAGACCCTGGGTTTTATTAATGGTTGCCCGGGGTCCACGATCCTTACACCCTCAATCAGGCGCGGGTTTGCCATGAGTTTGGTGATTCTGTCTTTATTTAAACCGTGCCGCTCTAGGTGGCCCCGCACATATTCGGTCCGTTTTAGAGGGACCAGGCACCAGTCGCATGTCCAGGCCGGTAGTTCAGTGTGTGCGGTGATGTTGTGCCGTTTTGGGCTACTCCTGTGAGCGAAGGTGCTGGCACATTTGGTGCACTGGAAGCGAGACATGTTGTTTGTAAGACTAATAACGTGGAATGATGAAGGTTGCCTCTGGTGGGTAATGACTACGTTTATGACGTCAGTTTTGTTGACGTCATATGACGACCCGCGTGACGTCATAGGGAAGTTTGGTTTAGAAATCAACTGGCTGGAGGGATGGGCCAGGGGGTCACCCTGTATAAAGAAGGGTGATAACAACGTACTGGGTCTGTTTGCTTATGGTGTGCATGTCGGCCCAGGGAAGGCGGTGACCCCTACCCTGCTTGGTTGATGCCTGTCGGCTCCATTGTGTGGAGCTGGTGGATCCAGTGGCATTCCTTCTGTCTTCTCCATTTGGTGGATACTTCATCTCCGGGGTCCGAAGAAAGGACCTGGATTATTCTGAACTGCATGTTAATTCTAGAATGCCTGGGTCTGTTGAAATGCCTTGAGACTGGAGTGTCATACCTCTCGTGTTTGTAGAGGTTGGTGACCGAGCGAAGGTGCTCCTGGATGCGGATTTTAAAAGTGCGTAGCGTCTCTCCTACATACTGTTTTTTACAGACTGAACATGTCAGCAGGTAGACTATGTTTCTTGTCTGGCAGTTGCCGATGATTTTGGACCTGTAGGAGAGTCCTGTATGAGAACTAGAGAAGAATCTATTCTTCTGCATTGTGTTGCAGATGTTGCAATTTTTTGTGGTGCAATTTGCGAATGGGTTTCTATGGGGTAGAGTTCTGTCCCCAGCCGGTAGCTTAGCTCTGACTATTGTGTCCTTTATGGTTTTATTTCTTCTAAAACCGAACAGTGGCGGTTCGGGGAAGGCCAATCTGCATCTGTGGCTTGCTTCCAGGATGGGCCAGTATTTCTTGATGGCGGATTTAAGAAAAATGCCTGTGCGGTTGAAGTCACAAACGAAGACTGGTTTGGATGGGAAGGTGTTCTTTGATTTTGTGGGTGGGTGTAGGAGGTCGTTCCTGTTCTGTGTGCGGGCTCTGTGTCTAGCTTTGTCTAGAATAGCGCGCGGGTATCCTCTGTTTTCGAAATAGCCTAAGAGGGCTAGGCTATTTGTGTCGAAATCTTCCGATTTCGTGCAGATTCTCCTGACTCTTAAGAACTGTCCGTATGGGGACGAGTCTTTGCAGATGGATGGGTGATCTGATTCGTAGTGGAGATATCCGTGTGTGTCTGTCGGTTTAGTATACAGATCGAAAGTTATAGGTTGGCCATCAGTGTTGATGGCCATGGTGTCCAGGAAGGAGACTCGTTCCCGTGACGATTCCATAGTGAATTTGATACTATGGTGGGACGAGTTCATATGCGTGACGAAGGAGTGTAGAGCTTCTTCGCCATGTTCCCAAACCATGAATATGTCGTCTATATATCTGATATAAAGTGAAGGTTGAAAAGGGGCTCCTGCTAGGAGTTTCATTTCTAGGTCGGCCATGAAGATGCAGGCGAAGGAGCATGCTGCTTTTCTGCCCATGGCGGTCCCACCTACTTGTAGGTAGTGTTCGCCGTCGAACTCGAAGTTATTGCATTCTAGAACTAGTTTTAGCAGATTCAGGAGGCCTCTGATTGTGAGGTTTCCAGGGAGCCCGTGCTTCTTGCAGAACTTTGCTACTGCTCTTAGGCCTTCGTTATTGGGAATATTGGTATACAGAGATGTGACATCCATGGTGACGAGTAAGGTATTTGGTGATGTTTTTCCGAAGCCTTCAACCTGATTGATGAAGTCCGTAGTATCTCTGGCATATGAGGCAATCTTTGTGATATGTATTTTAATATGTTCGTCCACAAAGCTACTAATGAGCTCGGTGGGGCAGCCTATTCCGCTGATAATTGGTCTGCCTGGAATGAGGCCCTCCTTGTTTCTCTCCTTGTGGACCTTTGGTAGGAGATAGAATCTGGCGGTTTTTGGTGGTTTCAGAATGAGATTATTGGCGGTTGTGGAGTCTACCTCCCCGTCTCTAACTAGCTGATCCAGGCGTTTTTCTACCAAGTTGGTGTGCTTGTGTGTTAGGTCTGTGTCGACCTTTCTGTAGAACCTGGTGTCAGCTAGTTGGCGGTGAGCCTCAGCTACGTAGTCGGATATGTTTTGTACTACGGTTGCCTGTCCCTTGTCAGCTTTTTTTATCACAATTGTATGGTTTTGTGTCAGTTCGTTTAGGGCAGTTTGTTCGGCATCGGTTAGATTGCTCTTGTGGGAGCGTCGATGGACGTGTTTACTGAAGTCATACCTGACCGCCTTGAAGAAGGCCTCAAAAGGCGCATCCATGGTGGGTGGCGGCATCGTGCTTTTTTTGGCGGCGAACTTTTTGATTATGACGTCCTGGAACGTTAGAGTCGTGGGCAGCGGTATTGTAGCCGGTATGCCAGTGTGGTTATGTAGAAGTGTGTGGGGTGGGTGCGGGCTTAGTGTGAAAAAATGTTTGAGGCGCATGCGTCTGAAGAAAGCCTGTAGGTCGGTGTACAGGTTGCCTAATTGTGGTTCCGAAACCGTTGGGCTAAAGCCCAAACCCTTATCCAGTAGGCTGACGGTACCCTGGTTGAGGGGGTTTGATGAATGGTTAAAGACAAACGAGGAGATGTAAGTTTCATCTTCTTTGTTCACAGCGTTATTGTTACGGTTTGGTAATGAGCAATGCATAATAGTATGGTGAATATTAGTATTGTTAAACAGAGGATGACTATTACAATGAGAGTTTTTGAAATCAAAATCACAAATTGTGTGACGGTTATTTGGTAGTCATCTCCTTGATTCTGCTAGCCTCTGGACTGCTATCAGCAATTGCTCGATGGCTTGTGTACTATTAGTGCCCATTAAGGGGGTCGGTCCACTCTGCGCTGGTCTATTGTTACTTCTGCGCTCAACCCAGTCTGGTCTGGTGTATTGCCTCTTTGGTGCCTGTGATGGACATCCAGCCGGTGGGCGGTAGGGCCTCTCGTTCTGCCTCTGTTGCTGGCGGCGGACGGTGGTCGGGCGGGGTCGTCTTCTTGGACTTTGTGACCTATGCAGCCGGCTATGCCTTACGGTGGTTGTGGCTATGGCCAGTTCTGCTTCCCTGGTGGCAGTATTACTGTTGCATCTTTCGAAGGATAATTTGAGTCCTTTGACTATTTCATACTGGGCAGATAATTTGGTCTTGGTGTGGTCAAGTACTGATTTTGTCAGTGAAGCTTCAAACACTTTTATGCGTTCTGTCCACTCTTTCTTGTACTCGAGGTCCTCCGTGTCGGGGGTCCAGGTGACCCTCGTACGGAGCATTGTAATAGTCATCCTCTGTTTAACAATACTAATATTCACCATACTATTATGCATTGCTCATTACCAAACCGTAACAATAACGCTGTGAACAAAGAAGATGAAACTTACATCTCCTCGTTTGTCTTTAACCATTCATCAAACCCCCTCAACCAGGGTACCGTCAGCCTACTGGATAAGGGTTTGGGCTTTAGCCCAACGGTTTCGGAACCACAATTAGGCAACCTGTACACCGACCTACAGGCTTTCTTCAGACGCATGCGCCTCAAACATTTTTTCACACCAAGCCCGCACCCACCCCACACACTTCTACATAACCACACTGGCATACCGGCTACAATACCGCTGCCCACGACTCTAACGTTCCAGGACGTCATAATCAAAAAGTTCGCCGCCAAAAAAAGCACGATGCCGCCACCCACCATGGATGCGCCTTTTGAGGCCTTCTTCAAGGCGGTCAGGTATGACTTCAGTAAACACGTCCATCGACGCTCCCACAAGAGCAATCTAACCGATGCCGAACAAACTGCCCTAAACGAACTGACACAAAACCATACAATTGTGATAAAAAAAGCTGACAAGGGACAGGCAACCGTAGTACAAAACATATCCGACTACGTAGCTGAGGCTCACCGCCAACTAGCTGACACCAGGTTCTACAGAAAGGTCGACACAGACCTAACACACAAGCACACCAACTTGGTAGAAAAACGCCTGGATCAGCTAGTTAGAGACGGGGAGGTAGACTCCACAACCGCCAATAATCTCATTCCGAAACCACCAAAAACCGCCAGATTCTATCTCCTACCAAAGGTCCACAAGGAGAGAAACAAGGAGGGCCTCATTCCAGGCAGACCAATTATCAGCGGAATAGGCTGCCCCACCGAGCTCATTAGTAGCTTTGTGGACGAACATATTAAAATACATATCACAAAGATTGCCTCATATGCCAGAGATACTACGGACTTCATCAATCAGGTTGAAGGCTTCGGAAAAACATCACCAAATACCTTACTCGTCACCATGGATGTCACATCTCTGTATACCAATATTCCCAATAACGAAGGCCTAAGAGCAGTAGCAAAGTTCTGCAAGAAGCACGGGCTCCCTGGAAACCTCACAATCAGAGGCCTCCTGAATCTGCTAAAACTAGTTCTAGAATGCAATAACTTCGAGTTCGACGGCGAACACTACCTACAAGTAGGTGGGACCGCCATGGGCAGCAAAGCAGCATGCTCCTTCGCCTGCATCTTCATGGCCGACCTAGAAACGAAACTCCTAGCAGGAGCCCCTTTTCAACCTTCACTTTATATCAGATATATAGACGACATATTCATGGTTTGGGAACATGGCGAAGAAGCTCTACACTCCTTCGTCACGCATATGAACTCGTCCCACCATAGTATCAAATTCACTATGGAATCATCACGGGAACGAGTCTCCTTCCTGGACACCATGGCCATCAACACTGATGACCAACCTATAACTTTCGATCTGTATACTAAACCGACAGACACACACGGATATCTCCACTACGAATCAGATCACCCATCCATCTGCAAAGACTCGTCCCCATACGGACAGTTCTTAAGAGTCAGGAGAATCTGCACGAAATCGGAAGATTTCGACACAAATAGCCTAGCCCTCTTAGGCTATTTCGAAAACAGAGGATACCCGCGCGCTATTCTAGACAAAGCTAGACACAGAGCCCGCACACAGAACAGGAACGACCTCCTACACCCACCCACAAAATCAAAGAACACCTTCCCATCCAAACCAGTCTTCGTTTGTGACTTCAACCGCACAGGCATTTTTCTTAAATCCGCCATCAAGAAATACTGGCCCATCCTGGAAGCAAGCCACAGATGCAGATTGGCCTTCCCCGAACCGCCACTGTTCGGTTTTAGAAGAAATAAAACCATAAAGGACACAATAGTCAGAGCTAAGCTACCGGCTGGGGACAGAACTCTACCCCATAGAAACCCATTCGCAAATTGCACCACAAAAAATTGCAACATCTGCAACACAATGCAGAAGAATAGATTCTTCTCTAGTTCTCATACAGGACTCTCCTACAGGTCCAAAATCATCGGCAACTGCCAGACAAGAAACATAGTCTACCTGCTGACATGTTCAGTCTGTAAAAAACAGTATGTAGGAGAGACGCTACGCACTTTTAAAATCCGCATCCAGGAGCACCTTCGCTCGGTCACCAACCTCTACAAACACGAGAGGTATGACACTCCAGTCTCAAGGCATTTCAACAGACCCAGGCATTCTAGAATTAACATGCAGTTCAGAATAATCCAGGTCCTTTCTTCGGACCCCGGAGATGAAGTATCCACCAAATGGAGAAGACAGAAGGAATGCCACTGGATCCACCAGCTCCACACAATGGAGCCGACAGGCATCAACCAAGCAGGGTAGGGGTCACCGCCTTCCCTGGGCGACATGCACACCATAAGCAAACAGACCCAGTACGTTGTTATCACCCTCCCATATATATATATATATATATATATGGGTGCTGTTGCTGCCTATGGCAGCGACAGCGCCAAGTCAAATTAGTTTCAAAATATTCAACAGAATGTTTATTAAATGGTAAAGACATACAATTCGTACAACCTTTCAAACTATTAAGCATTAAAGACAGACTATATCGAGTCATTCATGTCGTCATGATTATGACATCATCCTACATGTCACGTGGTTGATTATGACATCATATGACGTCATTATGGAGGGATAAACTTCGAAAGGTCCATTATCACAACTGAAATGCCATTCACAACTCCACTATACACTGGTAGCTTGTACTATCAAGTTTAGCATATACTTATTTTGCATATTATAATAAACAGGTGACTCCACTGAAATGTGATGCTGGGTCATGCCACTCTGTCACCTCATACTGTGTTCAAATACCTCAGCCAGGTAAGATACATTGTTCCTATGACAACCAGGTAAACTATATATATATATATATATATATATATATATATATATATATATATATATATATATATATATATATATATATATATATATATATTTAATATATATATATATATATATATATATATATATATATATATATATATATATATATATATATATATATATATATATAGAAAAGAATCATTAGTCTCTGCAATATATTCCCATGACAACCAAGTGAAATATATAGTGAAATCACGAGTGTTTCTGGAATATATTCACATAGCAACCAGATAACATATTGACTACCAGTAGTATCATTGGTCTGTTTGTTCCTGTGACAATCAGATGCGATGTATACCATATATATAGTAATTTCATTAATGTGTTTGGAAGATATTACCATGACAACTGGGTAAGAATTTAAGATAATATCTTTACATGTCCTTAGTCTACTTGATTCATAGTCGTGTGACATCTAGCCTTGTTATGGATCTGTCACGATGTTCAGTAATTTATTTGGTTTTAGGAAGAAATAGTTTTCAATGACCTCATTCTTAATGATTCTACCTGTCACTCAAGTATCTGTTATCATAATCAAAATATCATGTCACTTGTTAGCCGACATCACAATCAAATGTGGTAAGTACCTCAGGAAATCATCTGAAATGTGTGATAGTATCCACCTGGATTGTCTAGTGATTTTACAATGGAGGATTCCAGTTTCTCAGTCAATCATATGGCGTCGTAATCAACTACTTGATGTGTAGGCTGACATCATAATCGATTACTTCATGAAAGACGTAGCTACATTCATCACGCACACATAACTGATGACTGACTAAGCGTTGTTGTTGAATTGTATGTCCTTACTATTTAATAAACATGCTGTTGCAACAGCACCCAGTCAAATTAGTTTCAAAATATGCAACAGCTTACCTGTATAATCTTCTGGAAATTGAGTGTCAGGTAATTCAGGGATCGATCGATCCTAACATGGACAAAGTGTGGGTGGAGCTTAGATATAGATGGGCGGGGCATAGCTAAAACTGGATTCCTCCGCTTAATGCACATCATTATACATAATTCTCTCCCTTTGTTTCTCGCACATCATTATACATACTTACACATAATTCTCTCCCTTTGTTTCTTGCTCAGCTTCCACTCCACCTACTGTCGTAGCGACACAGGAAACCACCAAGATCAGTAAAGGTAATCATATCTATGTATTGTTAGCTCACCTACCCCTTTGCAAGATTATGCCATGGGCCCATGGCAGCCATCTGTCATCCATCCACCTATCCCTCTGTCAAATCATATCCTTAATGGTTTAACTGATTTCAACAAAATTTGCGCTGGTAAGGTTTTTGGGAACATTTTCCGGAAACGCTCCCCAAAAATCATTTTCACCAAAAAAACTGACCAAAATTTGTAATAGAATTTCGGGAGCGTAACACAATAGGGTCCTTCTAGCCAAAGTCATTTGAAATGCACCAAGAATCTAAGTAAGAGATGTATTTTGACAGTTTGTGATAAATCTTGGATAAAATTAAGATTTTCACCCAAAAAATTGACCAATCAAATTTTTGAATAGTGCCCTGGAGCCTAGTATGATAGGATCTGTCCAACCAACTTTGTTTGAAATCTATCAAATGGCTAAGTAGATGCTCTTTGACCATTTCCAGTGAATAAAATAAGAGATTTTCACCCCAAAAATTTACCAATCTAAATAATCAATAAAAGTTCTGGATCGTGCTACTATAGGGGTGTTCTACCCAAATTTGATTGATATCTCTCAAGTTGTTAATAAGGAGATGCGTCCTGACAATTGGCATGATTTTAGCCAAATTTGGCCAGAAGTGCCCCATGGATCTACCATTCAGAAATTTCATTGGTATATTTTTCGGTGGCCATCTTGGGTTTTCATAGTTTCCGGGAATAATATAGGAAATGAATAGAAAAGGCTTTTAATTGCTTCTCAAGAACCAGCTGGTTGGATTTCAATGAATGGTCATGTGGATGAACCCTACCGTGATTGGCTCCAGAACCTCCATTCAGAATGGTGATTGGTCCATTTTTCCGGTTGTCATCTTGTTCTCGAAAATGACAATTCTGGAACTGATGTATGGATCAGGCTGAAATTTATTAGATTTCATCAATAATTACAGGGTGATTAAAGTTTGTTCAAGAGAACTGGATCCATCATAAAACATGGCTGTCATTGACTGGATGGAAGCCATGGAACCTCTATCTGATTGTGTGGTCGTATACATGATTAATTTCCTACTGTATATTGTGCGTAGCAAATTCCAATTTTGTATTGTATGTCTTGTTACTGCTGAATTTAATGAATTGTGTCTGTTCAAATGCTAATGGTCCAGGTGAGCATCAATGCCCTGGGGCAGATGCACACATGCTCACATGCAAACAGACAGGGATGCCCACACATCCACGCATGCACAGACATGGAATATTGATGAAGATACAGCCCAGACATTAATAAACCTAGAAATGTATTGTGCTATTATCTTCTGATAGATCATGATTAATATATGCAATGATTTATGCAGACCAGTGAAAATCCAGACGGAGGGCTAACTGTGGTCAGGTGGTTTGAACCATTTTGGGTACACAGTGCCCACTTTTTTTTAACGATAAAGTATTCAGCCCAGATACTTGGTTATACTCAGTTAGGTGGCTATAATCGGGTAGTTCACTGTACTCTACATGTATGTGCCCGTCAAAGCCTACTCCCTGCAAAATTCCTGAATGAGTCCCTGTATCACTCCAAAATTCTTGAATGAGCCCCTGTACCTGTATTGTGAGATGAAAACAATGCTGAATGTAATAAAACCATTGTTTGCACTTTCTCTGTACTGTAGATGGTGTAAAACGCATTCCTGTTGATAATCGGAACACGTACAATCAGGCCTTAAAGATTGTACTTGGCACAATATTTGGTGTATTAACCGCCGTTATGATGCTAATAGCTGTCACATGTTACTACAAACGTTATAGAGTTCGCCAACCTACATGTAAGTCTGTGTGTGTATGCATGTATACATACATTTATGCATGAGTGTGTGTGCATGCGTGTGTGTGTGCGTGCGTGTGTGTGCGCGTGTGTGTCTACGTGTGTGTGTGAATTCATAGATACTTTTGAATTCATCTTACAGTATTGTCTAATGTCATTTTGAAAATGCATTTGTGCCGACTCGTTTATCTTGTATTGTGTAATGCCTGTGGATGCTGCTGATTGTAGCTAAGTATGGCCAGATATTCAGTATCCGCGTCATAGTGTATGAGTCCATAAATCTACACCATATTTGGACTGTTAGTTATCAGCCAAAAAGCAGTTTCTACAGTAGTATTGTTAAATATCCATTTGCTGATCAAGAGAAGACTATTTTTGAAGATTTACCATTGGAATGACTCATCCCAGTGGTAAATTTTCTAAAATTGTCTCTTGGTCTGCAAATTTTGAAAATTTTCTATGAGAAAATTTAAATTTTCTTGAACAAATTCTATGGTTAAAGGGTTAATATTAGGCTTTGAGCAATGCTGTATCCTATAGATGATGTTGATGATATTTACTGATTATTTCTTTAGAAAAAATTTCTTGCCATTGTCACTGGAGCAGGAGTTGGGATAATGAGTCTACAAAAATATTATAGTGATGGTCTATGAGCTGTCATGACATATAGACACATGGTTAGGAAGAAAAGTGTGTGTGTAATCAATGTCACATCCAGAATGTGTAGATGTAGTGATCTGAATGGTGTCCATTGTCCTAGAATTAGGTAGAATGTTAGTTTTTCCAAATGCTCAGCAGTCTAGGCCTCTAGTTCTGTTTATTATTCCGTCAACCGGAAGTGGGTTCACACATACCCAAATATGGGCATGTGTGGATCAGTTATGGTGGTGCTGGTCTGTTTTGGCCATGCAGCAGGTGGCCATTTTGGCAGTTTGGCGGTGTAAATTTTCGGTGGTGTGCCACCTCTGGCGGTGCAAAGTTTTTTGGTAGTGCACCATTTTGGCAGTGCACTGCAGTTTTAGGTGGTGCGCCGATTTTTGACGGTGTTAAAAAATATTTTCAGTGTGTGATCATTTCTGGCAGCGCAAAGTATTTTTTGGTGGTGCACCCGGTTTTTGGCGGTATGTGTTTGGACATTGTAGACACATACATTTTGTTTTGGGGCGAAAATTTGTTAGTTTTGTTCAGATGTTTGTATGGTGTATAATGATCAAGATAGTCACATCACTCATCACTATTGGGGTGATTCAGACTTTGTGGCATTTCGTTCTAGATGTAGAACTCATCAGAGGCACAATTTTGTTGTCTGCCGGAACCTGGTGCGAATGTGTCCCAAGAGGGGTGGGCATTTTATCTCGGGGGTGGGGGGGGGTTGTGTGTGTGTGTGTGTGTGTGTGTGTGTGTGTGTGTGTGTGTGTGTGTAAGGAGGTTTGTGATGTGTGGGGCTTGAAACCTTTAAGACAAGCTTCACACGTTCATGGTGGGATAGCCGAGTGGGTTGCTTCATGCTGCACTAGCAGGCTCTCTGGAATATTCCTTCTTGCTGGAGATGTAAGGCTTCATTTTTATATATGAAAATTGACATCACTATTGTGTGAAAAACTAGGGTCTGGTAGTGATGGTGATGATCATGATGTCATAGGTCCTTATGATGTGCACGTCCATTGTGATGTTATAATTTAGACAAGAGATAGTCGTGTTTAGAGACTGGAAAATGAGTAGTTGTGTGGCCTACCAATGTTCATAAAAGGGTAATAACTATGTACTGACTGGATGGCTTAATTGTGCCATATGTCAGGGGAGTGGAGGCCTTTATCCTGACTGGTTGATGCCTATTGGCTCCATGGTGTGTAGCTGGTGGATCCAGTGACTTTCTTTTAGTCTTCTCCATTTGGTGGTGTTGACGTAATCTGGGTCCGACTTGAGGATTTGGATGGTTCTGAAATGCATGTTGCTCCTGGAGTGGTGTTTTTTGGTAAGATGCCTAGTTACAGGTGTGTCGTATCTGTCACTTTTGTATAGATTGGTGATGGAACGTAAATGTTCTTGTATGCATATTTTGACTGTAACCCCTGGAGCATTACATGTGCAAAAGCTTACATGTGGCTGTCAGATCGGTAACACCTAACTGATCAAGGTTTTGTAATGTCTCTGAGAGACATTAGTTTCTCTTTGTCTCCATCCTAGCTGTTGACTACCCTAATGCTAATTTCACGGGAGGTTGTTTTGTAAGCAGGAATGGCCTCCTGAAAATTTAATTTCAAAATATTTGACTAACTTTTTCCACTTTGTAGAAAATGTATCGTATTTGCTCATAGTGTCTAGCCTTTTAACCTTTTAACCCTCAAATTTGTTCAAGAAAATTTCAATTTTCTCATAGAAACTGTCCATTTGCAGACCACGGGAAGCATATTTAATAAAATGTACCACGAATCACTAGCCTGCTTATCGAACCAGTCATTCCAGTGGTAAATTTTCAAAAATAGTCTTCTCTTGGTCTGCAAATGGACATTTCTCAAGACCCCTGCAGAAGCCGTTTTTGGCTGATAGGGTTAAAGGGTTAATGGCTAACTCAGCCAAGGCAATGGGCTTGAGAAATCTCCATTTGCAGACCAAGCGAAGCATATTCTTGAAAATTTATTACTGGAATCGCTAGCATGGTATATGAGCCAGTCATTCCAGCAGCAAAATTTTCAAAAATAGTCCTCTTGGTCTGCAAATGGACATTCACTAAGCCAATCTTGTTCATTGAAAGTGTTAGCACCCACCTCGAGGCATCACTAATATACTTACTTGTTGTTCAATTGCAGTATTAACATCTAGATCAAGCTACAGCTCTCTGGGTAAGTTTTATACAATTTAAATTTCTTGATGAGACATCAGTCATTCTCTGTGGATTTAATGCAACTTTACCACATTGAGAAAATTTTTCAGAGATGTAAATCTCTATAATAACTCAAATTAGATTGACTAAAACTATACGGTTGTCATACAATTTTTCAAAAGTGATCGGTTTCTCGGCCATAAAACCTTTAAGAAATCAACCCCCCTTCCGTGTTTGCTGTACTAAGTACATTCAAGTTCATATAGATCGTTTAGACCTATTTGTTTATTCATTATTTAAACAAATGAAAATATATATATGGCACTTATATATATATAAGCTGACATGACAATCAAAATGACTTTCAAGTTCATATAGATCGTTTAGACCTATTTGTTTATTCATTATTTAAACAAAAGAAAATACATGTATATATATGTCACTTATATATATAAGCTGACTGACAATCAAAATGACGTAGAGTTCTCCATCATGAACCTCTAAAAATCTGTTATCTGTACAAATTGTAATGTGTTTGATGGATTTGCAATTTAATAAGCATTCTGTTGAATATTTTGAAAATAATTTGACTGGGAGTTGTGCAGCAACAGCACACCTGTACATAGGTCCGTTGAAGGTTAGATTCTTGAAATTCAGGTTTCAAAGTTTCAAATTGATTCAAACATGTCTAATAAGAGCTTAACTAGAAATGGGCGAAGCATAGCTAGAAATGGATCCCTCTATTACGTTGTGACAGCAATATCAGAGATTGTAATGACAGACAGATAGCCTCGTATTACATGTACTGTAGGGTTTCAGTCACAACAAAAACCCTAGCTTTAAAAAAGATATCGTCTTAAGATCCTGTTATTTGTATAATCAAAGAAACACAACTCCTTTAAGCCTTACATTTTTTCAGAAAATGTTAATTTACAGACAAAGAGAAGACTGTTTTTGAAAATTTAACATCTGGAATGAGTGGCTCGGTTATAGAGTCCATCATCCAAGCTGTAAATTTTCAAAAATTGTCTCTTGGTCTGCCAGTGGACGTTTCTCAAGACAACTGCAGAGGACATTTCTCAAGACAACTGCAGAGGACATTTCTCAAGACAACTGCAGAGGACATTTCTCAAGACAACTGCAGAGGACATTTCTCAAGACAACTGCAAAGGACATTTTTGGCTGATATGGGTGTTAACGCTTTAACCCTCGAATTTGTTCAAAATAATTTAAATTTTCTCCTAGAAAATGTCCATTTGCAGACCAAGAGATTATTTTTGAGAATTTACCATGGGAATGACTGGCTCAGTTATTGAGCCAGGCATTCCAGTGGTAAATTATCAAAAATAATCTCTTGGTCTGCAAATGGACGTTTCTCAAGACCACTACAGAGGCCATTTTTGGCTGATAAGCGTGTTAAATGGTTAATCAACTTTCATGTATTCTTCGTGACTATGATATTTCTCATGTTATATTTTTCAGGTGAAACTAAAGAAGGCCATACAATACTGCTGTTATACTCTTATGACTCGCAAGAACATGAACATGTTGTGAAGATGTTTGCAGATTATCTCACAAATATCTTCAAATGTGTCGTGTTCCTCGACGTGTACGAGGAAGGTCTCATAAAGGAACAGAGTTTACACATGTGGCTTCATTATCGCTTACAGGAAGCCACGTATATCATTGTTATTTCCTCTATCGGGGCACGGCTCAAGTGTTCACCGAAAAAGATACAATTTCTAAATGATCGTCCATTACAGGATTACTTCTCTGTTGCCATTGACTATGTAGCAGAAGAAATTAGGGCAGAACGATGTAAATGTAACTCACTGTATCGCTTTCTTGTGGTATATACACCATATACAACTCAGTCAGACATTCCACGCCAACTAGAATCAGCGCATAAATTCCGTTTAATGGATGATTTGAGAAATCTGTATCTCCATATTTGGGAAATGGAAGATGAGTCAAATAAAAAGATTCCCGGTGTAACAAATTTTTTAAAGAATGAATGGGGACTTAAACTGAATAATGCCGTAATGATTGCAGAAGAATTCTTTAGACAACCAAATTGGCTTGATCTTCGCCTAGAGAAAACACAGCCTGCACGTGGTGCAGTCCAGAGTAAAAAACACCAAACTCCCAGAAATAAAGCGAGAAAACATGGAGTATCGGGGCAGGTGAACAATCACGGATTGCCGATCTATCCAAGCTATAGTTGTGATATTGAAATGAAGCCAATAATATGTATGAATAGTGATAGACATGATGATAAACATGCTAAGAGAACATATGTGTATGGACGCATAGATGTACCTAGTGACAGTCCAATGTCATATAATAAATACTGTCGCAAGAACTCACTTCCTCCATCTTTGAATGGTACTGTTCATGAGCACAATGTGTTAGATTTAGCAAATTCCATCAATGAGAAACATCTGAGAACCTCTAAAAGCGATGAGTGTATTAGCCTGGCTGACACTCGGAGCCAGACTCTACCGGGTGATTATAACAATTTAGATGACCCAAGTTTTTTGCTGGGACAAAAAAGAAAAGCTCGTTGCAAGGAGAACAAATATTCCTTATCAGATTCCAATGATTCCGAAATTTCTTGTGTATCACGGCGTACATCGTCTAAAAAAGGAAACGGGTCCAATGTAGATATTAGACAAAGTCAATCCATTCCATTTGTCCACAACAGTAACAACAACAGTGTCCCTTGTGTTAATCCTGAAAGCATAAATTTAACATCTTTTGTTCCAGTGTCTGTTTCGCATACAATATTACATGCAGATGTCCACAATGACAATTGGCAGGTACCACAAGGTATGTATCATTATAAAAAGCGTGCATTATCGGCGACATCGTCAACGTGCAGTAGCACCGATTCTGAGATCAGTGAACATCAGCTTCAGAAAGACATTGCAGCGATACTTGATGAAGTGCCTCTATCAGACATGCAGTCTGGCAGCAATCAATGGCCATTTATGAATACGTTTCATGCTAATGAATATTCACGTACTTATACTAATGAATATTCATATCCGAGGCATGAGAGTTATTCACTTCACCCTGATTCGTGGTGTTGAAAAGTACAGGTGACATCTGGTTAACATTACACACGCTATCTTTCTCATTCCAGAATCAAAGTACATGTATCTCAATTTCAAGTCAACCTTACAGTTGAATATTTTGTAAATAACTTGATTGGAGGCCAGCAACAGCCTCCAGTTAAATTACTTTCAAAATATTCAAAAACATTCATCATATCATAATTTATTATTATGTAATATTTAATTTGTGCTGATGAATGGATTAATAACATTATCATTCCTGATTCAAGAATATCGTCACGACCATACTGTCACATGGTTATACTTTCGCATGACCATACTGTCACATAACATACTGTCACATAACCATACTGTCACATGACCATACTATCACATGACCATACTGTTGGTCAAATGACAATCACCAATGAAACAGGACATTGAGCCGAACATGATCACTTGTCAGAGTTTTGTGGAGTAACGGGATATGATCACTTGTCAGAGATTTTGTGGAGTAAGGGGATATTATCACTTGGTAGAGCTTTGATGGAGTAAGGGTTTCAGGAAGCACAGCATAAGCTATGAAGGGTTGTAGACAGTAGCTTGCTATTAAAGCATTAGGCGAGTGTAAAACAAGATCTGAAATTCGGACACAAATCTGCATTTTATATGGTAGCAATTAAGCTATTGTCAGATTGGTGACTCTCTTGCTCGTTCACTCTCCCTCACTCCCCCTCTCCCCCGCCCCCTCTCGCTCTCTCTCTCTCTCTCTCTCTCGCTCTCGCTCTATCTCTCTCTCTCTCTCTCTCTCTCTCTCTCTCTCTCTCTCTCTCTCTCTCTCTCTCTCTCTCTCTCTCTCTGAAATGAGAAGAATAATCTACATTTTGATATATACTGAAACTTCTTTAAACTATGTATTGCATGAGAATTTGTCTGATTTGGGGAGATTTCCGGTTTACAACATTCTGTTTAACCCTTTCACTGTGATAGCCGGCCAAAACCGGCCTCTGTAGTGGTCTTGAGGACTGTTCATGTGCAGGCCAAGAGAAGACTACCTTTTAAAATTTACCACTGGAATGACTGGCTGGATAACCGAACCAGTCAGTCCAGTGGTAAATTGTCAAAAATAGTATTCTCTTGGGCTGCAAATTGACATTTTCTATGGGCAAATCGAAATTTTCTTGAGCAAATTTAAGTGTTAAAGTGTTAAAGAGTTAATGGTCAAACTTCTGTCATGTCAATAATCATCTTGAGAAATGTCCATTTGCAGGCCAAGAAAGGACCTATTTAACCTCTGTGATAACTAACCAAGTCATTCCAGTAGGAAATTTTCTAGAAAATTCTCTTTCCCTGCCAATTTACATTTCACTAAACAAGCACAGCCCTCGAATTTTGCCACAGCAATCAGCAAAACTGTGGTAAACTTAATTTGTCACAGCAAATATTTGCTGTGGAAGAATGTTGCTGGCCAAGCTACTTAAACGTGATTTTATCATAGATACACGGTATCAATCATGCTGTCATATTAAAGCAAGCTTCTACAAATCACCAAAAGTAGAACAAAGATTACAATTGATGAAATTTGAAAAAAGGCTGTACATAGTAGTGCCATAGTGAACCAGTTCTGCCACCGCATATTTGTGCCGTGACAAAATTGTCCGAAGTTCAAGGACTGCAAACATTTCACATTTTTTGATACATTGTGAGCATTAAATTCTTAAAACAGTGTTTTGGTGGATATCTGCATCTGTATAAAGCAAGGATCAAGCTGACATGTTCATGTATGTGTGGCAAATGTGCCGTTTTCAGTTGGCATTCTAGCATGTCTACTTATGAATTGTGATTCACTATGGACATCTTTACCCGATGTATTTTCTGCTGGAGCTGTAACGTGCAAACAATGTACCATTCCAGTTTTAACTATGCCCCGCCCATCCCTAGTTAAGCTCCACCCACGCGTCGCCTGTATTGAGATCGATTGATCCCTGAACGCCCTGACTATCAATTTCCAGAAAACTATACAGATAAGCTGTGGAATATTTTGAAACTAATTTGACTGGGCGCTGTTGCTGCCAATGGCAGCAACAGCGGCCAGTCAAATTGGTTTCAACATATGCAACAGACTGTTTATTAAATAGTAAAGCCATACAATTCATACAACCTGACGGACTATTAAGCGTTCAAGACGGATTGAATGGAGTCAGTCATGACATAATGATTACGATGTCATCCTGCATGTCACTTAGTTGATTATGATGTCATATGATTGACTGAGGAAATGGATTCATTAATTCCTGCCTAACATTATCTAACTTCATTTATGCCCATATCTAACAGCCTCCAGACCTTCGACATTCGCTTCTGGAATTGCACACACTAAGGATAGGATTGATTTCTTACACGTACGTGAAAGCAGCTATGGAATTGTAGCGTATACAGTAACTACCTGGTCATTACTGACAACAATGCATGAATGCCTTAAATCAACTCTGCTGAATAATTTACAGTGCTTAAATTCCATGTTATATTATATAATGTTAAAATTAAATATGTATATAAATTATTTATATAAATGTATGTACTTGCTAATATCTATCTAAAATGGCGGCTAGGCTCCTAGTTAGTTAGTGTCCATAAAGTAACTGATAGTCCTAAATTTAGTTAGGATACATATCTTTTAACAATATATGAGAACTTTTAACTCTTTAATGGTCAGATTTGATCATGGAGTTTTAAATATCTACCTATTCAATGTCCATTTACAAGCCAAGAGAATACAATTTTTGAAAATTTATCACTGGAATGCCTGGCTCGGTTATCGAGCCAGTCATTTCAGTGTTAAATTTGCAAAAATGGACAAGATCATAGCAGATGCTGGTTTTGGCATGACCATTAAATGGTTAATGAATGTCCATTTGCTGACCAAGAGAAGATTTTTTTTAATTTTGCCAATGGTAGGGCTGCTTCAAACCAATTATTCCAGTGATAAATTTACAAACAGTATTCTCATGGCCTGCAAATGGACATTTCTCAAGGTCACTGATTATACTAATAACATGGTGGTTAGTGATGTGCAGTAAAGCCAAATAGAAGATGCACAAAGTTATATGTAATCTAGCCATAATTATCATAATTATGATCCCTGTAACTCTCAATTTTGAAAGTAATATGACTGTTGCCTTAGGAAGCATATTAAACGTGCATATTCACAACAAAATGCCCGAAAATAAAATTATTTAAATTGTGTACTTTTAGAGGCTTAAAAGTGTATGCCTGGGCGTAATGAAACGAAATAAATCTTAACATATGATGATTTCTTTCCCTACAAATTAATTCAATTTTTTAATTACGAAGTTGAATTAGGGACTCATTTCTCTAATTCAATTTCACGTCTTAAAAAAACTATATTAATTCATACATGATGAGATTATCATATTGTAGATTTGGGAGTCTACAAATAAGCCTGGGGTTTGGTTCGGAAGGTGTTGCTCCTCCTCACGAGAACGAAGTGATAAGACGGTTACGATTCGTGCCGATGGAAGATAACAATACGGATATTTGCGATGTGAATTACGACGTTTATTCACCTACAAAACGGCTATGTACAAATACGATGCTATATATAACGAAGAGAAGTTCTCCGGAAGTATATTTAATCTATGTCGTAAACTAAAGATAAAACTTAATTATCACGAGCACACAGCCCCTTATATAGCACTGCGTGCCCATCACTGACTGGTTACTACTACAACTACTAAATTAATCTATTGGTTAATAATACTCTCTTATGACTGGCTACGATTCCCAGTCATTCTATTGGTTACCAGTCAATCCACTTCTCGCCACAAAAGTCACGAAATAAATCCCATAGTAAAATGCGAGAGGGTGAGTTGTGGCCCAAGTTTCTAGACTCTTCTAGAATTATGTTAATGAGGTGCTACGTCATTTCACTTCCGTTATGCGGCTGATGCAATCGGTATGAGGAGCTTGTTTCTAGGTTCCTCTAACCTCTGTGACCCATCGCCAGTGACCTAGCCTGACCTAGAAGGTGGCGTGCTCGCATCTAGACAGTTACTCATCGGTGTCTAGACAGTGACGTGTGCAAAAGGTCAAGGAGTGCTTAGCACTTCGTGACCCGTGCTCTTTACTAAGTACTACATATCTACGACGTCCCTACTCTAAGGATCCTAACATATTAGACGAATATGGATACGGTTTTCTAGATTCTGTTTTGTTCCTATAACCTGTTGCTATTCCGTCTACTGTCGTTAGGCCTCCTACGTACCGTTGCCGGCCCTCGTGCATCGATTGCCTACTCTGCTAGCTTTATCCTTAAAGGCCCAATATGTCTAGATTTTAGTAATTCGGATGATCAGTCCGTCATACAGAAATCCACAATATGTTAAGCTTTATTTCGTTGCCTTACATCTAGGCCCACAATGTAAGCCTCTAAAAGTATACAATTTTGCCAATTTCATTTTCAAGCATTTTGCTGTGAAGATGCTCGTTTACATGTAATTAGTAATATTCCAGTCATATTAATTCACGGTCATATTAACTGTCTGAATGCTGAGTTTTTATAGACGACACAAGGGTTATATCGCTGGACTTGCTCTATATTTAGAAAACAATTTGACTGAAAGTTGTTGGTGGATAAGCCACCAACAACTTTCAGTCAAATTATTTTCAAAATATTGATGGAAAGTTGTTGGTGGCTAACTATTGAGCAGAGTCAGGAGTTTTTGCTCATTGAAATTAGCGAGGAAATATTCACGCGAGTAAGCTGTACATCGTAAAGAATCTACTGTTTTGTCGTTGAAAGATTTAAGACTACTTACTTCCTACTTCATTTCAAATTGATTACACGCATTAGTAAATTTAAATTGAAACAAATTATTTATTCTCCAGGTAACAAATTTGGTAAACTTGGGCCAAAATACTAATGGGGTGAACCAAATTATGAATGGTTTAGAAAAAGTGGATTAACCAGATTAGTATAAAAAAAATTTTTAATCAGATTCTCAACAAAAAACATCAAATAAGTACTTGAATCAGCCTACATGATATTTAATGAATGTTTGCTATCAAATTCTGTAGACCTATTAAAAGTGTACTTAGCAAATATGAATTTTATGTGACAAATATACATTTTGTCTTTATTACAACTCCAGTCCCATTGTTTTCTTATACAGGTCTAATTTCAGACATGTCTCTATTGCAAACATGCATAGAGTTACTTTACATGTCTCTATATTGCAAACATGCATAGAGTTACTTTACAAGTCTATATATTGCAAACATGCATAGAGTTACATTACATGTCTCTATATTGCAAACATGCATAGTGTTACATTACATGTCCCTATATTGCAAACATGCATAGAGTTACATTACATGTCTATATATTGCAAACATGCATAGAGTTACATTACATGTCTCTATATTGCAAACATGCATAGAGTTAGATTACATGTCTCTATATTGCAAACATGCATAGAGTTACTTTACAAGTCTATATATTGCAAACATGCATAGAGTTACATTACATGTCTCTATATTGCAAACATGCATAGAGTTACTTTACTAGTCTATATTGCAAACATGCATAGAGTTACTTTACAAGTCTATATATTGCAAACATGCATAGAGTTACTTTACATGTCTCTATATTGCAAACATGCATAGAGTTACATTACATGTCTCTATATTGCAAACATGCATAGAGTTACTTTACAGGTATATATATTGCAAACATGCATAGAGTTACTTTACAAGTCTATATATTGCAAACATGCATAGAGTTACTTTACAAGTCTGTATATTGCAAACATGCATAGAGTTACTTTACAAGTCTATATATTGCAAACATGCATAGAGTTACTTTACAAGTCTATATATTGCAAACATGCATAGTGTTTTTTCCGAAAAAGGTGGTCCCGATCCCAGGATGATTCATAATAAGGAAAATACGATAATAAACTATTGTGACTCCACAAGAGCTGACCAGAGTGACGTTGCCAGCGACCATCAGTTAGTGCTGAAGGAGTGACCGAGATGGTCACGAAAGCTACACTTAAAAAATTTCTACATCCCTGAGAGGTAACTAATTTTTCCTTATTATGCATAGTTACATTACAAGTCTCTATTGAAAACATGCATTGAGTTACTTTACAAGTCTGTATATTGAAAACATGCATAGAGTTACTTTACAAGTCTATATATTGAAAACATGCATTGAGTTACTTTACAAGTCTATATATTGAAAACATGCATTGAGTTACTTTACAAGTCTATATATTGAAAACATGCATAGAGTTACTTTACAAGTCTATATATTGAAAACATGCATAGAGTTACTTTACAAGTCTATATATTGAAAGCATGCATAGAGTTACTTTAGAAATGTCATTGTGTATTTACCTTTAACTGAGCAGCCAGTTGTCATCTCGCAACATGCATATGTGATGAGAAGTATGTAACAACATATGTGATGAGAAGTATGTAACAACATATGTGATGAGAAGTATGTAACAACATATGTGATGATAAGTATGTAACAACATATGTGATGAGAAGTATGTAACAACATATGTGATTATAAATATGTAGCAACATATGTGATGAGAAGTATGTAACAACATATGTGATGAGAAGTATGTAACAACATATGTGATGAGAAGTATGTAACAACATATGTGATGAGAAGTATGTAACAACATATGTGATGAGAAGTATGTAACAACATATGTGATGAGAAGTATGTAACAACATATGTGATGAGAAGTATGTAACAACATATGTGATGATAAATATGTAGCAACATATGTGATGAGAAGTATGTAACAACATATGTGATGAGAAGTATGTAACAACATATGTGATGAGAAGTATGTAACAACATATGTGATGAGAAGTATGTAACAACATATGTGATGAGAAGTATGTAACAACATATGTGATGAGAAGTGTGTAACAACATATGTGATGAGAAGTATGTAACAACATATGTGATGAGAAGTATGTAACAACATATGTGATGAGAAGTATGTATCAACATATGTGATGAGAAGTATGTAACAACATATGTGATGAGAAGTATGTAACAACATATGTGATGAGAAGTATGTAACAACATATGTGATGAGAAGTGTGTAACAACATATGTGATGAGAAGTGTGTAACAACATATGTGATGAGAAGTGTGTAACAACATATGTGATGATAAGTATGTAACAACATATGTGATGAGAAGTATGTAACAACATTGGTGAAACGTATCAAAATGTCTGTCCCTAATATTACCCGTATGAGAATAAACATTGTAGTAACATAGATGTCCTTATAACTAAGCCCTGCCCACTTTTTACGCTTGTTTGAATAGATTCGTAACTTTGAAACCTGAATTACCAGAAACTAAATTTCAAGGTAAATACAGGTAAGCTGTTGAATATTTTGAAACTAATTAACTGGCCATAATTCAAAATATTCACCAGATTATTTATTATCGTTTAAGTTCACCAGACATACAATTCGCTCACTAGTGACAGACTTGGCATTTGTGATGAAGATATGCGTCATTATGATTGTCACGTCAGCTAACTAGTGACGTAATTGATTAGGAGAATATGACGTCAGATAGTTACATCACTTATTCTTAGCAATAATAACTGTGTTTGTATTGTGCTGCTTCATTAAGCAGGTACCTCGGCATAGATCTCACTAATATATATGCACGGTTTCAGAACGTAATATCACCCTATGGTAAATAAGGAGAAAATGCAAACAAGCGACATCGATGATGTATCTATCATTTTGGTTGTTTTAGATGATAAGGATAGACAATTTGACCTAATTTCAGTATTTCAGTTTTAAGACAATTATACAGAAAATCTGTTGAATATTTTGAAACTAATTAGACTGGAATATGTTGCTGTCATAGGCATCAACAGTTCCCAGTCACATTTGTTTCAAAATATTCAACAGAATATTCCATGCATCATACTGGTACTGTGATTAAGGCACTATATTTCCCTTAAAATGATGTTACTGGGATCAACACACTGGACATAATTTCCTTTAAAATGGAGGTACTGGGATTAGCGTACTAAATTTCCCTTGAAATGAAGGTACTGGGATTAACAGACTACATTTCCCTTGAATTGGGGGAACAGGGATTAGCACACTAAATTTCCGTTGAAAGGAAGGTATTGGGATTAGCACACTACGTTTTCCTTGAAATGACAGCCCCGTAATGTGATTAACACACTGTACATTTCCGTTGAAATGCAGTTAGTGTACTTGAATTAAGGCACTACATTTCCCTTGAATTTTTATCTGATCTTATGGATGAAATTGTTGATAACTATTATCTATGTAATATATATATCCGAGCCAACTAATTAAGTGTGTGTGTGTGTGCGCATGCGCGTACGCATGTGTGTGTGTGTGCCTGCAGCATGTGTGTGTGCCGGGTATGTCTTGTTTAATTGAAACATGATTAGGAAACTAAATATAAGTGATGAGGTTTTTATACATATCAGGAGATAGATTTAATAATAATGATAATAATAATAATAATAATAATTGTGCAATACTTTTGTATTTAGATATCTCTGTTAATGTTTACGCTTCATTGAACTGTAAGCTTTTTGACAATAAATATTGTTATTGTATATTTGCTCTCATTTACAAAACCATCTGCTACATGTACTCCGTGTATTAACCCTTTAACAATCAAATTTACTAAACAAATTTAAATTCTCATGGAAAATGTCGATTTACAGACCATTAGAAGACTATTTCTGAAAATTTACCACTGGAATGGCTGCTTGGTTATCGAGCAGTCATTCCAGTGGTAAATTTTCAAAAATAGTCTTTTCTTGGTCTGCAAATGGACATCTCCCAGAATCAGTTCTGAGGCCATTTTTGGACGTCTTTAGTGTTACAGGGTTAGTACACTCACAAAACAAGCATCTTATTGTAGCTTATATCAATGCAATTATACCAGAAAGATGTTTCACATTTTTAAGGTAATTTTACTTGAGACTTGTTAAGTATTTTACATAGAGCTGTTGCTGATTTCAATATATTAATCTGGACAATTCGGCCCCTACAAACCTCTTGGGAAATGTCCATTTATAGGCCAGGAGAATACTGTTTGTGAAAAGTTACGTGAAATGGCTGACTAAATGGACATACAATTTAAGCAAATATTTTGGGTTTTCCTGACCTGATTTGACCGATAAAGAGTTATGTCATTCCATTATTATACACACTTACACACACACGCACGCGCACGCCCGCACGCGCGCACATGTGAACGCTGTTGATGAATGTGAGCATTTTGTAGCAGCAGTTTGTGAATGGTGGACTGTTCTCCGGTTTGAGCTTGATTACATCAGGAATGTTATTATCTAGTCATCAGCGTGTGTTTTATATGTCTGTGAAATTGGTGTTCGTTGTATATCTACATTGGCTTGTTTACACCATAGAGTAAAGCCATAGAGAGCTCATGTGCATACCTTCACTATGGGACTGGTTATTCTGACTGCCGGTGTCATAAGTTCAGTAAAACGCCAGTCTGCATGGTCGAGTATCACTGACTGGCTGGCACAGACGGTCAGTAGCAGATAGAGCCTCAAAAAGGGACGCAATTCTCTTTTGGGAATTGGAAGAGAAATTGAACAGACACAAATTTATATCATTTTATCAGAAAAATACTGTATTGGCTATGTTAATATTAATATTACACTTTATATGATTACGTAATAGAATTAGTAACAAAAACATTGATTTGGAGACAATACATCGGGCGAGAAAATATTGAACTCTATGAAATTCCGCCTTTAAGAGTGTCATGAGTGTTCTACGGCTATACTAACTCTATGGTTTACACTGATCACCAGATCATGATTGGTTGCAAATTTAATGATTGATTGGTGCCATACTGCTGCTTGTGTTTCTACAATAAATTATTAGCTCACCTAACCTGAAAGGCCAGCTGGGCTTATTCCATGGTAATCATCTGTCATCCATCAACCTTTATGTAAAAGAAAACTCCTCATTAACCACTGGGACAATTTCAACCAAACATAGCTGGCATAACCATAACTCCTAGACTACGAAACTTGTTTAGAGAAATATGACTGGTCAGTTATTCTGGTTATCATCGAGTTTGTGAGAATATATATACACCTGTGCA
The DNA here is from genome assembly GCA_034401795.1 of Chaetoderma sp. LZ-2023a. NCBI lineage: Eukaryota > Metazoa > Mollusca > Caudofoveata > Chaetodermatida > Chaetodermatidae > Chaetoderma > Chaetoderma sp. LZ-2023a. The sequence goes on along the minus strand of CM067371.1, from coordinate 136,644,148 downwards.
AAAGTTAAGCACCACCCTATTTTTACGCACATGCGAGGGTATATTCATGTGCTATGAAGAAAGCAATAGCATAAACATTTATGTACCCATCCATCTTAGTGCAAGAGGTAATAATGCAACTAGAGGAATCCTGATTATGATGGTGGGGAAACACTGTATGTTTTTGTTTGAACTTGAAAACGAGGCCTGAATATGGTTACGTTGACACAACTGACAACTATTGCCCTACAGTTGACACACGTGGCTAGATTGTCATTAATGGTGTCTGAAAATGAAGTTTAACATCTGTGCACGAGTTTGAGACTGTCATTATTAATACCGGGTATATCCACCTTGTGCCTGGATGACGGCCTGGACACGACGTCTCATGCTGGTCACTAACCGACTGATACGCCATTGTGGTATTCGTTGCCATTCAAGATGGAGTGCGTCTGTTAATTCCTGTAGGTTCTGCACAGGAGGATCCCTCCTTCTCACCATGTTTCCCAGAATGTCCCAGATATGCTCAATAGGGTTCATGTCAGGGCTCCTTGCTGGCCATGGTAGGGTTTCGATGGCATTCTGGCGGAGGTATTCATGCACAGCTCTAGCACGATGTGGTCGGGCGTTGTCATCCATGAATATAGGGTGGGTTCCAGGTGCATGATTTACAAAATGAGGGACCACAACGCTATCCAGTATGGAATCTTGATATCTTTGTCCATTTAGTGTTCCAGGTACAGTCAACAGATCCAGCTTACAATCAAATGAGATGCACCCCCATATCATAACGGAACCTCCACCAAATGGAACTTCTTCCATGATGTTACATTGGTCGTACGCCGTGTGTCTGGACCTCCATACACGAGTTCGACCATCTGTGGCATGAAGCAGGAACCGACTTTCATCGGACCAGTGTACCCATCTCCAGGATCTCATGTTCCAGTGTCTTCTTTCGTTGCACCACCTCAGACGCTCCTCTTTGTGGTGTGCAGTGAGGAGAGGACGTCTGACAGGTCTCCTAGCTTTCATGCCAGCAGCATACAGTCTCCTTTTGACGGTAGACATTGACACTATTGCGCGTTTCCCATTGCTGGCTGAGCACTCTGCTGTTGGTGAATGGAGATCTCCTAACAAGGCGTACTAGGGCTCGATCATCACGGGCAGTAGTCTTCTTCGGTCTTCCAGATCTAGGCCTGTCCTTCACCTCGTTAGTTTGCCCATGTTTTGCAATCAAACGACTGATTACAGTATGGTTAATGTTCAGCTGTCTGCCAATCTCTCTGCATGACATACCAGTGGTATGCATGCCTATGATTTGCCATTTCACACGATCACTTAACCTTCGTCTTGCCATAGCGGTTCACAATCAAGAGCTAATTCCCTCTGTACAAATAAACCACGGTCATGAACACAAAATTCCTAATCTTGTCGCCTAAATCTGTATGTAATGTTCTACACCTCAAACTGGACTTTTACATAACTGAACACGTGTGCTGTTTCCCGCCACGCACGGACATCAAGCGGCGTGAAGTCATGCATGCATGTGCATTTCGTACTTGGAATTATGTCAGCTAACGCGGGGACAAAAAGTATGGCAGCCTAGTTGTACCATCATGTTTCTACGTTCTATTGTTTTTGCTAGTGCTTAACTTTTGCACAGGTGTATATATTGGGAATCTGTAAACCAACAACATCTCATTCACTGCTTCACAGATTTCAACCAAACTTGGCGGGAATACCCTATGCTCATAGGCTTCCAAAATTGTATACATAAATCTGAGGGGTCTATTTTGTATTTAATAATATATCAAATAAATTTTGAAAAGAAACAAGCATTCCGGATAATTTGAAGTGTCACACTTTTATATAACTCTGACTTCAGAATCAAGACATTTCCTAAGGATGTCAAGGGTAACCTTCCATCCCAGTTTGTCACGGTCAGTCCAGGAGACCTTAAGTTGGTCCGTCTGGTAGTTAGTCTGTCTGTAAAGTTTTGACATTTCTGACAGCTTTTATAACGTTTTTAAATTTAATTAAATTGGAACATATTGAATATTTTGACTAAAAGTTGCTGATTCATCAACAATGATCAGTCATGTTCATTTTCAAAATAATCAGCAATTGATATATGTAGCTTCTTTCTAAATCATACATCATGCTGGAAATGATAATAAATAACCAACTCCCAACACCCCCACCCCTTTGCGAAGGTTCCAGTAAATCATTTAAAAGACTACTTGGCAAATTTGATCCAAACTTTGATGTTGACCCAAGTCCTCTGATCTCGCTTATCTCTTACCCATTGCACTGACAAATCCCTGAAAAAGGAAATTCTTTGTGATGTAAAACCCATTTAGTGGAATATTTTGAAATTAATTTGAGTGGAAGCCGTTGCTGCTTAAAACAGCAACGGCTTCCAGTCAAATTAATTTCAAAATATTCAACAGTTTTCCTGTGTGTTTGCCTTGAAAATGAGAGATGTGGAATTCATCGCTGAAAAGGTTAGGTTTCCAGTATGTTCAAATTCTACGGTACCATGTGACCACCACACACTTTGGGCCTCATGTTCAAAGAATGTTAAATTCTGAACATGTCAAAACACATCTTCTTAATGGTTTGACCAATTTCAACCAAATTTGGGTGGAAGTATCCCATCGTGGTACCCTCCAGATCATTTATTCAGAATTTTGATGAGACAATTTATGGTGTGAAAATCTTAGATTTTATGAAAACTGTACCGGAAATTGGCTGCTTGATTGATTTCAACCAAATTTGTCCAAAAGGACGATATGCTAGTAGGCTCCAGAATTTCTATTCAAAATTTTGATCAGTTAATTGTTTTGGTGAAAATCTGAGATTTTTTCAAAAATTTACCGGAACTTGTCAAACTCATCTACTCTTCTTAATTGGATTTGGCTGGAAGGATCCTATTGTGGTATGCTCTAGGTCTTCTACTCAGAAATGATTGATTGATTTCTTTGGTGAAAATGTTAGATTTTATGAAAAATGTACCTGAAATTGTCAAAATGTTTTTCCTCCTTCGCCGCTTGGCGCATTTCAACCAAATTTTGACTAGAAGCACCATATCGTGGTAGGCTCCAGTACTTATAGTCAGAATTTTGAGAAATTTACTGGAAATGGTCAAAACGCATGTCTCCCTTAACCACTGGATAGCTTTAAACCAAATCTTGCTTGAAGCATTCTATGTGTTAGGCTTATCCAAATTTTGATTGGAAATTTTTGGGGGTGAAAATCATAGACGATTTAGTTTCAAAACGATTTTAACCAAATTTGGCTGGCAGGATCTTACAGGAACTTCTATTCAAAATTCTGATTGGTCAAATTTTTGATGGGATTTACTGAAAATTAAATACCGGATTCATTTAATATGCTACTCTTCCTTAAATCAATAGTTCAATTTCAATAAAACTTGTGGAATAATCCTATAGTAGGATGCTTCAACATATCAAACGAGAATGTTGCTTGAACAGTTTGTTTGGTGGTCATCTTGGGTTTTCCGAAAATTATCCATTTTGTCTATTTAAAGGAAAATGATTCAAATGTAATGGTCCAAGTGGGTGTCACAGGGTCATGGGCCTCTTGTTAACTTCTAGTTTTACTTTATTCCTGAAAAATAATATTGACAAACTGTGTTAACCCTTTGACCCTCGAATTTGTTGTCCATTTGCAGACCAAGATTATCCCAGCATTATTGATTAATAATGGTTATTTTGGTTATCGAGCCAGTCATTCTAGTGCAAAATATTCAAAAACAGTCTTCTCTTGGTCAGCAAATGGACATTTCTCATGATCACTACAGAAGCCGTTTTTAGCTGATATGAGTGTTATAGGGTTAATTAACGCTAGTTTACTATAACTCGAAATTTTCTTCAAAACCACTCCTGGGATATAGATCCTAAAGGCACACACACCACGCACGACCGTACACACCAATCAAGCCAATTTCATTTTACAAATTTACCCAATTCCTCATCTAAGGAAATAAGTTAGAATTGATAATACTGCATGGATAGCTTCCTGAATGAATGCATGCTGTGAGTCTAAGCAGTGGACAGGACATTGCTTATGGCATATAAAATAGATAAGAAACATGATGAAGTGGTTGGCTTTTTTTGTCTAATAGATGTCGAGCTTGAACAAGAGAAAATATTTTGACAAATGAAATAAATGATATCTGAATTTATAGTATGTTAAATATTTTGAGATAAGTATGGATGGAAGATGTTGCTACTGCAAAATGAGTTTCGAATTAAATTATTTTCAAAATATTCAACAGTTCACATGTCTGATTGAAATAATTTGAATTCTTGACTCAAATGGTTATATATAACAGGGCCGTAGGCTGTAGAGCACAAAGGGGGAGATGCTGCCCCCCCCCCCCCTTCACCTCCTTATGATTTTAGGTCGGCTGACTAGCGGGACAATAGCAATGACCCTGCATCCACCTATCTGTCCGTCCATCTCTGTCTGTCTGTCTGTTCATCTGCTGCTTATCGGGCTGTCCATCTGTCTGTCCGCCTGTCTGTGTGTGTGTGCGTGCGTGCGTCTGTCTGTCTGTCTGTCTGTCTGTCTGTCTGTCCATCCGTCCATCTGTCTGTGTCTGTCCACCTGTGTCTCTTGTCTGCGTGTCTAACTATCTGTCCATCTATCTGTCTATTTATTTATCTATCTATCTATCTGTCTGTCAATCCGTTCATCCCTCCATCTATCTGTTCATCTGTCTGTGTGTCCATCCATGCGTCTGTCCATCCATCCATCTGTCCCTCCATCTGTCTGGCTATCTCTGTCCATCTGTATGCCTATCTGTCTTTCTATCTCGCTGCCTGTCTCCATCTGCCTGTCTATCTGTCTTTACATGTTCATATCATCATGTAGTATCTGTGATGTGAAAATGAAGATGACTCGGCCTCGGACACCATATCCCTAATTTAAAATTTTCTACCACATGTGAACCAATGTGTGCTGTGCGTGTGGGCGGGCGGGTGGTCAGGCCGTTGGGGGGTTCTAAGATGGCATGGTTCGTCATACTTATAGCTATTTACCTCTCACTTGGTGCATACCTTTCTGCATGCGTTACCAGTTGTCCGAGAACTATGTCAGTCTAACCTAATTTTCGCATAATATAGGTCAAAGGTCAATCTTTTGGAATCAATAATAAATTATTTAGACAAGATTTTGTCCTCTTTCATATAAAGTAACTTACCCTCATTTATAGCGGTATTGTAGCCTATAAAGACATAACCTATTTCACAGCTCACTGAACACAGAAAATTCTTTTCTGGAATATTATTTCAAGCCATTTTACCCCCCACCCCCACCCCACCCCTAGATATAGTGATCAGCACGCCCATCTGTCTGTCCATCTCGGCATCCATCTGTTTGTTCCCCTTCTCAATACAACTCCTCCTACAGTTTAGTTGCATTTCTTTTGTAAGTGTTGTCATTACCACCTGAGGATACGCATGCGCTATCCGTATGCGTGCATGTCTATCCAACTGTCCAGAATGTCTGTCTGTCCATCTATCTCTGATAATCATTTCTTGTCAAGTCCTAGAATTGCCAAGAATTAATGTAAATGTGCACATTATCAGTATGATGTGCATGTGCTTTCTTCGTGGCTAGAACTGTTTTATTACAGAGTTAATTCCATTGCCAATCATTTTATGTCAACGCAACACCTACAATTTAGCATATGATTCTTTTGAAACGTGGTAAGTGTTATCATTACCATGTGGAAATGTGCTATCTGAATGGCTGTACGGCCATCCATCTATCCAGAATGTCTTCATCTGTCTATTCGTCTATCTCTGAAAATTGTTTTTGTCAATGCAGCGCCTCGGAAAGTTTCCATGGATTAACCTGAAATGTGGCGCCAATCAGTATCACATGCAGATGTGCATGTATGTTTTTCGTGCCCTTGAACTTATTTATTACTGAGTTATCCCCCTTTAAATATCTTGGAAACTGATGCATAACTTCAGAACACCTGCATGGATTCATGCAAAATCTATTTATCATCTGATTATTCTTGTTGCTACTGGTGATGTGATATAGCGACCAGCATCTCCATCAGTCCATCTGCCCATCCATCCATCTGTCTGTTTGTCCATTTGTCTGTAATCATTTTTTGCCGACAACTTCTACAGCTTAGTTGCCACAACTGTGAAAGTTGGTAAATGTTACCAGTACCACCTGAAGATGTGCATGTGCCTTTTTTTCTGTTATTTCCCATTAGATAGGTAAAATTCATCAAAATTTTCTTTCGCGCCTGATCTTGAAGAGTTTTGAAGCTATGCTCACAATCTTTTCACTGTTCCTATTGGTTCAATACAGAGCTATGATTTGGTTTCAATGAAATCTATCGATTTTCTCCATAGTTATCTCCCCTGAAATACTTAAAATTCTTCAAAATTGTCTTGTTCGTGCCAGATCTGTAAGAATTTTGAACCTATGCTTTCAATTCCTTTATCACTGGGTATGTTATTAGCTCATCTGCCAAGGCAGCCCGTCCGTCCATCCGTCAAATCACATCTCATTTATGCTTTGACCGATATCAACCAAATTTGATTGGAAGGATCCTATGGTGGTAGGCTCCAGAACTGCTATTCAGAATTTTATATTGGTCAATTTTTCTGCTTCAACACTTCTAACGAGAATTTGGATTGGTCAATATTTCCGGCGGCCATCTTGGAATTTGCAAAAACTTTCCGGAAATCATTTAAAACGCTACTCCAATATAAATGCCCCGACTTCAACGAAACTAATTCTATGCTGCTGTGCTTCAACACTTCTAATGAGAATTTGGATTGGTCAGTATTTCTGGTGGCCATCTTGGATTATCCGCAAACGCCTACTCATTAACCACTTCAAGCGAAGACCCTAGAGTGGTATGATTCAGAACTTGTATACAGAATTTTGATGTGTCTATTTTTTCAGCGACCATCTCAAATTTTTCGAAAAATAGCGGAAAATCGTTTAATACACTACTCATTAACTGCTTGGCCAATTTCAACCACACGTGACTGGAAGGATACTATGGTGGTAAGTTTCGGAACATGTATACAGAATTTTGATTGGTCAATTCTTCCGTCGGCCATCTTGGATTGTCCGAAGATTTCTGGAAATCATCTAAAACCCTAAGTATTCCTCATTAACCACTTAGATGATTTCAAGCAAACTTGGCTGGTAGGACCCGAGAGTGGTATGCTTCAGAACTTGTATACAGGATTTTGATTGGTCATGTTTTTTTAGGCAGCCATCTTGAATTTTCTGAAAGATGGCAGGAAATCGTTTAAAATGCTACTCCTCATTAACTGCTTGGGCAATTTCAACCAGACTTGCTTGGAAGGACACTAGTCTGGTAGGTTTATGATCCTTTATACAGAATTGTGATTGATCAATCAAGTCTTTCCGAACATTTTGGGAATCGGTTAAAAAGTTGCTCTTCATTGGCCGATTTCAAGCAAAATTGGCTGGATGGACCCGAGAGTGGTATGCTTCAGAACTTGTATACAGAATTTTGGTTGGTCAATTTTTGTGGTGGCCATCTTGGATTTTCCGAAATCAGTTAAAACGCTACTCCTCATTAACCGCTTGGCCAATTTAAACCAGCCTCGGCTGAAAGAACCCTAGGCCGGTACGCTTCAGAATTGGTATGCAAAATTTGACTGCTTCATTCTTTTTTGGTAGCCATCTTGGATTTTCCAAAAATGGCGGTGAATTGTTTACAACGCTACTCCTCATTAACCGCTTGTTCGAGTGACTGTCTTGTTCTCAGGAATTGTTGTACGGACCAGACTGAAACCTATTACAGTTAGTTTAAATTTTGTTCAAGAGAATTTGTTCCAAGTTAAAACATGGGTATCATGGACCTATCTAAATCTAAGGTTCAATCTGATTGTGTGGTAAGCGTTCATCATTAATTTCCCCACTAAATATAATTTTTACTGAATTCCGATTTTGGGAGTTTATACCTTGTCACTGCTGAATTTAAAGTATTATGTCTGTTCAAATGCTGTAGATCAAATGCTAATGTTCCAGGTGAGCATTAAGGCCCTTTGACCTCTTGTTTGAATAAGCAGTGTTATGATTCCGTTTCGAAGAAATTCATCCTTATTTGCCTGAATTATCTCCATTGAAAAACTGAGAGGATATATTAAGGCGAGATGCGGTGTCAGGATTTCATTTTTAAATGATTAGTTTTTAGCTCACCTGGCCTGAAAGGCCAAGTAAGCTTATGTTGTGGCGACCATCCGTCGTGTGTCCGTCCGTCTGTCATCTGTCCGTCAACTTTTCCTTTAAAACAAGTTCTTCTCAAGAATCACTGCGCCGATTCCAATTATATTTGGCAACACGCATCCCTAGGGCATAGAGATTCAAGTTTGTTCAAATGAAGCCGATCGGCCAAAATCCAAGATGGCCACCCGCCAAAATATCCGATTTTTAGAAACACTAAAAAATCTCCGAAATCGCTGGAGGAATTGATTCAAAACTCATAACACATCATCTATTGCAACGGTAGACCCAAGTTTGTTCAAGGCAACCTGATTGGCCTATTTGCCTGGCGGTCATCTTGGATGACCTAGTTTTAGCGAAAATTACTTCTTCTCCCGAACCGCTGAAGGGATAGGTCTGAAATTTGGTAAATATGCTTAGGGACGAAGGTCCATTCAAGTTTGTTCAAGGGAAGTTTGTACGTTAAAAAACATGGCCGCCATCAACCAATCAAAATTTTGCATTGGTCATATTGGCTTTTTTGTATTTGATGTATTTTGATGGCGAAAATTGCTTTATATATGCTTATCAGTGTGGCGAGTTCAAATATGCCACTTTCGAGACTATGGGATAAACGGTTTGGCTGCCGTCTTGGTTTGTTTTCCCGCCATAGGCTCCCATAGTAAAGCAATGGGCGCATAGTAAAGCAATGGGGAATTCTTTAAACAACTTCTTCTCAAGAACCACTGGGCCAATTTCAATTATATTTTGGAGGAAGCATTTATAGGGCATAGAGATCTAAGTTTGTTCAAACGAAGCGGATCGGTCGAAATCCAAGATGGCCGTTGGCCAAAATGGCTGATTTTTAGAAACACTAAAAAATCTCCGAAACCGCTGGAGGAATTGATTCAAACCTCATAACACATCTGTGGCAGCGGTAGACCCGATTTCAATTATATTTGGGAGGAAGCGTTCATAGGGCATAGAGATCTAAGTTTGTTCAAATGAACCCGATCGGCCAATTTGTCTGGCGGCCATCTTGAATTTAGGCTGATTTTAGGAAACTTTAAAAATCTACCCCAAAATGGCTTGGGGGATTGATGCAAACCTCATGAAACATGATTTATGGCAAGGGAACTTGATTGCTCAAATGGTTCGGCGGCCATCTCGGTTGACCTAGTTGTAGTGAAAATGACTTATTCTCCAGAAGCACTGAAGGGATCGAGCCGAAATTTGGCAGATATGATTAGGGCCTAAGGGCCATTAAAGTTTGTTCAAGAGAAGTTAATCCGTCAAACAACATGGCCGCCGTGGGCCAATCAAAATATACCATGTTTGGTGGCCATATTGGATTTTTTTATTTGATGGATTTTGAGGCCGAAATTGTTTTTATGTGTTTTTGGGTATTCTGATCTCAAATTTGCAATTTTCGAAACTGTCGGATAAATGGTTTGCTGGCCATCTTGTTGATAAAGAGCATTCTAGTTGAAATGCCTATTGTCCAGGTGAGCGATACAGGCCCCTTGGGCTGGATGCTGTTGCTGCTTAGGGCAAATTATTTTCAAAATATTCAACAGTTTACCTGTATAGTTTTCTGGAAATAGAGATTCAGGGAGTTTACGGTTCAATCGATCTCAACACGGGCATAGTTTGGGTGGAGCTTAGCGTGACATAGTTTTCTCAACAAAGCGTTGTTATTTTTCAATGGTAGGTTTTTAGGCTTACCAAATCTTATCATGTTATAGTTCGGGATTGCTTAAGCCTAATGGAACACAACTTGGGTACATGGTTGCTTATACCAAGAGGATGCAGGGTGGTGACAGAGGTCACCAGGTCAACAGTCAAGGTCATTCTAATATTGCTATTTAACGGAGCTTCTTTTTCAACCCAAAGTTTTTCCATTCAGCAAATCATTTAGTTTTCAGTATTGGTTAATCCTATTGGAACCAAGCTTGAATACATGGTTATCTATAATATTAGGAAGCAGCATGATAACACAGAGGTCACAAGGTCAAAGGTCAATGCCACTAACAGGAGACAGGCGAGACATTTAATTCCGCGGAATTCTTGTTTTATCCACACGACCAACATCCGGAAATAATCTCCCACAGTAAAATCCTTTGTTGGGCAAGGATTTGAGCCAAGTCGGATCAGTAGTCTCCGGGCAAACACTGACAGGCGGAATATTATACCCTCTATCCTTTACTGGGCGAGTGTAAAACAAGGACGTCTGATCGTGCGGCGTAATACAACTGTCCCAGTTTGCCACCTTTTACAAACATGCACGCACACGCGCCCGTGATACAGTAATATCAGGTATCTAAATACACAACTTGTCATTAGATAAAGGTCGTATGTCCAGCGATTACACGGACAAATATATCTAAATTCATGTTGTTTGTTTAGCTGTACAGAAACATCCCATATGGAAAAGATTAGATTTCAGATAACGCCGTTAACGGCTATTTAATGCATAATCTATTCAAATTTAAATGTTATCTTAAATACGGCACTAGTCAGCAAATTAAACAAACTGGTTGGAAGGAACATATACATAACCCACCTAATATGACTTATGGGGATTTTGAGATAATTAAAAATGTTAGATTTCAGCTTAGTTCATTTCAGTTTTGGGAATCCCGCTTTTTCATTAGGCGCACCCAGGTTACCTTGGTAACAGTAGGTCGATTCGTTTAACCTCAGGGCGATTATTCCGTGTTGGAATATTGATAAATATTGTATATTACCACAAATCTACGTTGACGACACGCGTTTAAGACCTTATTTATATGCATGCATTGCTATGTACACAGGTTGGTATGTACTGAAAAGTGGGATTGTCCTTGGACTGTCTGCCTGTTATGATCAAGCTATAATGTGCAGTTGTAAGAATTTGAGTCTAACCATGTAGTCTTTAAACAATTCAAGTGGACTCAGGATCTCAAGTCTAGTATCTGGCATCGCCAAAGGTGGGCCTTAACAATGAAGCCACAGCTGCACTTTTAGATTTTCTGCATTAGACCATTGGGTGCGTCTATCGATGCTGAATCATCAGCAGTGTTCAGGTTTCGTGAGCTATTGCATGTTGCCGGAACCATTTTACTCTATCTTGTCAGGTAGTTTTGCTGCAGTTCAGAGTACAGTTGGCATTTCGTGATCAGGTGGCATCTATCTTCTTCACCACATAAGTGGTAAATAGTGTCAATCTGATATAGATTACATCTAGCATGATTGCCTTGATGGTTATGACCTTGCCAGAAAGTTAACATTTGCTGCAACTTGTTCTACCTCTCTAGGATTGGCATGTACAGTTCGGGTATGGTAAGCTTTTTCCATCTGGATTGCCTGCAGATTCAGGAATTTCACCGAGACTGCTCTGATTCTCTGCACGCCAGTTCTCTGTCCAGCATTCATTTAGTGCATTCTTCAATGTTCCTTTCAAACTTTCATTGAGCAGTGGACTCTAGTAGCTGTCATGGTGAAGGTAGGCTGTCTTTTGGTGTCTTGCTATATGGTGCTTTAGAGTTTGTGTTCCTACAGATATTTCCATATAAGGGCAGGATTTTTTAGTCGATGACAGCTTCTACAAGATCCACGCCAAAGAGTGAAGAGACCACGACATCGGCACTTCTGTCAGGCAAAGATTGGATCTGTTTCAGGTTTTGTCTCTGTGCCATTTTCAGTTGACTGATACTGTTACATCTTGTGGAGTATGTCTATATGTCATCATACATCAGTCATGGACTAATGTAGAGCTTCCATTTATTGCAGATTACCACAGGGTTTCGACATCGTTTACCATGCAGTCCAGCACCCAAAAAGGGCATACATCTTTCGACAGGCACTCTTTAGCAGACATTCAGTATCTACCCTCTCATTGGGCATCGTAGTTATTCCAAGATTAGTTGAACCCATATGTCTTTTGTGGAAATCTCTCTAAGACGTAAATCATGGTCATTATCTCCTCACTACCATACAGACTGATTTCTTCTTATCTTTAGCTTCGTATACCCCTTGTATGACAGCAAGTGACGCATTCATACAGAAGCCCACTTCGGCTTCCCTGAGACCTCTGCATTTCGAATTGGTGTACATTCTGAGTAGCCTTGGCCCTGTTTAGCTATATCTTCTCTATCAGATGCTCTATGACTGCTAGAATGATAATGCCCTGTGAGTTGTCTGGCAGGGCATTGGATTTGCCCTTCTTCAATACAGAGGTTATTTGTCCTTTGACGTTGTCAGGAATACAAGTTGTGCTGAATACGTGATTCACGACTACAATAAGGTATGGGATATCTGCGTACCTGGATATTATCAATATTCGGCTCTTTGTCTGACCAATTCTTTCATGGAAATTTCGGCAGACATGCTTCCCATCATTCTTTTCCTTATAATGGAGTTGTCAAGGGTTATCCTCTCTGATATTCCGTGTCGAACCCGGACCAATCTGTAGGCATGGCCAGCTGTTGAAAGAAAGGTCTCCAACCCCCACATATCTGGTCTGCTATTGTTAGCCTATGCACCAATCACGAGCTCAATCGTTGATCTCACCAAAGACATGCATTATTTATTAATAAGGTGGAAAAATAGCTTTCTATCGTTCATGTCTTCTTACATGATCTGGTTGTAATGCTTATTCTTTAGAACAGCATTCGACCTGTCTCAGCCTTCTCATGTAGAGGAATTTATATTTAATCGGCATGTTAGATTGGTCATACGGTAACCTATACGTGACACATCTTTGCTGTGCCTCTTTAGAATGTTTCATTGCAGTAGCGATTTCTGGTTCCATGGTCTCTTCTTTCTGCTTCGCTTCTGCGATCTCTCGTCACAACTGATGCGGAAGGCCATATGCTGCATTTCGGCCAGAAGCTGGGGAAATACAAATACATTTGGAAATACTCTGTGTAATGTGTTAGACGCTGGCTATATCATATTATTATTGGATACTTGACTATAATAAAAATTCAAACTCTTCTTGCGTTGCTAACTAAACGGGAAGTGATTGTATTATTGTAAACGGAATATCAAGGTTGCCAGCTCGTAGTCGATATAGAATATTGAATCTATAGATTATAAAATCTGACACTACACTCCTTTCTTCTTAAATGTGTACTAAGTACTGGTATAAGAGCGTTTAGAACTAATATCTAATAATCTTGAAAGAAAACTAAATTATTTAAAATAAATCAATGTTAATTACTACTATGAATGCTGGCTAATGATTAGTTATTAAAGGTGCATATTCACAGCAGAATGATTGAAAATAAAATTGTTAAAATCGCATACTTTCAGGGGCTTAAACTATGTCCCTCGGTGTAATGAAACGAAATAAATCTTAACATATGACAATTTCATTCCGTATAAATAAATTTCGCATTTTCAGTTGTGAATTTGAATTAGGGACTTATTTGTTTGGAAGACGTTGCTGTAATAGGCAGTAATGACTTCCAATTAGATTATTTTGAAATATTCAAAAGAATATGCATTACATCATAGCAAAGTTGGTTTTATCTAGAAATGATTGTTGAAGAGGTTAGCTAAATAAAACTTTAGTTGTTAATTAGACTTGTCACATTAAACAATCTCAAGTTTGCGATGCCACCATGCCTCTCAGTGTCTGTGTCTCAAATATGCCTATCTGAATTACCATTCGCAAATTTGTCTTTAACCTGTGCTGCCTGTCAGGCAATGGATGTACCCAGTGTGAATGGGAGTGCTGAGAGAGAGAGAGAAGAGGAGAGGCTGGGGCCTATGCATTGTCGAAAAGGAGACATACATAGGTTTGATAGTTTACTCTGTGAGATCCAAGGCCACATGAATCTTCAGTGAGTAGAATTCGCATAGTCGTTTCTCGCTTCATACCGTTTACTCATCCAGTTTTGCACTGTGGTGCTACTTTGTCGCCAGACGTATTTGACTTTTAACAGTCTTATATTCTGAGTTGTTTCTAGTGAAGTAGGAAGTGCCTGACTAAGAGCAGAATGAAGAGTAAGAAAGTATCTTGATTTTGTATGTATGATTACTGTATTCTGCGACTAGTAGTAGAAACATCCTACAGTAAGTACACTGTAATGATGTGTCACAACATTATCAATTGACTTACAAAATTATCAATTATCAAATTATCATATCAATTGTCTTACAATTATCAAATTATAAATTGTCTTACAATTTGAATGAGAGAGAGAATAGGATAAGGTGGAGCATTGTATTGCAGATTGTATTAGATAATATATATATATATATATATATATATATATATATATATATATATATATATATATATATATATATATATATATATATATATATATATATTACAGCTACAAGCAGTCCTTCGATTTTGACCACTGTGTCTTGTCTTCAACCAAAATCTTTAGCTTCCTCAGGTCCATTCTTGATTTGACTGTACTGAGTCCGGCTTTCTTGAGATCACCTTGTATGATTCTTAACAGATTTATGCAATGACGTCTTCGCCTGACTTTGTGTATGCTGACTCCCAGTACGGCGAATTCCAAGGATCTCTGTGCCGGTGTGTCCCCTGGCATCCTTAGCACATGGCCAAACATGGACCATCTTTGCTGGGTGAGTTTCGCAGCCAGCGGTCATGCATTACCCATCTTGTATAGAGCATTATTGGAAATTATATCTAGTCATCAATATCCAGGGATGGTGCGTAGGTGTTTGGGATGGCAGGTATCAGGTTTGTCTAGAGCTGCCTTTGGAGCTTCCCAGCTGATACAGCTATACAGGACCAAGAATACGCGAGTTGCATGGTATAAATGTAGTCTTTATCAAGGTAATCTTTGATCTATGAATCCATAGCTTCCAGAAGGACTGCAAAGCTATGTTCCCTATGGCGCAGCGTGCAACAATGTCAACAGTAACACAAAGCAGTAAGCCCAGGATTATACTTTCCCTCCATGGTTCGCCGCTACGAAGTGGATCGGCATTTACTTGATTTTGTAGTTCAGTCAAATCTAGACGGAAACGTCTTTCGAACCCCACACAGCTTCTGAGTTATGGATTGAACCTTTATGTGTCAATGCCAGCACTCCATCTATTTAATGAGCAGTGTAAACACAATGTAACATCTCTACAATCTGCAGAAATCACATCGATATCTTTAGCTCCATCATTCCTCATTTGAAAATAAATGAACTTCTAGTTACTATCAGCTTCAGAACGTTCACATTGAAATCCATCAAAGTGCATATGAGGTGATACAGGTAGATCTTCGCAACACTTTCCCAGAAAATACAGGAAACTGGCATTTATGTTTGAGCAAAAGTTGCAAATTTGTTCTTTAGAAATTTCTTTATATGCCACTTGTTTGCATGGGTTTGAAACTCTATCACCGATGGAAACTTATCTCCGTTCGGTTAGACATTTAACATCCTGTGAATAATTGCTCATGGTCTAATCTCTTAATACGTCCCCTATCTTGATGTTAATAATGTTGTCATTATAGTGATCATTGGCACAGGCAATTGCTGTAGGTTTCCAATGCAAAAGGATAATCAATGAAAACCGTTTCTATGCTCAATCTGACCATGTAAATTTAATCTCATCAGTTTTTTATTTCAATTGTTTTCCAGTCTTTGAGGTGGATCTTGGTGTACACTTGCTCTCTGGCGGGATTATTGAAGGAGCAGCGTAATATTCTATGCATGGTGTCAATAAATTATTTCTCTATAAAACAGTATCTGTTACATGAAGGTCTTGGCAAAATGTGCACCATCAGTGACTGCCGGCTCGAAGTTTTGAATCAGAGTTTCAGATGCAATCAACCAAGACTGGAGGGATCGAAGAGCTGTATGGCTCGGAGCAAATCGGTCATGTGTAAATTCATCACTGAGACAATTCATGTTTTGTACTGCTTGTTCAATTTGTACAGAGACGAGATTTGGTGTTTCTCCTTATAAAGAGCTGAATTAGTACTATTAGAATTTGCAGCAGTATGCAAAGAATCTTGTATCTCGTCCATATTGATTGCATTCTTCGCGCGGGTATGCAATGCCTTTGCACTTTTAATAAACCGTTTTCAGCCAGCCTTCATCTTTGATCCTTTGTTCATTGTACATTCAATCCATAAATCCAATTGTATACTGGAATATGGATTCCCTGTCATTGACTGAGAAACCGGTCAGAACACATCAAGTTCAGCAGGGATTGAACACATCTCCAGCCAAATCTCTGCCAATCAATGCCAGTACCTGCTATTGTCATACACAGTTATCCATGGTAGCATTATCCAGAGAGAGACATTGGTTCCATTCCAATCATTGGTTCACAGACAGAATATGCAATAAGAGGATCTCAATAGTGTACATTATGATGAACTAGAATGTTGCTAATAAGTTCTTATCCTGTTTTACCATTTCAAACAGCTCATTGACATACAATGACACCTATGGGCGTGATTCCAGTCTCTTCAGGCCAGCTATGCCATCTTTCACCGAATTCTCAACAGGTTTTCATCAACATTCAAAACAGGTCTCCTACTTCATCTGACAGCTTCACTAACAATACAAATGCCTTTCGGATTAGACATCTTGACAGGACACCATAGACTAACTTTGCATAAAATGTAATTTTTATCATAGACTAACTTTGCATAAATTTACATTTTTAGGTAGAGGGCGTCTACATTGACAGGACTTGTGCCTAATCCCATTGTACATATATGTTACAATAAAATATGTTTAAATTTAATAAATTTGTATAAAATAAGAATTTAATATTTTATGAATTGGTCAAATATTCTATGATTTATGTCAATCTCGAATGATTTGGCTTAGTTTGATATACATGCTTAAATAACATAATAATAAATAGTAGAAGATGCTGCCATAGGTTCCGTGATCAATTTTGGGATGAATGTGTTAGGAATATGCATATTTCTTGTAGATTTAGCAATGAATAACAAGCGACCGAAAACTGAAAACTAAAAGCAAATGATTTTTCTAAATATGCATCTCCCATAAGCTTTAGTTTGATATGGAGCAATGTAAGATTTGCCGTAAAATAATAAGCGCTTTGACACAAACAAGTTAAACTTCACACGACATTGTCAAATATAGAGAAAACGTAATTTTAGGTAACTTTTTAACAATGAATTTTAATAAGCTTCAATTTGATATGAAGCATGCCATATTTTGTTTGATAATGGACCTTTCTGGTTTTAGCTATGCCCCGCCCATCGCGAGCGAAGCTCCACCCACACCTCGCTCGTCTTGGGATCGATCGATCTCTGAACACCTTGACTATCAATTTAAAAAAACTACACAGGTACGCTGTTGAATATTTTGAAACTAATTTAACTGGGTGCTGTTGTTGCCAAAGGCATCAACGCGCCCAGTCAAATTGGTTTCAAAATATTCAACAGCATGTTTATTAAATAGCAAAGAATTACAAAGACCCAATTTATACAACATGTCGGACTCTGAGATTTGATGACAGTCTATATGGAACCCTTTGTGACGTAAACGATTTTGACGTCATCATACACTCGCTGAGCTGATTATGACGTCATTCAAAGTCTGATGATGGATGAATACTCTGGAAAGGTGAATTACCAAGTCTACAGCAAGAACACGAATATTGCCATATTACGTCGGCCATCTTGGAACCTCCCCCCCCCCCCCCACCCCACCTGTGGCTGTTCCCAAAACTTTTGAGAGGTATACCCGGCTTATTTTTTCAGTGGCCCCTGGATACACCCACGAGTCCTATGGCCATACATGTATTTTGATGACTATCTTTAACAATAACACTCATACATGCACTACCTATGATTGGGAGCTCAGTTACTTCGTCATATCTATAATTCTTGGAAGACATTTTCATTTCCATATTCATGCATAGTGCATATCTGAAGTGGTTACCGTATAGGCAACCCTACCAATGAAACGTACAATAAGAGGCCCATGGGCATGTATCGCTGACCTAGAATTATTGGCCACTGGCACAACCGAACAAAACGAGATGACCACTGGGAGCATTTACCAGTCTAATTTATGTGATGTTTTAGCCAAGTTTTATTGAAATTGGCCCGGTGGCCTTCCATGGACAAACATTAATGGCCCTTAGTCTAATTATATCTCCTAAATTTTAGCTTGATCTGTTTAGTGGTACTGGAGAAAGTCATTTTCGTGAAAAATAGAATCCAAGATAGCTGTCAAAACGTTTGGCCAATCAAATTCCCGTGAACAAACTTGGTTCAACTGTTGCCCCACATGATGCTTCATGAGTTTTGAATCGATCCCGCAAGCGTTTTCGGAGAAGATTTTTAAAGACGTTTCTAAAAATCTGGCAACATTCAGTTTTCTAGATGGCCACATGACAGATTGTCCGATCGGCTTTGTTTGAAAACACTTAGAACTCTATGCTCTAAAGATGGTTCCAAATATAATTGAAATCAGCCAAGTGGTTCTCGAGAAGATGGCATTTTTGCTTTATTATCGAAGATTTTGGCGGGAAAATAATCCAAGATGGCCGCCAAACCGTTTATCCGACAGTTTCGAATTTGGAAACTTTAAACCAGCATACCACAAACACTAATAAAACCAATTTCCGCTTCAAAATCTCTTAAAATTCCAATATGACAGCCAAACATGATACGTATTGATTGGTCCACAGCGGTCAAGTTTGTTTACGAATCATATTCCCATGAACAAATTTGAATGGCCCGTAGTCCCTAATCATATCTCTCAAATTTCGGCCCAGTCAATTCCATGGTTCTGGAGACGTCGTTTTTGCGAAAACTAGGTCATCCAAAATTTCCGCCAAACCATTTGTCCAACCAAGTTCCCTTGAGCAAAGTTTGTTCAGCTCTTGCCCTTGATGATATTTGAGTTTTGAATCAATCCCCCAAGTAGTTTCGAAGAAGATTTTTGAAGAGGGTTCTAAAATAGGACAAAATCCCAGATGGCCACCGTTCAATTGGGTCGATCCTTTGAACAAACTTGAATATCGTTGACGTAAGGATGCTTCCTGCCCAATATAATTGAAATTAAAAATAAATTACAGCAAAACCAATCTATAGAAGTAAGTCTGAAGTAAGTCTGATCGATCGCAAGTGTTTGTTTACTTGTCATAGCACGTGTATTTGTGAACGCTTACGTGAGTAAAATGAATTTTTATGATCGATTGGACCTACTTCCGATTAGCTCTCTCGTTGAACACAGATTTAGTGACAACAACCTTTTTACAAGGGTGCCGAAATGTTGTGACCGGTCATTTATTTATGTAAGGCCTGCAAGCTTCAACTCATTATTAACTGACGGCTCATCCAGATATGAGTGGCAACTCATCAGTGACAGCAAAATCAACATCACAGGAAACTGCTTCAAAATTATAGATGCCATGTAGAAAAGTATAAAATCGTTCGTTAGCTTGAACCACGATGACTCTGACTATAATTAGCAACATGGGAGTGAGACAAGGTGAATATATATTCCCATTTCTGTTCTCTACTTTTCTGAATGATCTAAAAGATCTATATGGAAAGGATATGTTTTACGCTGATAACACGTTCATAATGATCGAATTAGCCGCAGATTTACAACACGCACTAAATGCTTTCAATAGCTATTGTTTTGAAGTGAAGCTGCAAATAAACACTTCCAAAACTAATGTTTTTCAAATAGTAAATTAAAAAAATATCCCAATTTTGAAATAGCTGAACAAGAAGTGGAAATCGTTGTTTGAATACGTTTATATATATATATATATATATATATATATATATATATATTAAAAGCAAATGGCTCTTTTTCAAAATGTAAGGCATTCCTTACAAGGTTCAAAAGCTATATATGCCATAATGAGATAAGTTAAGGAACACGATATACCGATTGAGCTACATACTGTACTTTTTCCACACAATAATTGTACCTATTTTGCTATATGGCTCTGGAATATGGGGGTACGAGAACAATAATCTAATAGAAAAACTGCCAAATAAGGTTTTATAAAAGTATGCTAAATCTGAGGAAAAGCACACCTAACATGATCTATGGAGAAGTTGGTAAACGGCCTCTAAATATACAGATAAAATGCAATATTTTTGCGGGTTTTTTTTGTTGGAAAACCGTAAATGGGCGTTATGGCAAAATATCGTCAATGCTTATGGATTATACAACACAACGACAACTCAAAATTAGATAGATCGAAGAAAACAAAGATATACTACAAATAACAGGGCACCAAGATCTTTGAAAGTCAGAAAATATAAATGGCAAACAGTTAGTAAAGCGTACAATATCAACACTAGAACTCAACTCTCAATCGAATCTAAAAGATGTGAAGGCATAGAACGGAATGAAAAATTATGTTCGGTGTGCAAACAAATTGAAGACGAAAATCACTTTCTCTTCCATTGTATTAAGTACAAGACCCAGAGACACCGATACATACCACAGTATTATGAAGAACAAAACACTACAGAAGGTAGGCTGTGTAAACACTTGAGGCTATAGGAAAAGAAAAACAAATCTACATTAGTAATGATAACACAATGATAGAAATATATGGCGGACGCCGATGATCTAATACAATAAAGAGGGATAAAAATTAGATTATCACTACAAAAAAGTGGATTTGACACATAGTGTAAATGTATAGTACAGGTGTTGTAAACACCAATATTTGCGATTATTTGCCATAGTCTGTATACTACAATACTTTATATATTTACCTACATTTGATATATGTCCGTTCATTTAAGATACCGTTACTTTATGTAAGAATAGTGATATAATTGTATATATGTGGGGTTGGTTTTTTTTGATTGCCGGCAAACAGATAACTGACCATCGTGTGAAATACATTCATTCTACATACAAACCACCATAGCTAAATGCTAGCTTGACACAGATATAACTACCATGTCAAATGCATGCACATATTACCATTTCACTAGCATTACCCTAGCGTACATGTATCTGTCTGAAATAAAACTTTAGTTATATAGTCTATAATTAGTCTCAAACGATATACTGACATTGAATGTATTGACGCGATGGTCATGCACATTTGGAAATAATAGTCCTGAGTGCTAGCCACTACACCAAGCCGCCGCCTCCAAAAATGAATGTTTTGGTTGAAGTGATGGTATTTATGCTGTTATGAATGAACCGCCACTTCATTTTCTGACCTGCCAGTCAAACATATCAGACAGACTTATCAGAACGCCTCACGCAAACTGCTTAACTACTGTAAAGTATCAATGCAACAAAATGCCGTTTTCAAAGATGCTAGGAGATTTGTCACTCCTTTGACCGGGGCATTAACTTTAGAAAAAGTTTAGTGGCGCTTAATGGTAATACAAAAAGTTAACTAGCATGACTGACTCTGATCATGGATAATTTGAATGTTGAATGGCCAAGTTTCTGGTTAAAGGCCGGTGAATGAAGGAAATTTCAATCTCCATTTCTCCGAGATCTAACAATACTGACCATTCTATTACTCTTTGATAATACAAGCTAGCTGGCTAGCTGCTCTAGGAATCAAGATTTAGAAAGCTTTACCGGCTCCTGGAACCGGGTACACGGCTCCCAACAACCGAGTACCCGTCTGCCAGTGAGACTCATATGGTTTGCATAGCTACCAAACAAGAGAATACCAATGGCTTGCCTCCGTGGGCTGGGAGGCATGGTCCGTAATATAATGTTAAGTATTGTTAGATCTCGGAGAATGGGAAATTAAAATTTCCTTCATTCTCCTTCGATCACTACTTACCATTATATTACTCTTTGATAACACCAGCTTTAGTCGGTAACCTGGTGGGAAGGGGCAAGCCATACATAGCCTCTTTTGCCCCTGGAGAAAGAACTTAGACGTAAACTTGTCATACGGAGACCTAAAAGGACGGACAAGTTTAGGGACCGAATCATATTCGCATCACCGCCCCCCGCCCCCTCCTTTTCTCCTAAGAAAGGGAGAGAACTCACGAACATGCATCTCGCCTGAAAACACAAATATGCGAAGAGGGTTAACTGCTCTTTATACATATAAGCCTGGAAATGAGCGTGAATATACAAGATGAATGATCGCGATATATAACCATAATACAAAAAAGTGTCTAACTTGAAATACCTCATGAATTATGGATTCCAGACGTGGAGCCACCAACCATCACACTTTCGACCAGGCATGTCCAATACGGTTGAATTCCTCTCGCCTGACCATGTCTGTTCTTACTACTTTTGCTTTTCAAAGTACCAAAAGGAGGAGGGCAATATGGCCATAAACTATTTTCTCAAAACAGCTAAAGCGAGTGGATTGGCTGACATGTCCCTCATATACTACTCCATGAAAAAGGGCTCACATTGTCATTGTGCAAAGGCCATGATGTCCTCTAACGGGACACCATTGAATACGGTGGTCGAAGCGGCTATTCCTCTAACATCGTGAGCCCTAGCACATTGCATCTGGTGCCCAGTCGCAATCTCGTGAGTAGTCTGAATGCATTCGCCTTCCCAACGAGAGATAGAATCCATGGATGCGGCACCATCTGTCTTCTTATGGCAGATCCACAGATGTCTATCATTTGACTGTAAAGAGTCCGCCCGTTTTTTGTACTTAGTCAAAGCACGGACTGGACACCAGGCACAGGCATCATGATCAGTGACCGTTGGAACCACACCATAGTGCCTGTACTCCCCTCTGGGAACACGGCACCTTGCCCGCACCTCCCTAGAGGCCGCAGGGAGCTGGCTCTTGGTCAAGAGTTGCTTGCTATAAATAGCATCAAGCAATTCCTTGAACCGTGGATCCAGCTCAATGGACTGGATCCGAGCCGCGAGTAAGACCCCATCCGAATCGACGCAACTGATGGACGGGGCATGTCTTCTTCGGCCATGGTCGGAACCACGGATGGGTCCACCCTGGCTAGCCAAGCCAGAGCCTCAGACCACTCCATCTCCGAAGAAGACACCCCTGTGAATAGATCACCCATCGATGTATCCACGGGTCTATCAGCAGCGGCCTCCCAGATAGGAGCCACTGCTGGTAACCCAGCAACACCGGTACCGCATGGTTCCGCCGCCACCCCATGAAACAAACTGTTCCATGGACTAGGCCGACACAGAAACCCATGTGGACCCGCAGCGGTTATGGAACCATGGCCATACACGGGCCCCAATGGCACCCCATGTGTGGCCGTTGGACCAGGCGAGATAGGCGTGTACCAAGCCTGGCCAGCAACACCCATCACCATGTCGGTTGGTGGCAAACCAACCAGCACTGGATGGGTGCCCGGTGCCAGTGTGACCTCAACCACGGGTGGAGCGGCTGCCATGGCTTGCACCAAGCCAGACAGATGGAGGGCGGTTCCCTCCAGGACGGAATCAACCTCCATGCGCTCCACCCGTGCTATCTCAGGCCGCAACAACCCCTCCTCTTCGGCCTTCTCATCCTCAGACCCCAGTCTTCACTGGACAAGGAAACACTGGAGCCATCCTGGCGAACGGCTCCCATGCGCGACGGACCGGCCACTGCTACTGGACCACCTGGAGGTGGCCGCAGAGAAACAGTACCCGCCAGGCTGGAGCCTGACGAGACCGCCAGGGAGCCATATGAGATGGCTCCCTCGGTAGCCAGTCCAGAACCCTGTCTAAGGACAGGGTCCGTACCTGGCACGGAGAGATTGCTCTACAATCTTTGGTATCAGAGACGACACCAGCGTGGGTAGGACGCTATGCAAGAAGTCTTGCATAGCGGGACCTATCCATGCTGGCGGTGCCATCTCCGAAGCCTCCGACTGCAGATGAGGAGCGCCCCCAGGGGCTGAAACGGATGCTCCCCGATTTGATTTCGGACCGCCTGACCCGTGTCAGACACAGCCAAGTCCTTCTGGGCAAGGAACTTAACTAGCAACTCAACCGGCCACACTGCACATACATTACATCTATTGTCAACGTTACACTTGGAGCATCTAAAACAGACATGGTCCTTATAGGCAACCTTAACAAATGTGTGGCATTCAGAGCAAGATGGCGGGGTAGGCTTCAATAGGCGCCTATGCTTCCTATGGTATTATTTCGAATAGTAAGCTGAAAACGTTTGGTTGACAAGATAGTTGCTATGTACGTGCTTATCTCAGCTTTGGCTGGGCCGATTAAAAAAATTTAAATAGCATTTTGCTCTTCGTAAAGAAGAATATATATTATGATTGTCAAGTTAATCAGAGCAATAGTGCTCACAACAGCTTTAACGTCACAATCATAATGGCGTATTATAACTCCGTCAAGGAAATAAAAAAGACGTCAGGTGTACGAATTGTTTGTCTTTGATAAATGTACAGTTTAAAAAGGATTCTGTTGAATGTCTTCAGACTAATTTGACTGGTCGCTGTTTCTGCCATAGGCTGCATAGTTACCGGCAGGGTTCAAAGTATATTTAAAATCGAGTCCAACACGCTTTAAAATCGGTGAAGCGTAGCTAGAAATGAGCGGGGCATAGCTAGAGATGGGCGGGGCATAGCTAGAAATGGGCGGGGCATAACTAGTAATGGATCCCTCTATTAACCTTTTGACCCTCATGTCAGCCAAAAACGGCTTCTGCAGTGGTCATGAAAAAGGTCCATTTGCAGACCAAGAGAAAACAATTTTCTGAAAATTTACCACTAAAATGACTGGCTCAATAATGGAGACAGTCATTCCAGTGATAAATTTTCAAAAATAATCTTTTTGTCTGCAAATAGGCATTTTCTATGAGAAAATTTTAATTTTCTTGAACAAATTTGAGGGTCAACGGGTTAATAGTGGCACACCATTGCTGTTTCCAAATTCTGTTTCTTTCACACAATATAGCACTATATGAACAGACTCGTATAACGCGCTATTTAGTAGATGTTACGACATTTATTAAGCGTTTCATTCTATAGTCACAAATTTAAATGATGTATACTTCAACAATTATACAACGAGCTGTTTTATCACAGAAGAATTCACCTTTCCAGAGTATCCATCCATCATCAGACCTCCTATGACGTCATAATCAGCACAGCGCGTGTATGATGACGTCATAATCATTACGTCACAAAGGATTCCATATAGACCGTCATCAAATCTCAAATGGTCCGACACGTTATATTAATTGTATGTCTTTGTAATTCTTTGCTATTTAATAAAACATGCTGTTGAATATTTTGAAACTAATTTTACTGGTCGCTGTTGCTGCCATAGGCTGCATAGTTACCGGCAGGGTTCAAAGTATATTTAAAATCGAGTCCAACACGCTTTAAAATCGGTGAAGCGTAGCTAGAAATGAGCGGGGCATAGCTAGAGATGGGCGGGGCATAGCTAGAAATGGGCGGGGCATAACTAGTAATGGATCCCTCTATTAACCTTTTGACCCTCATGTCAGCCAAAAACGGCTTCTGCAGTGGTCATGAAAAAGGTCCATTTGCAGACCAAGAGAAAACAATTTTCTGAAAATTTACCACTAAAATGACTGGCTCAATAATGGAGACAGTCATTCCAGTGATAAATTTTCAAAAATAATCTTTTTGTCTGCAAATAGGCATTTTCTATGAGAAAATTTTAATTTTCTTGAACAAATTTGAGGGTCAACGGGTTAATAGTGGCACACCATTGCTGTTTCCAAATTCTGTTTCTTTCACACAATATAGCACTATATGAACAGACTCGTATAACGCGCTATTTAGTAGATGTTACGACATTTATTAAGCGTTTCATTCTATAGTCACAAATTTAAATGATGTATACTTCAACAATTATACAACGAGCTGTTTTATCACAGAAGAATTCACCTTTCCAAAGTATCCATCCATCATCAGACCTCCTATGACGTCATAATCAGCTCAGCGCGTGTATGATGACGTCATAATCATTACGTCACAAAGGATTCCATATAGACCGTCATCAAATCTCAAATGGTCCTACACGTTATATTAATTGTATGTCTTTGTAATTCTTTGCTATTTAATAAAACATGCTGTTGAATATTTTGAAACTAATTTTACTGGGCGCTGTTGCTGCCTTAGGCAGCAACTCCACCCAGTAAAATTAGTTTCAAAATATTCAACAGCTTACCTGTGTAATTTTTTGGGGAAATTGATAGTCAGGGTGTTCAGAGATTGCTCGATCCCAACACGAGCGAGGTGGGGTGGAGCTTAGCTAGAGATGGGCGGGGCAGAGCTAAAACCGGAAAGGTCCATTATACATAGCTGTTTTGTCGCAGAAGAATTGTAAGTTACACCTACAGAAAAACATGTCTAGAACAGACACTTATTTATTGTGTGGGCCATAAGCTAGTGTGACCCACTCATCATAAATAAACACCAACTTATAGCACAGAATGACATTTCATATGACAACCGAGTTATGTTATCTGACCATATGCTGTCCTTTATAACCCACAGTACAGTTCAGAAATAACCTAGTGTTTCAAAAATAGAATAAAATGTAGACCTACTATTGAATATTCTGAACATAATTGGATTGGAAGAGATGGCTGCTTAAGGCAGCAATCTCTACCAATTCAAGTATGTTCAAAATATTTAACAGAACATGTTTTCATCGTGTTCAAAATTGTACTCACTAACATGTTTCTGTTTTGAAATAATTTAACATTTGTATGCTCTGTACCGTAATACCTAGTTCACGAAGCGCCCGGTATAGACATGTTTTCTGTACGCTGTAATGCAGGGTTCGTATGAAAGAACGTGCAACTCTAAACAGTTTTCTTCAAGCATTTTCAACAATCTTTTTGCAAACTTTGCAGGCGTGCTTACATTTTTACGGGACACTTAAATATCCCTTTAATGACCATGTCAGCCAGAAATTGCATTTGCACCGGACTTGAGGAGTCCTATTTGTGGGATAAGAGGATACTATTTTTGAACGTTTATCAGTGTAATGACTGGTTCGAGTACAGAGCCAGTCGTCACGCTGGTAACGTTAGTCTTTACTTCTCTTGACATAAACATTTAGATTTACCGCGCAAATGGGTTTTCTTTTTCTTGACAAATTTAGGACAAACACGTGTTTAACCCCTCTTGTGTTAACAGCGCATTAAAGCGCTCAAAATACTATTTATTTCAATTAACCATTTAATTGCCAATACTTTTCAAGGGAATGTTGATTTTTGCAGCCAAAAAGAGTATTTTTGTAAATTTATAACGAAAATTTACCAAGAAAATTTGGTTTCTGTTATCATTCGAACGGACATTCATCAAAAGTTTATTGGCCAAGAAAATTCAAATTTCTACTTAGCCAGTATCCAATTGTAGACCAAGAAGAATATCTTTGAAAATTTACCAATGGAATGTCTGGCTCGGTTACCGAGCCAGTCACTCCAGTGCTAAATTTTCAAAAATGTTCTCTTAGCCTGCGAATGGAAATTTCTCAAGATCAGTGCAACGGTCGTGTTTGACCAACTTGACCATTAAAGGGTTAAGTTGACACAAGACTGGTTCAAAATCCGGTCATTATGGCCTATAGACCTACTTTAAATGTAGTTCTACTGGAAACTAGTTTCGCGAAAATAGATCGATCTTCACATGTATACTGCTAAATGTATCTGTAAGTATTTTCAAGTAACGCTACTAAAATCAAGCATTTTTAATGGCCTTGAAAAAAACTATTTCTGAATTCTAGCACGTTCAAAGATCGATAGGCCTACGAACCCTGTAATATCAAAATTGTATTCATCTATTCGTGGGTGTGTGCGCGAGCGTGTGCGTGTATGCGTGCCCATGGGCGTGTGTACGAGCGTGCGCATGCACACTAGTGTAAGCGTGTGCGAACGAGGGAAGAATGCAATGTAGGTGAGACGTCAATGCAATTAGTCTATTACGCGAACAGACAGGCTCGCTCAGTCTCACTATAAACACGCAGTAGCTCTTCCACATACACATTACGCGTAGCTATACATTTACATAATAAACGCACTATAACAGGAAATGTAAAACAATTAAATAATCATAGACGAAGCTCGGTCAGTTATCATGACGTCATAGCAAAAAAACATGAAAATAAATAAAAACAAATTTGGCTTGGGAATATAATTTTGAAGTAGAAAAATACTTTTAAATATGTTAATATGACTTTAAAATGGTAAATAAATAATTTATTTTGAAACCACATCACTATTAAACGCGGCATGGATGGGCCACGTAGTGGACACTATAGACATGTTTACTGCGTAGTTCTACAGTACCACGCAGAAATGACGTTATACGTTTCCAAAATAACATCAATTATATCCCTACTGTTGAATATTTTGAATATAATTGTATTTGAAGACATAGCTGCCCAAGTCCAAAACATTCAACATTTCTTACACCGTGTTCAATGGTGTTTTGTATTGGAGACATTCTACCGTATTTATGAGCGATACTGTAAGGACACGTGCATCTATTATCTATAAGACTGTGCTATGCAGTGTATATTATGACGTGCATTATTCCGACATCAGTTTAATCAACTAAAATCATGTAACAATAGACCTTTCCAAGTTTATCCATCCACCATATGACATCATTTGACGTCATAATCAACTACGTGACGTGTAAGATGACGTCATAACGCTTAATAGTCCGACACGTCGTACGAATTGTATGTCTTTACCATTTAATCAATATTCTATTGAATAGTTTGAAACTAATTTGACTGGACGCTGTTGTTGAACAGCGCCCAGTTAGATTAGTTTCAAAATATTTAACAGCGTACCTGTATAGTTTTCTGGAAATTGATAGTTAGGGAGTTCAGAGATCGATCGATCCCAACACGGACGTGGTGTGGGTGGAGCTTAGCTAGAGATGGCTAAAAATAGCTAAAACTGGAAAGGGCCATTATTTATAAAGCCAAACGCATTACATATAAATAGCGGTTTATGTTTAGGCCCTAAATTGTCATTATTGAATTACTCACATTTCCCCGCCTGATAATTGAAAATAATTTAATTAGTAGAAAGTTAAATTTACAATAGTAATTGCTTTATATATATATATATATATATATATATATATATATATATATATATATATATATATATATATATATATATATATATATATATATATATATATATATATATATATATATATTCATTGCGATATATATGGTAACTATGGAAATGTATTTTCAGGTACTGCTCTTGATCATCGTATGCATTTCTTATCATGATGATACACTTAACCTTTTAACCCTCGAATTTACGAATTTTCTCATAGAAAATGTCCATTTACAGATCAAACGAAACCTATTTTTGACAATTTTACCACTGAACTTACTGGCTCGGTTATCGATCCAGTCAATCCAGTGGTAAATTTTCAAAAAATAGTCTTCTCTTTATCTGCAAATGAACATTTCTCAGAAGGCAGTTTTTTGCCGATATGAGAGTTAACGGGTTAATTTTGTTTCTATTAGGCCATATTGTAGATATGGGATCGTCTTGTGGGAAGTCATGACCCCACCGGATATCTTATATTTACGAGTAAGTCCTAATGAAATTCTTATTTGAAAATACCAGGTGAGCTAACGAACCGAGTTATCATCATTAATATTATGTATGTAGTACGCTGTACTGGTTGACATCAGCCAGTGCTGCTGAGGTACAGTTTCGTAGAAATTAGAATCGAAACTATATCGAAACTGTCGGATGATGTAGGCATCATTAAAGTAGAAATGGAATTAAATGAAATAGGACCACCGGTTCTGAGTTGATGTGTATCTGGCAATAGTTGAGATGAAAGTTGTTGCTGTGGGATCGGCACACACTTTTATAATATTCAGCAGTCGTTTTGGCCGTTAGTTTAGGAAATAATCGAGTGATAAGAATCGATGGAATCGTACGTGACAGACTGACATTAGTTGATAATGGTAGGCATTTCGACTCCCTTACGAAAGTACAACAACACCAGCTGGCAATGAGATCATACAGCTCATGTGCTTGTTAACGTTCGTATCCTACAGGCGTATTCGTGATAGGCAAGGGACAGGACAGAGACACTGTAGCGTCCTGTAGGAATTAACAACACAATCGAAATTTGTATATCAACTATATGTCAATCATAGAAAGGCATGCTACAACAACACATTCCATAATGTTGTTAGTTAGCTGACAGATCACATCAAATCAGAACCAGCCAACACCGCTTTGACCCTGTTTTAGTAGTATCTTCACAGAAGAGAAGCCCAGAGTTTGATTAGTCAGGATGACGTCATAATCAATGAGCGCCGATCAAACTCTGTGGCAAAGAAACAGGAAGAACTTCGTTCAAAGTTAAATCGAGAGTTTAGACGATCAGGGATTGGTCAGGCCATCCAACAGGAATAGGTAGAAGCTTCTAGGAGGAAATAAGCGGATGTTGATTGGCGGACTGATTATCCAGACCAATCAAGCTGTGCTTATAGCCTACCTAGAAGAATCATTGAAACAAAAGAATATATATTACGATATGTATATAACTATATATCGTGATATCTATAGAACTTCGGATACACTGAGGTGTATAAATAAGGCACGTTTGCCATTGTAAAATTAATCTTCACCATCGTGATTCCGTGGGCACAGTGCTGCTACGTAAGTTGTGATAAGCATACTAGAAGTAGTCTAGGAGTAATCCGGTATTCAGAACACTGTGCTGCTGTAAGAGTTGAAGTATTTGTAAAGTTATTGTATCAGTAATTCTAAATCATCGAATATATCCGCTCAGCATAGTTGTACAGTTAGATAAACAAAATAAAATCATCGTCTTGATTAACAAGATACAAGTTTGGGTTGTGTGTCTATAACGAACTCTGAAGCGCAGAGAAACACTGCGCCGAAGCCAGGATCTTAGATAAACAAAATAAAATCATCGTCTTGATTAACAAGATACAAGTTTGGTTTGTGTGTCTATAACGAACTCTGAAGCGCAGAGAAACACTGCGCCGAAGCCAGGATCTTCTGTGAAACCAACAGGCCCGATTATCAATATAAATATCGTCACTTCACGGTGACGAGGCGAGTCGATAGTCATCTTCAACCGTGTCTGCAATAGGAGGTTGTCGCAGAAACCATACATCATATTCTTATTGTAGGGATAGTGGAAGTCGTAGGAACACCCGAAGACATAAAATCTTCAATATGTTAAGTTTTTAACACCGCCATATCAAGAATGGACGTGAGGAAGCTAAAGATTTTGGCTGAGGACAAGGCACAGCGAAGAATGACTGATTACAGCTGCTTGATGTGTCTAGTACTACAGCCGCAGAATACAGTAATCACAGGCCCACATACAGATCAAATGCTGTCTCCATCTCAGTTTAAAAGCATTTTGATATTTTATCAAGCAGAACTTACACCTAACAACATCATCTTTATTTATCAAGACGTGCGTTTTACCAAAGGCAAGAGGTTGGGCAACTTGGTTGTCATGACGTAATAACGTGCTAAAGCTACGTAGGCCGAATTAGCCATTTAGAATTTGTTCAAGAATATTTCAATTTTCTCATAGAAAATGTCCATTTGCAGACCACGAAAAGGCTATTTCTGAAAATTTGCCACTAGAATGAGTGGCTCGGTTCTCGAGCCAATCATTCCAGTGGTAAATTTTTTTAATAGTCTTTTCTTGGTCTGCAAATGGACGAAGACCGCCGAAGAAGCCGTTTTTGGCTGATATGAGTGTTAAAGGCTCATCGATACGGGTAAAGGTGTTTATTGCAAAATAGATGATGCACTAATTTATAAGTATAAAATAGTGTGTTGATGTTTATGCTGTCCAAGATTTGTCAGACAGCCATAGCCATTAACTTTAACGCATTATTTAATAAGTTCAAACTAATTTGCCATTTAATTTTATCAGTGATGTTGGTTAAATCCTCCATATGTAAACTATAGTTACAGGGGCCCGCCCGAGGCTCCGAAAAATAAAGGGCCCCAAATCAAAAACAATTATGGCATTTTACTTATTTAATCACATTATTTTGAAACAATTTTTATTGGAAGCTGGTGCTGCCTAACAGCTTTCAGTCAAATTAGTTTTAATATAATCAATAGCATTATGACACAGTGCCGGTGGCTGCAATAGTCATAGCCATCCCTTATTGACCACCCAATAGGGGCCCACGACTAATTATCCCCAGGCTCCAAATAGGCTTAATCGGACACCGCGTCACTGTTTAGAAGCAGGAGTATCACGATTTTGTCTTGACCTGGTTTATTGGCCGTTTACTGAACTATCTTTCATACACTAATATGAATGGACATTCCCAGTGTTAGCTATGCCAGGCCCATCTCTAGCTAAGCTCCGCCCACACTTAGCTCCTGTTGGGATCCATCGATCCCTGAACTCCGTGACTATCAATTTCCAGAAAACTATACAGGTCAACTGTTAAATATTTTGAAACTAATGTGACCGGGTGCTGTTGCTATGGCAGCAACACCGCCCAGTCAAATCAGTTTCAAAATATTCGACAACATGTTTATTAAATGGTAAAGACATACAATTCGTATAACGTGACGGAATATTAAGCATTAAAGACGGACTAAATCGAGTCACTCACGTCATAATTAATTATGACGTCATCCTATATATCACTTAGTTGATTGTAATGTCATATGACGTCAGATGATGGATGGATAAACTGGAAAGGTCAATTGAATTGAGGGTGGTAAGATATTTATTTTTACTGGTCATTTGTGGCTTTGTCGTGATGGTTCAAACGTTATGTTCACTCAGGTTTATTCTACTCCATAATGGCGCTTTTCAGTTTCCTTCGGAAATTGACTTCATCTAATTTTTACTGAAGCTACATTTTCGAAAATTATAGAACACGGGTGCCTTATATTTGTCTGTAATAGTCTTCCAGAAACTCTAATAATCAGAATCTGAAACAATTTTTCATAATTGATCTTGCATAAGTGGATGATACAGAGATCGGGTAATGCGCGTTAATATATGTGACTTTTTATCTCTCTTAACATACTTATCGATTTAATTTCCATATGACAAAGATCATCACATAGACAACGTGACGACTGGTTAAAATGGTATTCTAGATTTTGCTTCCGCTGCCCTAAATGAGTATTGTCCCAGCATGGATAGATCCGATATGCTAGTCAAGTATATGACGTCTTGTCTTAATAAATTATGTCATAGGGGCTGCCATCACAATCATAATTGGCAGAATTACCACGTCACGAACCTGGAATAGTCCGGTAGTTATACGACTTGTATATTTTTTACAATTTAATAAACATTCTGTTGAACATTTTGAAACTAATTTGACGGGCGCTGGTGGCGTAATAGGCGGCAACAGCCACCATCCTCCCCCCCCCCCCCCCCCCCCCCCCGGTCAAATTTGTTTCCAAATATTCAACATGTTAGCTGTATAGTTACCATGAAATTGGGATTCTGGGAATTCAGGATTCAAAGTATGTAAATCGATCCCAAAATAGCGGGGCATAGGTAATAGGGGATTTCTCAATTGGTGTACGTATCGTCATGGCCACGGGGTGATAGCTATCAAAACATACTCACTAGGAAAGTCTATTACCTCAATGGATTAACTATAGATATTGATATATTAAACCCTGATAACGCGGCTTACTGGGCCTATGTATCGGCCCAGCGTTGGCCCAGTAAGCCGCGTCATCTGGGAAGAATGCTATGATGTGTTATGCCTTGGTCTGGTAGGCGTACCAAAATCTGGTTTGACGCATGGAATAGCTTAATATTAGTCCCATATTCGCTTAATTGCCTAATGACCAGAATGACCTAACGCGTCACGACTACTGAACAGTAATACCGGAAATGTATAATACTACGAACTCCCCGTAATATTAATAAGTGTCAGATAAATCGTTCAATCGACGTGTGCATAGTTAAAGGTATTATAGGTATTCTCGTAGCGCAATAATACGAAGAACACAATACTCCCAGAGCGCAAGGTACCCCCCCCCCCCTCCCACCCCATACTCAATACAATACAAAGTTTGCCACGTCAGGCATTAAATTATGAATCGATTCAGCCATAACTTCCTTTGGCTGACCATTTCGCAAAGGCTGTAACAAAGAAATGATTGTTGTAATCGTTTCACCGTAGTAGGAATATGTACTGCTTCATCCGATTCCAGCCTTCATGTTGTGGCCATGGCGGGATTGATTGTTACACTGTACGCATGCCTTCGTGTGAATGAATGGCAGTTAATTGAATGCATTAATGATTATGTTTCAGTGGAATCTATCGATGGTGAATAATTTAGAGAGCATTTTAGAGACCTCGTGAATGGCATTTCACTTGTCAAAAGGCTAGATAATTACTTACAGCGGCATAACATATCAATAACACATGTTGTCACGCTTCTCCATTGCCAAACACCTTAAACACTCCAACTCCAACGTAATCAAGCCAAAATCTGCCACCTGGGACTACAATATGTTATCTCTTTACGAGAGATGGTCACACAGCGGTAGGTGGTTGAAATACCACCTACCTTAAAAACATGCTCCCACACGGACAATCCTGCAGCAGCGGACATCTATTAGGAAATATATCTCTGTTTATAATGACTGCATATACTACTGGTTCTCGTGGATTGATAAGATTGCCCGTTAGATTTTCAGGTCACCATGTGTATCTTGTCCGTTTATCAAAGTTCTCGTCAGCCAAAAGTCGGTCCAGCATATACATAACAAATGGTTCTGATGTATGAAAAAACATATATTGTTTCTCAGTCTTTCTGTAAACGTACAGTTCTAATTGACGCGGGTAGACCGCGTACATGCGAGAAATGTTGTGCAGCTGGATACCCGTCCGATTGGTGATTAGACCCGTCAATAGAACGTCATCGATCCAGAAGAAGCGCTCGGCTTTGCCAGCCTCATAGATGGCATGAATACTTATATTGTTGTAAATTATCGCTAAGCCAGTACAATATGGTGGGAATGTCCCTCCTTGTAAGTCGTACTGCTGAACGCACCATTTGTCCTCTGGCTTTCTTTGTATGGGCGCGCCCACGTTCACATCACATGCTACTAATGGGTAGTCCACTTTAACAAAGCTTTCTAGAAACGATAATCCCATATTAAACTGATTATAGTTAACAAAAGCATCGTCGTCTAGTTTTAGTATATATCTTCGATCCTTGCAATACATCATGTACCACTTCATAGCGGCTAAAGCTTTGAATGTCATATTCCGATATGTGTCGAAAAAGTTCGCAATAGCAATATCCCGGTACGACCTGACTTCGTCCGCGAGCTGACTGTTCACGTCCTTGTCCGCGCTAACTCCGCAGATAAAAACGAGGACAGCATTCATGTCGTATAAGAATTTTTGCTTACCCCACGTATTCCTGATAGCATTTCGTCTTCGCCCGTTCTCTGCAGCAGAATGCACAGCGATCAGCACCTACATGGAACAAAAGGGCGAAATTAATAATTCAATCGAAATGTTAGTCAAACATGTCCTAATAGACTATGGATGAGTTTTGGCAACTGGCCCTGTCAACGAATTTACAGACTTGGTTAGTCAATAGTCAATCATCGTCATCGAAATCATCCTCATCCCAATCCTCCTCATCCCAATCATCGTCATCGTAATCACCCTTATCCCAAGCATTCTAATCCCAATCATCCCCATCCAAATCATCCTCATCCCATACAATCTCATCCAAGTCATCCTCATCCCAATCATCCTCATCCCCATCATCCTCATCCCATTCATCATGATTCCAAATCATCCTCATCCCTATCATCTTCGTCCCATACAATCTCATCCCAGTCATCATCGTCACAATCATCCCCATCCCAATCATCCTCATCCCAATCCCAATCATTCTCATTCCAATTATCCTCGTCCCAACCATCATCATCCCATTCATTCTCATCCCTATCATCCTCATCCAAATCATCCTCATCACAATCATCCTCATTCTCATCCCAATCATTCTCATCCTCATCCCACTCATCCTCATCCCAATCATCCTCATCCCAATCATCCTCATCCCAATCATCCATCATCATCCTCATCCCATTCATCATCATCGCAATCATCCTCATCCCGATCGTCATCATTCGCATCCCAATCATCATCATCCCAATCCTCCTCATTCCAATCATCCTGATCCAATCATCCTCATCCCAATCATCATCATCCCAATCATCCTCATCCCAATCCCAATCATCCACATTACAATCATTCCCATCCCAATCATCCTCATCCCGTACACTCTCATCCCAGTCATCCTCGTCCCAATGATCCCCATCCCAATCATCCTCATCCGAATCCCAATCATCTTCATTCCAACCATCCTCGTCCCAATCATCATCATCCCATTCTTTCTCATCCCAATCATCCTCATCACATCATCCTCATTCTCATCCCAATCATTCCGATCCCAATCATCCTCATCCCACTCATCCTCATCCAAATCATCCTCATTCTCACGCCAAGCATTCTAATCCTAATCATCTCCATCCCAATCCTCCTCGTTCGCACCCCAAACATCCTCATCCCAATCATCCTCATCCCAATCATTCATCATCATCCTCATCCCAATCATCCACATCCCAATCGTTATCATTCGCATCCCAATCCTACTCATCCCAATCATCGTCATCGCAATCATCCTCATATGCATCCAATCATCCTCATCCCAATTCTCCTCGTCCCAATCATCCTCATCCCACTCATCATCATCCAAATCATCCTCATCCCAATCATCGTCCTCGCATTCATCCTCATCCTCATCCCAATCATCTCCATCCCAATCCTCCTCATTCGCACCCCAAACATCCTCATCCCAATCATTCATAATCATCCTCATCCCAATCATCCTCGTCCCAATCATCCTCATCCCAATCATCGTCATCGCAATCATCCACATCCCAATCGTTATCATTCGCATCCCAATCCTACTCATCCCAATCATCCTCATATGCATCCAATCATCCTCATCCCAATTCTCCTCGTCCCAATCATCCTCATCCCAATCATCCTCTTCCCAATCATCCTCATCCCAATCATCGTCATCGCATTCATCCTCATTCTCATCCCAATCATTCTCATCCCAATCATCCTCATCCAACTCATCCTCATCCCAATCCCAATCCTCCTCATCCCAATCATCCTCATCCCAATCATCGCCATCGCATTCATCCTCATCCTCATCTCAATCATCATCATTCGAATCTTCTTCATCCCAATCGTCCTCATCCCAATCATCCTCATCCCCATCTTCCTCATCCCAATCATCCTCATCCCAATCATCGTCATCGTAATCACCCTTATCCCAATCATACTCATCCCAATCAGCTTCATCCCAATCCTCCCTATTCACATCCCACTTCTCCTCATCCCAATCATCGTCATCGCAATCATCATCATCCCAATCATCCTCATCTCAATCATCCACATTATAATCATTCTCATCCCACTCATCATCATCCCAATCATCCTCATCCTCATCTCAATCATCCGCATTATAATCATTCGCATCCCTATCATCATCATCCCAATCATCCTCATCCCAATCCCATTCATCCGCATTATAATCGTACTCATCCCAATCATCCTCATCCCATTCATCATCATTCCAAATCATCCTCATCCCTACCATCCCCATCCCAATCATCCTCGTCCCAATCATCATCATCCCATTCATTCTCATCCCAATCATCCTCTTCCCAATCATCCTCATACCAATCATCCTCATCTCAATCATCCTCATTCTCATCCCAATCATTCTCATCCCAATCATCCTCATCCAACTCATCCTCATCCCAATCCCAATCATCCTCATCACAATCATCCTCATCCCAATCATGCTCATCCCAATCATCGTCATCGCAATCCTCTTCCTCCCAATCCTCCTCATTCCAATCGTCTTCATCCCACTCATCCTCATCCCAATCATCCACATCCCAATCGCCATCATTCGCATCCCAATCATCCACATCCCAATCGTCATCATTCGCCAATCATTCTCATCCCAATCCTCCTCATCCCAATCATCGTCATCGCAATCATCCTCATTCGCATACAATCATTGTCATCCCAATTCTCCTCATCCCAATCATCCTCATCCCAATCATCGTCATCCTTATCACATACAATCTCATCCCAGTCATCCTCGTCACAATCATCCCCATCTCAAGCATCCTCATCCCAATCCCAATCATCCTCATTCCAATCATTCCCGTCCCAATCATCATCATCCCATTAATTCTCATCCCAATCATTCTCATCCTAATCATCCTCATCCCAATCATCCTCATTCTCATCCCAATCATTCTAATCCCAATCATCCTCATCAAATCCTCCTCATCCCAATCATCCTCATTCCAATCATCCTCATCCCAATCATCCATCATCATCCTCATCCCAATCATCCTCATCCAAATCCTTCTCATCCCAATCATCCTCATTCCAATCATCATCATTCTCATCCCAATCATTCTAATCCCAATCATCCTCATCCAAATCCTCCTCATCCCAATCATCCTCATTCCAATCATCCTCATCTTAATCATCCATCATCATCCTCATCCCAATCATCCTCATCCCAATCATCGTCATCGCAATCATCCGCATCCCAATAGTCATCATTCGCATCCCAATCCTCATCCCAATTTATTTCATCCCAATCCTCCACATTCCAATTCTCCTCGTCCCAATCACCCTCATCCCAATCATCATAATCCCAATCATCCTCAGCCCAATCCTCCTCATCCTAATCCTCCTCATCCCAATCATCCTCATCCCAATCATCCTCATCCGAATCATCCTCATCCCAATCATCCTCATCGCAATCATCCTCATTCGCATACAATCATCCTCATCCCAATCAACCTCATCCCAATCCTCCTCATCCCAATCATTGTCATCGCAATCATCCTCATCCCAATCATCATCATCGCAATCATCCTCATTCGCATACAATCATCCTCATCCCAATTCTCCTCGTCCCAATCATCCTCATCCCAATCATCGTCATCGCAATCATCCTCATTCGCATACAATCATCCTCATCCCAATCATCCTCATCCCAATCATCCCCATCCCAATCGTCATCATTCGCATCCCAATCATTCTCATCCCAATCATCCTCATCCCAATCATCCTCATCCCAATCATCCTCATCTCAATCATCGTCATTCTCATCTCAATCATCCTCATCCCAATCATCCTCGTCCAAATCATCCTCATCTCCATCATCCTCATTCGCATCCCACTCATCCTCATCCTAATCATCCTCATCCTATCATGGTGTGAAAGCACAAATGGCACAACCCGACAGTAGTTTCCTTGACTAGCCAGTTAGAGAGCAGCATCAAGTCACGTGCGTTCGAAATATACTAAAAGGGTTTATACCATGACGCAGAGAGAAGACGCCTTTTCAGTATTGTACAATTTAGACAAAGTCCTCTAAATGTTACTTAAGATGAATTCTCCTATTAGTTGTGGTTTTCAACAAATTTGTCAACAAACAGCTCCAAATCTAGCCTATGGTACATAGGCTAGATTTGGCGCTATGTGTTGACACATTTGCTGGATGATAGCAGACCGAGGTTGCTCAATCTGGTGTTACCCATGTTCTGTTCTGTTCTGTTCTGTTCTTGGAGTTTCCGCCAATGTTTGGCGCACCACCTTTCCGTGTATTATCCGGGAATCTCTAGAATCCGCTGATTACTGGAGTTTTCCATTAATTATATATTATATTATATCACAGGCCTTTGAATTTTCGTCCATCCATCCCTCTACCACATATCCCTCCTACTATATATAATATGCACAAGGTGCGAAACCTTCATCTGTTGGCACTATTGTCAGGAAGCTGATTGGTTGGTTTGTAGTGGTTTGTAGTCAGAAACGTGATGTCAGCGGATTTTGACAACAAACAAACCAATCAGCTTCCTGACAATGGTGCCCACAGATGAAGGTTTCACACCTTGTGTATATTTATAGATGGGGGAATATGTGGTAGAGGGATGGGTGGACGAAAATTCAAAGGCCTGTGATTATATACACACACGCAAACGATCAGTATATCTGATATGTATGTACACGCATGTACACACGCACGTGATTTTCCTATGTATATATATAGAGGAGAACATTTCTAACATGTGTAATCTTAATGAGTTTCAACGCCGAAAAGCTTCTCCACACAGCTGCAGTGACACAGGTAATACTAGAGCAACTTTGCTCAATCTATAGAGCTCTGAAAATGCTTCTTCAAACTGTTCAAGTAATGTTACAAATTCTAACAATGACACTGGCCTGGTTTTAGCCTCATCCAGTTTGTTCAATAAAAATAGTATTCTTCATTTGATTTATTTGTTATTCCCTTGTTTATAACTGATAGAGGCATCGGCTATTAATTACTGGTAACAACAATTTTTACATGGGTGTATCAAGGGGCACAGATTTTTGTTATGGTCCCTGTAAAGATTCTACTCACTACTGAGAGTTCTGACTAATGCGCGACAAAATATAGTGACTAATGCAGCACCTTAGGATTTCTGAATTAAAAATTATTCTGATTGATCGTTTGAATTTTCCGAGTGTTTCATTGAAATTATCATATTTCATGACCACATTTCACAACATTTTGTCAATAACAGGAAATTTGCATACGTCATCGTGGCTAGACAACGCCCAATACGTTGTTTTAGCTTAATTACACTAGTGAGGTATACAGTGATATGTTATGGCTTGATTAACACTTTAACCTTCAAATTTGTTCAAGAAAATTTCAATTTTCTCATGGAAAATGTACATTTGCGGACCAAGAGGAGACTATTCTTGAATATTTATCACTGGAATGACTGGCTCGGTTATCGAGCCAGTCATTCCAGTGGT
Source organism: Chaetoderma sp. LZ-2023a (assembly GCA_034401795.1). Taxonomy (NCBI): domain Eukaryota; kingdom Metazoa; phylum Mollusca; class Caudofoveata; order Chaetodermatida; family Chaetodermatidae; genus Chaetoderma; species Chaetoderma sp. LZ-2023a. The sequence continues at coordinate 136,603,103 of CM067371.1, read as the reverse complement.
AAATTTTCAAAAATAGTCTCCTCTTGGTCTGCAAATGGGCATTTCTCAAGACCACTGCAGAAGCTATTATTGGCTGATATGAGAGTTAAAGGAATACTCTTATGCAATGGGTATATGATAAATATTAATTTGTACCTTTGATTCTCGCTTGTCGTCTGCTTCTTCCAAACATATGTTCTTGGACGTTACAAGGAAATACAGATCATTAATGATCACATCCAATGTATCATTCCGGAACTCATTCTCGTGCACACAGGATTTAGATATAGGCACATTCTTCTGTTTCCGGTCACCTTTGCCAGCGTTGGCAACACCTACTAAGGAATTTGTTATATTAGGCGTGTCCTTGGCGCGTACTAGGTATTTTTCCACATAAACAAATCTAAGTGTGCGTATAACCTGCAACTGTCGTTCGTCTGAATTGCTGTCGCTGATCACCACGCGGAGTGTGTCCTGAAACGAGGCAAATGTGAGAGAGTACGATCTCACACACTGCATAACAAGTAGAAGAATTGGCCCTATAATGAGTAGACCAACTAGAAGCCGATTTAACCTGGACGTTTTTAGACGTGCTACCTGCCAGCACGATTGAAAGCAGCCATACACACGTGTCCCGTACCACCATGACTGTAGGTGGTCATGAAGCCAGCGTTTATATCTCATCATAGACGGAAAGCAGCTGCACAGCCAACGTTTGCACCTCGTCATGTCAAGACAGGGTACACAAGAATCGGTACACCGTCAGCGCGGTCAGAACTCTGTAAAAGAATAACAAAAATGGGGGAATCCAGTTTTAGCCGTGCCCCACACATCTTTAGCTAAACTCCACCCACCCTTCGCCGTGTTGGGATCGATCGATCCCTGAACTCCATGACTATCAATTTCCAGAAAACTATACAGGTAAGCTATTGAATATTTTGAAACGGACCAGTCAAATTATCAAATTAGTTTCAAAATATTCAACAACATCTTTATTAAATAGTAAAGACATATAATTCGCACAATAACGCTTAGTCCGCCGTCAATTATGCGGTCGTGACGAACTTATATACGTCATTCATGAAGTCATTGATTATGACGTCATCGTACACGTCTTGTAGTTCACTATGACGTCATACGATGGATGGATAAACTGGAAAGGTCAATGACTCACATAGCGCACCACGCCATGGACCCATTCACGTGCAGACATTTACCCAAGTGAGAACATACGCGCACGCGTACATCTACTTTGGGTAAGTATGGTCGTTATATGAACAGATTTGCATATGGAGTATACAGGCGTCTGGGGTAAATTAACATGAGTAAAACTATATTTACATGGCCTCAGGAAGTGATGCAAAAGTGTATTTGAAGTACATTTACTCTCATCACCAGATTTATAGTTTACATACATGAGCGACCCGATGTTTTTCGTATCCAGAAATAGTGTGGTATTGCTGCATTAATAGAGTGCCTACCTCTCTATTTGGTATGAACAAAACTTTGATGAACAAATTGAAGATCCGAAGATATATACTCATATGCAAAAATACTTACAGGAGTAAATTTCTATACGCGAATTTTTCGATATTTCGATATATCACGATTGGATACAAGATCACGATATTTTACGATGCTAAACTGGGAAAATCTTAGAATCGCCAAAGATTTACGGTGACATGTTGACTATTTTGAAATTGCTTTGACTGGAAGCTTCCAGTCAAAGTAATTGCAGAATATTCAACAGTTTTAAGCCGACTTTCATTGGCACTATATTACCAATTTGTATAGGTGTGCTTACCCATGTTAAGCAAACACCAATATTTTTCTCAGCATTGTGACATGAGAGTCTACGATATATCGATATATCGCGATTTTTGATGCAATATAAATCGCGATATTATCTAGAGGAATATCGCATACCCCTAATGTGAATGTGATATAAAGTACAAGCAAAGCTACTTATATGCAGAGTTGGTGTCCTTAAATGTCACACTATTATGGTGCTTCTTAAAGACAATGAAGGACATTAATCTTCTTTGCAGATGATACAAATGCTTTTTGTAGCCACAAGGACATAGAAATTTGTTACAACAATGTTAATATTGAAATGGCAAAATTAATAGATTGGTGTAAATTTAATACACTCCCTAAATATGAGCAAAACCAACTATATATTATTTACAAAATCTAATAAATTAAAGGAAGCAGCTCTCCCAAAACTTTACATCGACAACCAGATAGATAATACATGAAGCTCAATATGCCAAGTTTCTAGGAGTCTATTCGGATAAGAATTTGACATGGGAGAAGCATAGTGACGTCGTAACATCCAAGGTAGCAAAAAACATTGGCATCATACGCAGACTAAAACCCTATCTAACACCTAATATTATTAAAAAACTGTACTGCACAATGATATTTCCTGACATCACTTACTGTAATGCTATCTGGACTAACACATCTGAAGCTAAATTATGGAATAACGCAGTTGTAAGTAACTCTACAGTTAAACAGGTCAGAAATATGATTATAAAAAACTACTAGGCTCTAGAAAACACTCACCACCATGCCATTATCATACTTGCACCCAGTCACCAGAACAAATAATAATAATAATAATAATAATAATAATAATAACAACTAGATCTGTTCCATCAACAGATATACGGCTTCCAAGAATACCTGCACTTGAACTAGACATTCTTTTCTTGTACTTCATGTACAATCTAGTTATCTGGTGAAATTCCGTTTTTCTAGAACGTCTTTAGATAATATTTCTTGTCTTTCTGATCAATCGCCTAGGTCGTTTTGGAGAAGATCTATATACACAAAACTGGTCACAAAATCAGCTAGATGATTGGTCATTCAGCAGTAAACAGGTTAATCAGGGATTTCTTTAGACACTAAATCTGGTAACATGGAACCAGTTTGACTGTTCTATACCCGGTGCTTCGGGAGAAGTAACTAGCAGGACAAGAGGTATTAGAATATAGCAATTTTTAAGTTACCCGAGGAACCGGCTGCTGCAGGACCAGGTCTGCGCAGGACTAACTATTCTATGAAGAAACCATATCCAAGCCATGTACATATGTAGAATTAGATTGCCCATTTGACTCCTGCTCACTGCCCGCAGATTGACTCAAGAACAAAATAATGTGTTGTACTGTAGTCTACTAACTACAAGCTTCAAATGATATGTGACATGACCACATTTGATCAAACTTATTTCCTGCCCACCATTTCCCCCACCCCTGATATCAAAATTCCAATGTGTCATGCACATCTCTGGCCATATGTGGAATCATACATTTCTATGTGAAATGGTCTAGGAGGAGTTGTGTTACAATTGATTGGTGCCCACTTTTTACCCTGCCCCCTACCCTCAGTTTGACCCAAGATCAAAGTAATTCCCTGTACTGTAGTCTACTCATCATTGGCTTCAAAATGATATGTGACATGACCACCTTTGGAAATTTTTTATTTTTTACTCCACATTTCCCATCACTGGGGTCATACCAAAATTCCACAAGAGCTCTCAGAAGATAGCAAATAGCTTACCTGTACTGTATATTAATTGTACATCACAGGATATGATGGACCACCGGATAGTCACATTTTGAAATTTGACAATCAACATGTGAATTCAAACCACCTGTCGTACTACCCATTGGGCAAGCATAGCTTGGAGACTGAACCATAAAGCTTATCTGCCCAGGAGTAACGTGAAGTCATTTAATGACAACTGGCAAATGGTCCAAACACAAGCAAAGTTCATAGTCTGAAAAAAGAAGAAACATTAAAAAAACCAATCAGCATAATACATATTTGGATGCCAAATGCTCTAAAAGTTGCATGACAATCGATTTGTGCCCACTTTTGACCCCACTCTCTACCCTCTGTTTGACGCAAGATCAAAATAATTCCTTGTATTGTTGTTTACTCATCGTTGGCTTGAAAATGATATGTGACATGACCACCTTTGGATAAATTTAATTTTTTACCCACAGTCCCCACACCCTGGGTTTCATGATAAAATTTATAAAATGTCATGCAAATCACTGGCCAGATGTGCAATCATCTCCAAAGTTTCAGGTTTCTATCTGAAGTGGTCTAGGAGGAGTTGCATTACAATTGATTGGAACCCACTTTTGAATTTTTGACCCCGCCTCCCACCCTCAGTTTGACCCAAGATCAAAATAATTGCTTGTACTGTAGACTACTTACCGTTGGCTTAAAAATGATCTGCAACATGATCTTTCGAAAAATTTAAATTTTGACACACATTTCCCACCCCCAGGGCCCTGCCCCTGGGGTCATGCCAAAATTCCAAAAGTGTCATGCAAATCCCTGTCCATATGTGCAATGATACCAAAAGTTTCACGGTTCTATGTGAAATGGTCTAGGAGGAGTTGTGTAACAATCGATTGAGCCCTCCTTTGATCCCCACTACCCTCAGTTAGACCCAAGATCGAAATAATTCTTTGTACTGTAGTCTACTCATCATTGGCTTCAAAATGCTATGTGACATGACCATGTTTGGATAAATTAAATATTTGACCCACAGTCCCCACCCCCTGCGGTCATGACAAAATTTCAAAAGTGCCATGCACATTCCTCGCAATATGTGTAATCATACCGAAAGTTTAAAGGTTTCTGTGAAATGGTCTAGGACGAGTTGCGTTACAATCGATTGGTGCCCACTTTTGTCCCCGCCCCCTACCCTAAGTTGGACCCAAGATAAAAATAATTCCTTGTATTGTAGTCTATTCATCATTGGCTTGACAATGATATGCGACATGACCACTTTTGCATGAATTAAATTTTTTACCCACAGTCCCCACCCCCTTGGCGTCATGACACAATTTCAAAAGTGCCATGCACATCCATGGCCATATGTGTAATCATACTCGAAGTTTCAAGTTTCTGCGTGAAATGGGCTAGGAGGATTTAAATGTTCTCATGGAAAATATCCATTTCTAGACCAAGAGAAGACTACTTTGAAAATTCACCAGGGGGGTGACCGGCTCGGTTATCGAGCCAATCATTCCAGTTGTAAATTTTCATAAATAGTCTTCTCTTAGTTTGCAAATGGACATTTCGCAAGACCATTTCAGATGCACTGAAGAAGGGGTAAAGGGTGAAATCTAAAGTTGTCACCAACTGATGTAGCTAATTGAGACAAGAACTACTTTTACTGTCACGCTTCTAGTATTGAAACACACCACGCATTTGTCAACTCAAGACAACTGAATAGATAAGATTCTGAAACTGGTTGGAGGGCATGGGTAGGGATATATGATGGCTGTGGCCACAGTTTCCAGTCAAATTTCTTTCAATACATTCTTCAACTTACACAATACTTCTAGTATTATCAGGAAAATAAGATTTTAGCACTTTAGGGTTCAAAGTGTTAAAAGCTAAATCACTAATCCGCTCTATTAAGAGAAGAGTATACTAGCGCATTTAAGCGTGCAAGATCACTCAAGCCTGTTTATAATGGGCACTGTATGGTCCATCAAAAAGTGGTTGTTAAAGACAGAGAGTCAGTTAATACAACTTATTCGCTATACTATGCAGCGTTTTTGGACCAAAAGATGGTGGTTGCTTACGGCTTCTCGTCATACCACCACCCCTTTTAAAGAATAACCATCTTTTGTCGCCAGAGCACGTGTTCGTTTTGGGTAATAAATATCTTCCGGGCTATAAGCCTGAATTTCCACCTGATGGAGCTTTATCATGAAAGCTATATAAAATCATCATTACCAGATTGACCTTTTTTCCGCTGATGCCTAAATATTTAAGATATTATTGTGTGCTCTGACATCCATGTTGTTGAATTTTTTGTAATGTGTTTGACTGAAAGTTGTTCCTCCCGCAGCAATGACCTTCAGTCAAATTATTTTTAAACAAACAACTCAGTCTACCAAACCATGTTGCTCAATAAACTTGGACATTCGGCTACAAGGAACAGGAGTGTGAAATCTAAAGTTGTCACCATAAATCTGCTTGACGGCGGAAACTGTAACAGATCTAACCTGTCTTCTTCTTCTTTACGTTCGCTGATCAGAGCGCCAGTCCTGTAAGTGACTATCGACATGATCATAAGCGTTAAGTGCGTGGATCCATGGTTTATTAGAGTGTGCCATGTGGCCTGGAACCTCCGTCTTCATCACTCGAGGTTTCTGTCAGGGTTACCTCACCTTTACCTCCTTTAGTCGCCTCTTATGACACGCAGAGGATAGGGAAGGTGTATTCTAAGCCCCACCTACAGGGTTCTAACCTGTCTATTAAGGAACACCCCTGAAATTAGACCTTTGCTATATATGATGTAGTAATTTCGGAAGTTCTTATCTCGGCCGTTTATGGACAGATTATCTTCTAGTTTTCAAACACTCGTTCATCTATGCCCACACTGATATGACAAAGGTCATAGCATTCCGGCATCCATGGCTCAAAAGAAACCGATAGAAGAGGAATTGTAATAATAATAATAATAATAATAATAATAATAATAAAAGAGAATAATCAGAACAATTTCTAGAAGGATTCCAAGTAAAAGTTAGCATTCTGCAGCATAAAGGTTATTACCAATCTATTATTTTACCAGTAGAAGGGTTAATAGGCAGGAACAACTTTCAGTCAAATAGTTTTGAAAAATAGTCAGCATGTATCCTTAGCATCTACAATAAGTGCAAGTTTTATATTGGCATTCATAAGTTCACGGGGTAATCGGCTCCATCGTCAACTGCTGTTAATTGACAATTAAATCCCTATCACATTAATCTGTTTTCCTGTTCTCTGATGAAATTCCGTTTCTATAACTGCTTTAGATAATATTTCTTGTCTCTCGGATCAGTCACCTAGGTGGCTTAGGAGAATATCTATATACAGACACAAAACTGGTCACAAAAATCATGTAGATGATTGGCCATTCAGCAGTAAATAGGTAAATCAGGGATTGACCATACAGCCATAAACAGATCTAGAAGTGCATGACAACTTTTTATCTTTCCAATATGCTCAATGGAAACTGGAAATTAGTACAAAATCAATCAAGTAAGGGCTAACATTCTGCAGTATACGGGTAAATACAACAACTATAATATTTCACAAGTAGAAGGGTTAATAGGCAGGAACAACTTCCAGTCAGATTGTTAAAATATTCTGTGGGTATCCTTAGCATCTACAATAAGCGATAGGCTTATATTGGCATTCATATGTTGATGGGTTAATTAGCCCCCATGGTCAACATGTATTAAGTGACAATTAAATCCCTATCAAATTAATATGTTTGCCTAGAGCATTTACAGTAGCAAATCCAGTTCATTACTCCCACACACCCCGCCCCCATGGGAAACAGATATGGAATGACAATTAAATGTCACATTAAATCATTTTTATTAGACCCGCCATCAAATTGCTTGCTGTTACATAATAAAGAGGAAAATTAAGATCTAAATATCTTGGCTGTTAACTAATGGATGTGGTTTATTTTCTCAGACCCTCTGTGGATACTAAATCTGGTAACATGGAACCAGTTTGGTTGCTCTAGACCCAGTGGTTCAGGATAACCACCCAGCAGAAAAGTGGGTAAATAATCCAAGATGGCTGCCAAACCAATCATCGGCCATTTTGAAAAGTAACAAATTCGAAGTCAAGGTCCCAAGTATAGACAATTTTGCTATCAAAATCCATCAAATAAAAAAGTTCAAAATGGCCACCAAGATGCTCAAATATTATTGGTCCAGTGCAGCCATATTTGTTTAACTATGAACTTCTTACGAGCAATCTTTAATCGCCCACATGGACTAATGCTATTCTCCCGAGCCAGTCATTCGACTGGTAAATTTTCAGAACTAGTCTTCACTTGGCCTACTAATCGACATTCCTCAAGACTCATGCAGAGGCAGGTTTGGCCGGCTTCATCATAAAAGGGTTAAGGCCCTATGTTTTTAACATTATGTTGAATATTTTGAAACTATTTCACTGGGCATTGATGCAGCAACAACACACAGTCAAATTAGTTTCAAAATATTCAACATGTTACATGAAATTCAGGGATCAATGTGTACAAATTGTATACAAATGTTCTCTGGTGAAATTCACTTTTTAGTAACTGCTCTAGATAATATTTCTTGTCATTCGGATCAATCACTTAGGTGGCTTTGGAGAAGATTTATATACAGACATAAAATTGATCACAAAAATCAGCTAGATGATTGGCCATTCAACAGTAAACAGGTTAATCATGGATTGGCCATTCAGCAGTAAAAATTCTAAGAAGTGTGTGACAATCTTATCTTTCCAATATTATTAATAGACACTGGAATTTTAGTACAAAATCAATGAAATAGAATTTAACATTCTGCAGTATAAGGGTTAATACAAGTCTAATATTTCACCAATAGAAGGCCTAATAGGCAGGAACAATTTCCTGTCAAATTGTTTTGAAATATATTCACCAGCTATCCTTAGCATCTACATTAAGTACAAGTTTTATATTGGCATTACTAAGTTCATGAGCTAATCAGCCAGGTTGTCAATTGGTATTAAATGGCAATTAAATCCCTATTATATTAATATGTTTACCTAGAGTACTTACAGTAGCAAATGCCTTTTGTTACTCCCATGGTAACCAGATATAAAATGACAATTAAATGTCACATTAATCAATTTTATTAGAGCCTCTAGCAAACTGTCTTCTACTACATAATAAAGAGGAAAATTAAAATCTAAATATTTCTGCACTTTACGAATAGATCTCGTTCATTTTCACACACACTCTGCAGACGGTCAACTAGCATATGTATAGCAATTTTCTCCATCAAACTCCATCAAATAAAAGGGTTCAAAATGGCCCCCAAATGCTCTAAATTGATTGGTCCACGGTGCCGATACTGTTTGACCAATCAAGTTTTTGCGAACAATTTTCACTTGTCGCCATTGACCAATCATATTCCCCAAATTTTAGCCAGATCGCTTCAGAAGTTCCAGAGGAGAAGATTATTTTGTCATTTATGACGTCATCAAGATGGCCGCAATCCCCTGAGCCAATCAGGCTCTGTTTAGCTTTTTTAATTCAGGGGGTGATCTCAGTCCCTAGATGATATTTCATGAGTTTTAAATCAATCCGCCAAGTGGTTTCGGAGAAGATTTTTAAAAATGTTTCCCGAAATACTACAAAATCCAAAATGGCCGCCAGCCTAATAGGCCGACCAGCGTTGTTTGAACAAAATCAGATCTCTATTACGTAATGATGCTTCCTGAAAAATATAATTTAAATCCACCCAGTGGTTTCCGAGGAGAAGGAATTAAAAATTTCCAATTGCTTTACTATGGGGGAATTTGGCAGGAAAAATTGATCCAAGATGGGCGCCAAGCCGTTCATCCAACAGTATTTAAAATGGCAAATTTGGAATCCGAAGACCCAAAAACCTATGTAAAACCAATTTCGGCTTCAAATTTCAATAAATAAATAATTTCAAAATGGCCACCAATCATGCTTAATTTTGAATGGTCCATGGCGGCCAGTTTTTTTGACGTATCAATTTCTCTTGAACAAGCTGTAATGTGCCTCATTCCCTAATCATATCAGCCAAATTTCGGTCCGATCCGTTCAGCGGTTATGGAGAAGAAGTCGTTTTCTCGAAAACAACCTCATTCAAGATGGCCACCCAAGTTTTTCGCCAATCAAATACCCTTGAACAAAATCGTTTTAGCTGATGCCCTAGATGATATGTCATGAGTTTTGAATCAATCTGCCATGTGGTTTCGGAGGAGCACATTTTTAAAAACGTTTCCCGAAATACTAAAAAATCCAAAATGGCCACCGGCCTAATAGGCTGACCAGCGTTGTTTGAACAAAATCAGATCTCTATTATGGAACGATGTAGCCCGCAAAATATAATTGAAATCCACCCAGTGGTTTCCGAGGAGAAGACATTTAAAATTTCCAATTGCTTTACTATGGGGGAATTTGGCGGGAACCGAATCCAAGATGGCAACCAAAAAATTCGAAAATGCCAGATTTTGATTTCTCGCCCCCAAAAACCCACATAGGCCCAATCTGGGCATCAAACTCCATTAAATAAAAAATTCAACATGACCACCAGAAAGCTTAATTCTGATTGGTCCATAGGGAAATCCAGGTTTTTCGAGCTATTAACTTCTCTTGAAGAAACCTTATAGCGACCCAGTCTCTGCTGCTTCTGACCAGATTTCAGCTCATTTTATTCAGGGATTCTGGAGAAGAAGATATTTTAAAACGCCCAAAATCTTTTTGGAAATCCAAGATGAGCGCCAACCTCTCTAGAAAATCATATCGCTTCACACGTAAAAAGTGTGCTCTAATAAGGTCCTCTTGCAGCCCAAGCCTGAATTTCACCGGCATTTTTGTCTTCGCGCTATTCGCAAACAAATAAAAATGCAGAATAAAAATTAAAATAAAAAACAGAACAATAACAATAGGGTGCCAGCCATGATGGCTTGGCCCCCTAATAAATGAAATCGGCCCATTTTGTCTTGAGAAGAAGACAATTCAATTCTCCAATTGCTTTAGTATTGGCAATTTTGGTGGGAAAACGATCCAAGATGGCCGCCAAACCGTTCGTCCGACAGTATTGAAAATGGCAAATTTGGAATCAGAAGACCCAAAAACCTATGTAAAACAAATTTCGTCTTCAAATTTCAACAAATTGACAAATTCGAAATAGCCACCAATCATGCTGAATTATGATTAATCGATGGCGGCCATGCTTTTTGATGTATCAATTTCTCTTGAACAAACTGTAAAGCGTCTCAGTCCCCCAATCCGTTCTGTGGTTCACAAAAACTAGGTCATTCAAGATGGCCACACAACCTTTCAGCCAATAAAATACCCTTGAACAAACGTGGTTCAGCCGATGGCCTAGATGATATTTCATGAGTTTTGAATCAGTCCGCCAAGTGGTTTTGGAGGAGAAGATTTTTAAATACGTTTCCCATAATACTACAAAATCCAAAATGGCCGCCGGCCTGATAGGCCGACCAGCGGTGTTTGAACAAAATCAGATCTCTATTACCTAGCAATGGTTCCTACAAAATATAATTGAAATCCACCCAGTGGTTTCCGAGGAGAAGGAATTTAAATTTTCCAATTGCTTTACTATGGAGGAAGTTGGTGGGAAAACGATCCAAGATGGCCGCCAAACCTTTCGTCCAACAGTATTGAAAATGGCAAATTTGAAATCAGAAAACGCAAAAACGTATGTAAAACCAATTTCGGCTTCAAATTTCAACAAATAAAAAAATTCTAAATGGCCGCCAATCATGCTGAATTTTGATTGGTCGATGGTGGCCATTTTATTTGACGTATCAATTTCTCTTGAACAGCCTGTAATGCCCTCAGTCCTTAATAATCTCAGCCAAATTTCGGCCTGATCCGTTCTGTGGTTCTGGAGAAAGTCATTCAAGATGGCCACCCAAATTTTCAGCCAATCAAATACCCTTGGATAAAATTGTTTCAGCGGAAGCCCTAGATGAAATGTCATGAGTTTTAATTCAATCCGCCAAGTGGTTTTTGGAGGAGAACATTTTTAAAAACGTTTCCCGAAATAGTACAAAATCCAAAATGGCCACCGGCCTAATATGCCGACCAGCATTGTTTGAACAAAATCAGATCTCTATAATGGAACGATCTTGCCAGCAAAATATAATTGAAATCCTCCCAGTGGTTTCCGAGGAGAAGGCATTTTAAATTTCCAATTGCTTTATTATGGGGGGATTTGGCGGGAAACTAATCCAAGATGGCAGCCAACCCGTTGATTGAACAAATTCGAAAATGCCAGATTTGGATTTCTCGACCCCAAAAACCTATATAGGCCCAATTTGTGCATCAAAATCCATTAAATAAAAAATTCAACATGGCCGCCAGAAAGCTTGATTCTGATTGGTCCATAGAGAAATCCAGGTCTTTCGAGCTATTAACTTCTCTTGAACAAACTTTATATGGACTCGGTCTCCGCTGTTTCTGTTTCTCGGAAATCCAAGATGGCCGCCAACCTATCTAGAAAATCATATCGCTTCACACGGAAAAAGTTTGCGCTCATAAGGCCCTCTTGCCATCCCAAGCCTGACTTTCACCGGCCTTTTTGTCTTCACGCTATTCGCGAACAAATAACATGGTGGAATAATAAAAAACAACCTAGGACAATAACAATAGGGTGGCAGCCATAATGCCTCGGCCCCCTAATAATTGTTGCAATAGTAATCGCCAGACTACTAAGACGACTATTTTAACCCCATGATACTACCAGGAATATTGTCATCGCTACGGCCACAACCACCATCTGCACTACATGACATAAATATGAAACTTTAAATTGAAACTCAGATGAATTTATAATGTAAAGATGAATTTTAATTTAACTAGATAAGCACACATCTCTCTGTGCATGTAAATATGCTGCCTATCTGTCCCATATCTTTTGTCTTTGTCTTATAGGACTAACTTAAATTGAAGCTTATGGCTTCTTATATTTTATAGTATCTGTTTCAGTCCTACATCACATGTATAATGTAATCTTTGTTCTATGTATGTGCCCGCCGTCTATATAAACTCTGCCTTTGGTGGACCAACTGTTGCGTTATTACAAATTGTACATTATATATCAAAATAAATGAAATTGAACATGAAATTGAACTTGAAGTGTTCTGTTTTATCACCTACTGTCCACCTGTCCTAAAGGCCAGTAATTCTGTGTTGCGTAAACCAGATCTGCACGACAAACGATGGGTTTGTTTCAAACATAGTTTATTCTCAATTATTAACAATGGGATTTTGTTACAAATAAAACCTACTTAAATTCGATAAAACTGATTAGAGATGATACCTTTTGGAGACTATATTTATGTATTTTGACAAGCTTTCGCACATAAACGTGCTTCATCAGGTCCCGAGGACGCACATTTATGTGCGAAAGCTTGTCAGAATAAATAAAGTTAGTCTGCAAAGTGAAAATGTACCACCTCTAATTTCTGATCAAGGCTAGCACAGCTCCCTTCTCCAGTTGACAGATTCGACGCTTTCCCTACAGGACAATAGAAAGGCGCCATGTTGCTATTAAACACAATAACTTTACAATAAAATGGAATTTGATATTTATATATAAACGACAGTAACTGAACATGACAGATGTCAATTTGACAACGAAGCCTAATGCCCAAATTGTTTGCAATCTCAGTATTTTCTAAAGACATTTCCTAATTCCTATGTCAACTGACGTGTACTCACTAACCACCTAACTTTAGAGACCATCAATCGGCAGTCCTAGTGAGATAACGTAAGATTTCAACATACTACTGTCGTAATTGTAATAACACAAGCTAGATTCACATGTTGCGAAATCTCTATAACCTTTCTGTTGTGAGGTCTCAACTCAACTCAACTCTTCTGCTGTGAGATCTCTTATAACTTTTCTGGTGTGAGATCTCTATATCTCTTCTGCTATGAGATCTCTTATGTTGAGAGATCTCTATAACTCTTCTGCTGTGCGATCTCTATATCTCTTCGACTGTGCGATCTCTATAACTCTTCTGCTGAGAGATCTCTATAACTCTTCTGCTGTGAGATCTCGATAACTGTTTTTGCTGTGAGATCTCTATAACTCTTCTGCTGTGAGATCTCTATAACTCTTCTGCTGTGAGATCTATATAACTCTTCTGCTGTGAGATCTCTACAGCTTCTGCCGTGAGATCTCTATAACTGCTCTGCTTTGAGATCTCTATAACTCTTCGGCTGTGAGATCTCTATAACTCTTCTGCTGTGAGATCTCTAAAACTCTTCTGCTGTGAGATCTCTATGCCTCTTCTGCTGTGACATCTCTATAACTCTTAAGTTGAGTGATCTCTATAATAACTCTTATGTTCAGAGATCTCTATAACTCTTCTGCTGTGAGATCCCTATAACGCTTCTGCTTTGAGATCTCTATAACTCTTCTGCTGTGAAATCTCTATAACTCTTCTGCTATGAGATCTCTATACCTCGTCTGCTGTGAAATCTCTATGCCTCTTCTGTTGTGAGATCGCTATAACTCTTATGTTGAGAGATCTCTATAACTCTTCTGCTGTGTGATCTCTATGCCTCTTCTGTTGTGAGATCGCTATACCTCTATGTTGAGAGATCTCTATGACTCTTCTGCTGTGAGATATCTATACCTCTTCTGCTGTGAAATCTCTATAACTCATCTGCTGTGAGATCTCTGTAACTCATCTGCTGTGAGATCTCTATATCTCTTCTGCTGTGAAATCTATATAGCTCTTCTGTTGTGATATCTCTATAACCCTTCTGCTGTGAGATTTCTACAACTCTTCTGCCGTGAGATCACTATAGCTCTTCTATTGTGAGATCTCTATAACTCTTCTGCCGTGAGATCTCTATAACTCTTCTGCTGCGAGATCTCTATGACGCTTCTGCCACGAGATCTCTATAACTCTTCTGCTGCGAGATCTCTATGACTATTCTGCCGTGAGATCTCTATGACTCTTCTGCCGTGAGATCTCTATAACTCCTCTGCCGTGAGATCTCTATAACTATTCTGCTCTGCAATCCCTATAACTATTCTGCTGTGAGATATCTATACATCTTCTGCTGTGAGATACCTATAACTCTTCTGCTGTGAAATCTCTATACCTCTTCTGCTGTGAGATACCTATAACTCTTCTGCTGTGAAATCTCTATACCTCTTCTGCTGTGAAACCTATATAAATCTGCTGTGAGATTCTCTATAACTCTTCTGCTGTGAGATGTCTATAACTCTTCCGCCGTGAAATCCCTACAACCCTTCTGCTGTGAGATCTCTATAGCTCTTATGTTGTGAGATCTCTATAACTCTTCTGCTGTGAGATATCTATACCGCTTCTGCTGTGAGATCTATATAACTCTTCTGCTGTGAAATCTCTATACCTCTTCTGCTGTGAAATCTATATAACTCTTCTGCTGTGAGATTCTCTATAGCTCTTATGTTGTGAGATCTCTATAACTCTTCTGCTGTGAGATTTCTATAACTCTTCTGCCGTGAGATCTATATACCTATTCTGCTGTGAAATCTCTATAACTCTTCTTCTGTGAGATCTCTATAGCTCATTTTGTGTGAGATCGCTATACTTCTGCTGTGAGATATCTATAGCTATTCTGCCGTGAGATCACTATAACTCTTTTGCCATGAAATCCCTACAACCCTCCTGCTGTGAGATATCTATAGCTCGTATGTTGTGAGATCTCTATAACTCTTCTGCTGTGAGATTTCTATAACTCTTCTGCCGTGAGATCTATATACCTATTCTGCTGTGAAATCTCTATACCTCTTCTGCTGTGAGACCTCTATACCTCTTCTGCTGTGAGATATCTATAGCTATTCTGCCGTGAGATCACTATAACTCTTCTGCCGTGAGATCACTAAAACTCTTCTGCCATGAAATCCCTACAACCCTCCTGCTGTGAGATATATATAGCTCGTATGTTGTGAGATCTCTATACCTCTTCTGCTGTGAGATTTCTATAGCTCTTATGTTGTGAGATCTCTATACCTCTTCTGCTGTGAGACCTCTATACCTCTTCTGCTGTGAGATATCTATAGCTATTCTGCCATGAGATCACTATAACTCTTCTGCCGTGAGATCACTATAACTCTTCTGCCATGAAATCCCTACAACCCTCCTGTTGTGAGATAGCTATAGCTCGTATGTTGTGAGATATCTATAGCTATTCTGCCGTGAGATCACTATAACTCTTCTGCTGTGAGATCTCTATAACTCTTCTGCTGTGAAATCTCTATACCTCTTCTGCTGTGAGATCTATATAACTCTTCTGCTGTGAGATTCTCTATAACTCTTCTGCTGTTAGATGTCTATAACTCTTCTGCCGTGAAACCCCGACAACCCTTCTGCTGTGTGATCTCTATAGCTCTTATGTTGTGAGATCTCTATGACTCTTCTGGTCTGAGATTTCTACAACTCTTCTGCCGTGAGATCTCTATACTGCTTCTGCTGTGAAATCTCTATAGCTCTTATGCTGTGAAACCTCTGTAACTCTTCTGCTGTGAGATATCTATAACTATTCTGCCATAAGATCTCTATAACTCCTCTGCTGTGAGATCTCTATAATACTTCTGCCATCAGATCTCTATAACTCTTCTGCTGTGAGATCTCTGTAACTCTTCTGCCGTGAGGTCTCTGTAACTCTTCTGCCGTGAGATCTATGTAACTCTTCTTCTGTGAGATCTCCATAACTCTTCTGCCGTAAGATCTCTGTAACTCTTCTGCTGTGAGATATCTATGACCATTCTGCCATAAGATCTCTATAACTCCTCTGCTGTGAGATCTCTATAATACTTCTGCCATCAGATCTCTATAACTCTTCTGTTGTGAGATCTCTGTAACTCTTCTGCCGTGAGATCTCTGTAACTCTTCTACTGTGGGATCTCCATAACTCTTCTGCTGTAAGATCTCTGTAACTCTTCTGCTGTGAGATATCTATGACTATTCTGCCATAAGATCTCTATAACTCCTCTGCTGTGAGACCTCTATAACACTTCTGCCATCAGATCTCTATAACTCCTCTGCTGTGAGATATCTATAACTATTCTGCCGTAAGATCTCTATAACTCCTCTGCTGTGAGATCTCTATAATACTTCTGCCATCAGATCTCTATAACTCTTCTGCCGTGAGATCTCTGTAACTCTTCTGCCGTGAGATCTCTGTAACTCTTCTACTGTGGGATCTCCATAACTCTTCTGCCGTAAGATCTCTGTAACTCTTCTGCTGTGAGTTATCTATGACTATTCTGCCATAAGATCTCTATAACTCCTCTGCTGTGAGATCTCTATAACATTTCTGCCGTGAGAGCTCTGTAACTCTTCTGCCGTGAGATCTCTGTAACTCTTCTGCCGTGAGATCTCTGTAACTCTTCTGCTGTGAGATCTCTATAACTCTTCTACTGTGAGATCTATATGACTCTTCTGTTATGAGATTTCTATATCTCTTCTGCTGTGAGATCTCTATAACTCTTCTACTGTGAGATCTCTATAACTCTTCTACTGTGAGATCTCTATAACTCTTCTACTGTGAGATCTATATAACTCTTCTACTGTGAGATCTATATAACTCTTCTGTTATGGGATTTCTATATCTCTTCTGCTGTGAAATCTCTATAACTCTTCTACTGTGAGATCTCTATAACTCTTCTGCTCTGAGATCTATATGACGCTTCCAAGATGAGATCCATTTCTCGGTAATCCCCGCTCATTTTTAGCTAAGCTTCGCTTCGCCAACTTTTTCCACGTATTGGACTCAATTTATATACTTTAAATCTGTATTCCCAAAATCCCAATTTCAAGGTAACTATACAGGGAAGCTGTTGAATATTTGGAAACTAATTTGAATGGATGTTGTTGCTGAATGCCTATGGTCCCTATAACACATATGTTGTGGTGTTTGCATAATTCAGTTGATGCGAGGTTTGTATAGCTCGTCTGCGTTCTAGATTAAATACATTTTAATCCTGTGTTTGAAGGGGCACACAAACGTCCTTTACGTTTGTGTTCCCCTTTAAACACAGGATTAAAACATGTCAAAGCACGTCAAATTAGGCTTTTGCATAATTTAAATAAAATAAAATATACTATTTGTATATTTTCGAGTTCCTAAATAGTACAATTTGTAACGGAATGAATGTTCTTTAATTTCTTACGAGAATCACGAAAAGTGACGTCATAACGTGAACGATTTATGTAGCATAACGTCATCCATCACGTGGATAATATTTTGCTGTTGATGATTTGATAGTTCATAAATTAATAGCTCATCCAGACAGTGCCATATTATTGAAATACAAGATGCTTGTTAAGCCCCTTCTGTCAACTTGTCGCTATAATGGTAACACCGCCTCTGCAGTAGTCTTGAGGTCTGTCTATTTGGATGTCAAGAGAAAACTATTTTTTGAAAATTTATCACCGGTTACCGAGCCAGTGATTCCGGTGGTAAATGTTCAAATATAGTCTTCTCTTGAATCTTTTGGTCGTACATCTACTAATGACATGACAGAGGAGAATTTAAATATATGTATGCCCCTCGCATTACTGTTATATGCCTACGACACGGTCATAACGGCAGAGACACCAGAAGCATTGCAACACGCACTAAATATTTCTCATAATTATTGTATCCATTGGAGACTACAAATAAAAATCACAAAAACAAAAGTAATGATATTGTCCAAGAGAAAAATAAACAACCCACCTAAGTTCTTAATGGGAGGGCGGGAGCTTGAAATAGTCGATGAATACATCTATCTCGGAATTCAAATGAAATCAAATGGCACGTTTTCAAGCGGCAAAATTCGAAACTGTAAACAGGGAACAGCAGCCATGTATGCATTAATCACGAAGATCAAAGAACATGATATCCCAATAGATCTCCAAATTGTACTTTTATATGGATCAGCAATATGCGGTTTCGAAAACACTAACTTAATAGAATCATGTCAATTGAAATTATTTAAATGTATACCAAATCTAAAGAAAAGCACACCTAATGTCATGGTGTATGGCGAACTAGGAAGAATGCCACTTGACATTCAAATACAACGTAACATGATACGATTTTGGGTTAGTAAATGGAGGTTATGGGAAATTATCGTCAATGCTTTACTCACGTGTCTAGATTGTATGTCAAGAAACTAAATTCAGGTTAAATGGATGAAAAAAGTGAAAGCCATTCTAGAAATAACGGGGCAATCGGACATATTTTTGGCGGAAACACAAAACAGGAAGTTCAGTGAACAAAACATGCTTTAGAGCAGCAGTATGTAGAAATATGGACACAACTCTTAAATGATTCAACACGGCTAACGTTCTATAAAGAAATAAAAACAAAATTTGAATTTGAAGACTATTTAAAAATATTACCATATAGAGAAGCAATAACCTTTTGTCATTTCAGGACACTGAACCATCAACTCGCACTGGAATCTACTAGTCCAGGAGCCAGGACCAGCAAAAAAAAACTTCGTGCAACACCCACTACACATTTGGTTTGTCACGTTAGGCTGTTTGGGGGATGTTTCTGGATCATTTCTAGCCCTGATGTACAGTTGATTTCTGGCAGCAACACTCTATGACAGTCAATTTTTTTATTGGGGGTGGGGGTGGGTGGCCGCTGAGGCGCAAATCTCGAAGAATTTGCTGATTTAATTTCTTCGCTCCTAAAGTCACGATCCCCAAAACAAATGTTCTTAACATGTTGATATGCCATAAGTTGTTGTATTGCTGCTTCAATAGTTCAAGTTTCCGACTACAGAATGCGAACTTCATAAAGAAAATACACAAAATTCCATGAAAATCACCATGATTGTTTTTCTTTTCGACTGTAATCCTTCAAATCGTGTATTTCAATGAGCTGTTAGTTGGCCAATGCAGTTAGTCTGTTTGTTCCATCTAGTTATTTATAGAAATACAAACAATTTTGACATTCCTTGATTTAAGCTAGAGATATCGGCATTTTCCTACCCCTACCCCTCAAAATCATTACGAACTTAATAAACATTTCCTGAACCGGTTTGCCAAATTACCAATAATTTTCACTCTATAACACCATCCATGATATGACATGCGATTTAGGCGTATGACCATGCGTTCACAAAATCCTTATCTGTTGAAATAGATTTTATTTTAGCACATATTGTTGTTTTAACATTCCACACATTGTATTTTTGTATTTTGCAGATATATGAGCATAGACGCCAGAGGAGAACAAACTTGAGGCATGGCTCAGACAGGAGCAGTGCATCATATAGACATGGTTTATCAGGGCACACTACAGAGAGTGATGATCAATTGCGTAGTGCTATAATGCGGTCAATATACACAGTGAAAATTACTATTTTAATAATATGGTATAGTGCGGTATGAACAAGTGAAGACACCCAAGCATGTCGGTTTAGTCATGTCAGTGCGTCAATTAACTGGATTGAAACAGGTCATCAACATACTCAACCGTATGGGCCACTCACTGTTCATCCTATGAAGAGGTTGAAGCAGTCGATACCAGCCTGGTTTTGGAAGTTGTTGCAAAGACCAATCTGATGGGCATTGTTATTCCATCCAACATCTGGTAGGGTGTATTCACACAAGCAGCAGCAGACAGCAATGACATCAATGAGGAAACATTAAATGCCAAGCACACTACACATGCATCAACTCTTATATTGTATCAGCAGGGACAGTTTGGTTCACATCCACTGAAGAAGACATATGCAGATCACTCAAGAAAATGGCGCACATTGGATACTCCAGCAGCATGCCAAGGCATACTGGAATGCAGTACCTACGAAAAGAAACCAGTAGTCACACAATTCCTCAATACAGTCACGCAAGAGTGGCACATCAGTGAAAGTTCACTTGACAATAGTGCCAGCAGAATGGACATGGCATGGACACTTGTCCGTATGTTGCCAACCAAGTTGTTCGAAATTGAGGTCTGCCCTTTGGATGCTGATCAGCAAACAATCCCAAGCTGGGGTGGGTTCAACACAATGGTATCCTGTGTGTCACCATCCATCACTGAAGTTGGTTGCTGTCCAATGATCAATGGTTCACAGACTGAGTCTAGTACCGTGTACACAGCGATGAAGCAGCTACAGAAAATGATGTCACGCCTTGGCCAACAAAACAGTGTTATCACTTTCGACTTGGCAATCTACATGAAGGCTAAGGAAATATAGTGGCGTCACCTCAGGGAATTTGATGGCATGGTGATCAGAACGGGCGGGTTCCATATCGCACTCAACTACATGGCAGTGATTGGCAAAATGTTTGAAGAGTCAGGACTGTCAGATCGTCTTGTTGAATCAGGAAACTATGGAATCAACACTGCAGCAAACCTACTGAAAGGAAAATCCCACAGCTGTGGAGTCAGAGGTCATAAGCTGGTCATGGAAGCCTTGTTGCGCTCAGAATGGAAGGAACACTGCATGTGGTTATTCCGAAGACATGAAGATACTGGTGTGGACGAAGAAACTATCACTGCACATATCCATGCGTGCAAAGATGGAGCAAATCAGAAAGCAGATGACCTGCACACGTGTTACCAGACTGTCTGTGATGACATGGAAGATGTCCAGAACTTGATGTCACGCTTCGGAACCGCAGGGAAGAAAGCATCACAGCTCTTCTTCTTCTGGGATACCTACATTGAGATGGTACAGTTGTTGCACGAGTTCATTCATGGGCGAGAGAGTTGGTGCTAGAAGTTACACATAGCCATTGTAGCCACGATGGCTCCATACCTTTATGCTATGGACCATCCAAATTACTCATGATGGCTTCCTGTATAGCTTTGTGGTATGCATCAACTACCTTAGAAGTTCTCTGAAGTCTACGAAGAGTTCATGAAATGTAACCATGCTGTCTGTCGATCACATCAACCATACAGTCGTGTCTGGACTGACATGGCACTAGAGCAATTAACAAACCTAGATTCCTAAAAGAAAGGAGGGATCGTGTGTATCACCCAAAAGCAAGAGGCTTTAGACAGATGGTTCCTGGTAAGCCATTAGCGAGCAGCAATTACCTCTTCTACAAAGAACATATGTGCTGTACAAGACAATGAACACGTCGGAAGGTGATGTCCAGAGATTGATGTCTGCATTGAGTTCAGGTGTTGCAAAAAATCCCTTCGACATTAATACCCTCGAAGAGGAGTGCCAGCCCCTTATCAACATTGTATCTGGTGTGATGCTGCCACAATCTGCCGCCAGCACGCCTCGTGGCTGCAAAAGAAACTGGTCGGGAACAAATGAACGAGTTTGTTATGAAACGCATCCACAGCAATGAGAAATCTTTCTGGGAAACCTTGCCACACATGACTATTAAGACGTTGGCATCAATGGTAAGGAAGAACACGCTGAAAGCAGCCAAAGATAAGATAACTGCTGTTATTAGTGCTGATAGAGATATTTTGGCATATTACTGATTGTTGCTAGATCCAGAGATGTAAATATGAAGAAAGTTCTTGCACATGAGCTATCAGCTGTGCCATGTGCACTAGTCCATTCTGATGGTAGTTTGCGTAAGAATGTGAAGAGCGATCTGCTAGCGGAATTGGAAAACGATGTCGAAGTACCGTAAAAACTCCCCATTAGTGACGAGCCACAACCCACTGCAAATATCATAAATGCAATGGCTATCGTCCATAATATCAGATCTGGTGGCGCCAAGATATTTGGACAACTAGCGGAAAAGTATTATGATATTATATCAGCACCACTTGGTGAGAATGGCTGCAACCGAATTGACATGATCTTTTATCGCTATGACCAACCTAACTCCATAAAGGCAGGAGAACGTACGCGAGTGGGTTTATCTACATCATTAGGAATCAAGATCTTGGAACCCACTACACCCGTACCAAAACAATGGGACAAGTACATCAAGAATCCCAACAACAAGGCGAACCTCTGAGCCTTCCTGTCTGAACGATGGTGTCAAACTGCACCAGGTAAACTGACTCTCGGTGACCAGATGGTTCTCGGTGGAGGGTTCAAGGATAGAAAGCAACGCAGGTTGATAATACGAGACATGTCTCAAAACTCTCATCACTGGAGTCTGACCCTGAAGAAACCGATACAAGGCTTATACTGCATGCACACAATCCTTCATATGATCACCCATAGGTTATTGTACAGCCACCAAACACAGACGTCGCTGTCATATGCATACACCTTGTAGATATGGGATTGTCTTGTGGGAAGTCATGACCCCGCCGGATATCTTATATTTACGAGTAAGGCCTTAATGAAATTAATCTTTGAAAATACCAGGTGGGCTAATGAACTGGATCAGCATCGTATTAGTTATGTATGTAGTAGGACGCTGCACTGGTTGACTTCGACCAGTGCTGATGATACACAGTTTCGCAGAAACAGGATAGAAACCATATCGAAACTGTAACTAGTACATTCAAATAATAAGTTAGGAATTGGATGAGATAAAATGGAACTGACGGTTCTGAGTTGGTAGCATCTGTCAATAGTTGAAGATGAAAGTTGTTGCTGTGGGATCGGCACACACTTTTATAATATTCAGCAGTTGTTTCGGCCAGTAGTTTAGTAAATAATCGAGTGAAAAGAATCGATAGGAATCAATAGGAATATAGGTGACAGAATGACATTAGTTGTTGACGGTCGGAATTCCGACCCCCTTAAGCAAGTACAACAACACCAGCTGGCAATGAGATCATACAGCTCATGTGCTTATTAATGTTCGCTTCCTACAGGCTTATCCAGGATAGGCAAGGGACAGGACTGAGGCATGGTAGCATCCTGTAGGAATTCATAACACAATTGAAATTTGTATATCAACTATATGTCAATCAAAGAAAGGCATGCTACAACAACACATACCCTAATGTTGTTAGGTAGCTGACAGATCGCATCAAATCAGAACCAGCCAACACCGCCTAGACCCTGTTGTACAGTATCTGCTTAGAAGAGAAGCCCAGAGTTTGATTAGTCAGGATGACGTCATAATCAATGAGCATCGAATCAAACTCTGTGGCAGAGAAACAAAAGGAATAGAGTTGGGTTGTATATAAGAGGCACTTGTCTCTTAAATCTTTAATCTTTATCATCCGTGATTCCGGAGCAGACATAGCTTCGATATCGTGTTAGAGTTCTCAGTGAATAAATTGGAGTAGCTGAGAACTATAGTAGATAGGCGTATAGCATACCAGCCAAAGGCTGGGAGTAATCCGCATCAGTTAGAGTTAGAATCACAGGAATAAGTTCAAGTCTGAACTCGTGTAGGAATTGTCTATATTGTCAAAAGTATATCATATTATCTTGCGGCAGTAAAAGTCGCCTTTGTTATATCTAGTGTATGTACAGTTAGTGTAGAGAATAAAAATAACCGTAGTTATACAAGTAGCTAGTCAAAGTTGTGTGTTCGTATGACTCCAGATAGCATGGAGAAACACCATGCCGAAGCCAGGAATCTTCGTGGTCAAGTCAGATCAGGCCCAGGTACCAATATAAATATCGTCACTTTCATCTATCGACGAGGCGAGCTGCTATCCCTCTACTTCATCTTGGGTAGGACAGGTTGTCGCAGCAACCTTACATCATAAGTCTTACCGAGGGTGGGGTAGACGTTTTGAGAGGACTTGAGGAATAGAAAATCTTCAGTGGCTTCACCTGCCAGGATTGTGAGTAAACAACGGACACAACCTGTGAGTACATAGATCATATGGCCCAAGTAGATCGACCGGCTAACGTGGTTCTCAAAGACGTAGCTGATCAGGTGCAAGTTTTTATTGAATTGGCCAAGCAGTCGGACAGCGCTAAGGTAACACAACACCGGGAGTACAGAGATAATTCTCTAGTCAAGATCACAACAGACATCAGTTGTGAGGAGCAACCCCGCCTAAAACGAGTGATAGTGTGTCTGTATTATCAGTAGAAATGCTAACTGAAACAGACCATGGCCAATGCACGTAGACCAGCCAACTCCGGGCTCCCACCCATAGATGAACCACACCGAATTGAGTTGTGGCCAGAAACCGTGACTGCAATGCAAGCTATGGGCGTTGCAATGGCTGGGGCCATCGTAGACAGCAGCAACCGGCGAGAGAGTGAAAGAGTATACCGGCAAGAAATCCGTGAGCTTATGCAGAGAATTCAACCCTGCGATGGACTACTGCCAGAACATGTTCGACTGTTCTTGGACGAGGCCCGGCGGGTATGGATAGTGACTGAGGGCAAACTGGAGGGCATACCGGCCTACATAATGATGCGAGCGTCACGCGGGCAATTGTGCAGGCAATTGATAATTTCCTAGTAGGGAAGATCAGAGAGGATATCACGTTCGATGAACTGAGTACATACGTCAGATTAAATTTTATATCATCCAACGAAATGGAGCGTACCGAGAGCTAGCCAACCGCGCATACCTGGTTGAGAATGACGACAATCGGCGTACAGTCCTGGGGATCTACATAAAGGCCCTGAGCGATCGTGGACTGGGAAAAAGAATAGTGAGAAAGAAGGCTGGAACATTGACAAGGGCCATTGAAATCGCCGAGGAGGAGGAGGTATGTAACGACCTTCTAAAGGCAATGCATATGGAGGTACGACAGGAGGGGCGAATGGAAGTGGACGCTTTAGAACCAGAGGAAGAGAAGGGGATTTGGTCAGTGGTGAATTCACTAAAGCGGCAGATGGCACAACAGAGCCGAATGATAGAGAAGTTGTGCGGCATAATCGGAGATTTACGTAGTGAGAAACTAGCAGAAGAGACCACGAGACAACGGACAGGTAGAGCAGAGAAGCAAGAGAGAGCGACGAGGCAGCCGCAACGACAACAGAAACGAAATGATACACCAAAGACAAACCAGAACATAACCTGTTTTAATTGCGGCAACCAATACAGCCACAGCGACCAAACCTACCGAGAAAATCAGCGGCACAACCGCAAGGACAGCGTCCTCCACCTGTATGTTTCAACTGTGGTAAAGAAGGCCACCTAGCTCGAGATTGTTACACCTTTGGCAACCGGAAAGCCAGAGCAAATACAGTAAAGTGTTTCCGGTGTGGAAAAGATGGACACTATATAAGAGACTGTCCACAAGCAGGTCCACAAGTGAGTCCAAAAGCAAATCAGCCCGAGAGGAGAGCTATTAAACGACCGGATATAAAGATATTGACAAAGTTCTAGATGACTTTGCTGATATCTTTGTAGTATACGGTGCCAACAGGAGATTCTTATCCTATAAGGCAGAAGGCCTATCGTCTAGGGCTGGCCAAGCAGTATGTGGTCAAGAACCAAGTAAAAGAGATGCTGGCAGCGGGCGTCATAAGACCGACGTCATAACCCTGGGCATCACCCATTACGTTAGTACCCAAGAAGGATGGTGACACCCGGTTTTGTATTGACTATAGGAAATTGAATTCGGTATGTCGAAAGGATAGTTACCCGTTACCGAATATCTCCGACATTTTTTATTCGATGCGCGGCGCGACGATCTTTTCTACTATGGACTTGAAGTCTGGATATTGGCAGATACCAATGGCCAGCCAAGACATAGAGAAGACAGCGTTCGTCTGCAGTGAAGGTTTGTTCGAATGGATTCGGATGCCTTTTGGTTTTTGCAACTCAGGTGCCGTATTTCAAAGGGCAATGAATGATATTTTCCGAGAATTCGTAGGAAAATATGTGCACGTTTTCGTCGACGATGTAGTCGTATATTCACGAAATCCGACGGAACATGCACATCATTTGCGTAAGGTCATGCGCAAGATTCGAGAGTACAATTTGCAAGTTAAGAAAAAGAAGTGTGATTTCGCCAGTCCGTCGGTCGACTTGTTAGGATATCGCATTTCCGCACAAGGCGTAGCTCCTCAGGCTCAGAAGGTCAAGGTCATTAGAGAAATGTCACCATCACGCGACGTGGGTGAGGTGAGAAGTTTCCTTGGAGCTACAGGTTACTACTGGTCTTGTGTGCAAAGCTATGCCGAAATTGCTAAGCCTTTGATAGAGTTAACAAAGAAGTACAAACGTTTTGAGTGGGGTAAGGATGAACAGCAAGCGTTTAAGAAATTACAGAACTTGCTGTGCAGTGAGACGGTTCTCACCTATCCAAATTTGAATGCCCCGTATAAATTGTATACTGATGCGTCTAGTTATGCAATAGGTGCGATACTGGTACAAGAGGATGATAAGGGTGTAGAGCGAGTAATTCAGTATGTAAGCTCCACTCTTAAGGACAGTCAACTGAATTGGCCCGTAATAGAGAAGGAGGCTTACGCTGTAATATATGCGTTGAAGAAACTCCGACCATATCTATTTGGTGCGCAGTTTACCATGTATACTGACCACAAACCCCTAAAGAGTTTGTTTGTGGGAGAAGTAAAGAACACGAAAGTGCAACGCTGGGCAGTGCTGATTGCCGAGTACGGATGTAAGATTGAGTACATCCAAGGCTCGAAGAATATTCGAGCGGATATGTTATCCAGGTTACGTCGCCCAGTGGAGGTTGCCACGTTAGACATGGGCGATTTTGTCATACCAGATGTGGACGAGGGTGCGTTACCGCATGTCCCTCTAGAGGTATTCGATATTCCCTATGACGAATTGTGTACCGAGCAGACCAAGGAATACCCGGAGTTGTTCAAAAACACACCGGAGGAGTATATGGTTAAAAACGGCATTTTTTATTCTTTAGTTACCCCTTCAGCATTGGATGCTGGGTACCCCAGAATCATGTTACCTACCCTGTTCCGTGAGAAAGTGCTCCAGATGGCTCATGAACGAGCCAGTCACCAAGGTCTGCAGAAGACCATCGGTATGGTAAGAGATTCTTTTGTGTGGACGTCTTTGAGGAAAGACGTGGTAAGTATGCTGGAGATGTGTACGACGTGCCAGGTCAACCGACCTGTCACTACTCGACCGAAGTATAGTGAGATGCCCATGGCCAATTATCCGAGTCAGATAATTGGTATGGATTTAATCGGTCCGCTATTAGAATCGAGTAAAGGTAACGTGTATATCATGATGATAATCGATCACTGTTCTGCATGGGCAGAGGCATATCCGATTCTGGCTAAGACGGCTCAGAATGTTGAAGACAAGTTCTTCAATGAGTATGTCGCTCGTCATGGTGTCCCTGAGATCGTGATAACAGATCAGGGCAAAGAATTTTGTTCTAATTCTCTGGAAGAACGATTTAGTGAACACGGTATTGATCATAGACGATCGAGTCCATACCATCCTCAAACCAATGGACGTACCGAGAGGTTCAATCGAACTCTTAAGGAGTTGATTCAGAAAGGGGTGAATAACGAGTCGCGTGCTTGGGAAGATGAGTTGGGTGCAGCTTTGACTGCATACCGTAGTACTCATCATTCCACGACCGGATATACGCCATTTTATCTGACGTATGGTCGACGTGCGAGACTTCTGTTTGCTATTCCAATCGACGCTTCACAGGATCTTGGTGAGAGACTGACATGTCTCAATAATGCCTTGCTGCGCGCTCGTGGAGAAACGGCTAAGTCTCGAGAAATTCACCGAGAACAAATTAATAAGCATGCAAACGCTGGTGAGTACAAGGTTGGCGATTCGGTGGTCGTAAAGGCTGAGGAGAGAATGAAGTTGACCTCTCGCAGCGACCCCGAATATGAGATCTTTAAGATCAACGGGCCAGTGGCTCATGTCCGACATCAAAGGTCTGGGAAGGTACGCGTACTTAACATAGCTAAGTTGCGTGTAGTCGACTCAGAGATGTGCTGGGACAAGGTACGACCACACCCTATTCGTAACCCTGCCAAAGGTACGAAGGCCAGCCACCACTCTAGAGTGATAATACCTGCGTCCAAACCTGTGACGGTAAACGACTCCGATGCGACCCCGGTAAAGAAGGCTTGCAGGAAGCGACCGGCTTCTGATGAGGAGCCAAGGGTGGGTAAGGTGGTTGATGTAAATATAGATCAACCTGATACGAGTAGGACTCGAAACCATGAGTCAACAAGTGAAACCGTGGTGGATCCTCGTACAGTTATGATGGACACCTCGGAGGAGGTACCTGAGCCTGCCAGTGAGCCAATGGAAACGCTTCCATCGCACCCCTACTTTCTGCGCAAGCGCAGTCACGTTCCTGACGTCGACTCAGACAACAAGAGACTCAGGATTGGTGCTTTTGGCCGAGCTCTATACGATGACTTCATCAGTCATATAGAAGCCATTATAAGGCGACGTAGCCAGAGATAGTGTTAATCTCTGCCTTATCGCTGTACCAGCAACATTGCATTAATTTAGCCATCATGCATACCAGTCAATTGTGTATAGTAGTAGCGTTGATAGGTTTGGCACTAGGAATGTGCAAGGATTCGAGTGTACACAAGTTACCGAACGGTGTTATGATAACTGAACCCGAGCCGGTATCTGTTATACGAGCGGAATGGACTGTGGTTGTATCGATCGACCATCCGTATTTGCCAGCCAACTTTCTTGACCGCTTAGTGCAATTTCGGGTGCTTGTTGCGGACATTTGTCGAAAGACTTCGTTAAGCAGCAGCGATATTTTCGGTCTCCAGCATCGTATAAACGGGATAAGAAAGATTGCTATCAAGACCCAGCAAACAATGTTAAGTCATGCCGGTAATAGACAGAAGCGTGGTCTATTCAATTTTGTTGGTGACATTGCCTCATCCCTATTTGGAACCGCTACGTCGGGTGATGTTGATGCAATCAAAGATGTGGTCAAGACGGCTATGAAAAATATGAATAGATTAGTCCATTTCTCCAACAAATTGGCATCCCACGTGAAACTTGCGTTCAAGGGGATTAATACGAATGTGGACCGCATCAATGAGATAGGCGATAGTTTGGTCGAATTGACCCGTAACGTGAGCCGTCTGTTCGAGATACAAGCAAAGCAGCAGGCCGACTTGTATGCCCTGGTGCGTCTCGGTCATATCATCGATTCCGCCGAGTATGTAGTCTATAGCTACCAAAAGGCAGCCGATCAGTTTCATAGGCAGACTGCGTCCCTCGAATTAGGTAGACTGACAGAAGAACTATTCAGTCCAGCTGACCTGGCATCAGTGGCGAAACAGGTCAGTGTATGGAACTGCCTGGTACGCCCGTACCAGTGGTACTACCGCAATGTAGTTGTGTATCCGTTGTGGAAGGACGACACAACTCCATTACGTAGCGACGTTACCATTAATTGACGGAGGCAAATACATAGAATATGGGTTGCATTCGTGGCCCGAACCATTGGCCACGAGGGGATACTACATGCAAGTGCTAATAGCAAGAACCAGCATTGGCCTTGACACCAAGACCGGGTGGTACTTTACCCCATCAGAATGTCGTGGTAAGGGGCCTAGGGTATGTCATGGTCAGCTTAGGGTCGATAAGACCCACGTGCCATGCATTGTGAGCCTCATAACTAATACCACGGATAGCAACTGTAATATTCAACTTTTCGAATCCAATGAAACTGCTAGCAAACTGTTTGCCAATAAGAAAATAGGCGTCGTGTTGCAAACGTTCGGGGAAACTATGGAAATTCACTGTGACGGACGACTGACTGACCGGTGTGTGGTGAGTAATGGTATATATGCGTTGATGTCCGGTGAATGTGGTTACAGTGGTGTGGGTTGGCAATTCGAGCCGGTGTTGTCTTATAGTCGGACATACACTCGAGTTGGTCTAGCCATCGATATGCCTCATTTGGATGTGACCGGCATTCTCAACCAAACCCTAATTGTAAATCATTTGAAAATGCAAGAGTGGAACCATTTGCATAAATCTAAGTACGTGCCGCTAGCACCGTTGTCCGTGATCGACCCAGTGATGGTCGATGGCATTGGGGTACGTTCCTTTGTTTCATATTCAATGGACTCCTTCGTTGTGGTGCTCGTTATTGTGATTATATTATATAAATGTGGATTACTTTCGCGCATGAGGATTTGGATTCGTTGCAAGCCACATGCGGCCCATAGTGGTGCACCACGGATTATCCAACCTCAGTGGCCGAGGAGAACTGCAGCCCTACCGGAGCCGCTGAGGGTGTCGGCCGGGTCGTCACCTAATGTGGTAACCAGGACTGAGATCGACCCGACGGCCGACGACTGGGTAGACGTGGAGTTAGACGCTGGTCCTAATGTCGGTTTACAGTACGAGGACGTATCCTAGATTGTAGCACGAACTTTATTATTGTGCCATGTTTGTTTTGTTTGATTCTTACCTAACGCTGATATGGAGTACATGGATATATCGTTGAATTGATTGTAGCACGAACTTTATTATTGTGCCATGTTTGTTTTGTTTGATTCTTACCTAACGCTGATATGGAGTACATGGATATATCGTTGAATTGATTGTAGCACGAACTTTATAATGGTGCCATTGTTGACATATTTGCTGTATTGTATATTGTTGATGGAAGTACTGTATGGTGTGTAATGATTTAAATTGTAGGATTAGGATTGTATGGTATGTGTCGTATTGTTTATTGACCGTTGCCATTATGTTTCTTTATATTGTTTTCACTGTTCATATTAGTAAGTTGACTATATTGTTGGTATTGATTCATTCGTATCGTATAGTTATTGTTAGGTTCATGTTATGGATAGTTTATTATGGCAGTTCAGAGTAGCCCTGGTATAGCGTGGTTTAGAGTTGTTGATGGTGTACAACGTGTTAATTATCACTCTCTTAAGGCCTTAAGAGACGGTTAATTAACTTTGGTTGAGGGGCATGTGTAGATATGGGATTGTCTTGTGGGAAGTCATGACCCCGCCAGATATCTTATATTTACGAGTAAGACCTTAATGAAATTAATCTTTGAAAATACCAGGTGGGCTAATGAACTGGATCAGCATCGTATTAGTTATGTATGGAGTAGGACGCTGCACTGGTTGACTTCGACCAGTGCTGATGATACACAGTTTCGCAGAAACAGGATAGAAACCATATCGAAACTGTAACTAGTACATTCAAATAATAAGTTAGGAATTGGATGAGATAAAATGGAACTGACGGTTCTGAGTTGGTAGCATCTGTCAATAGTTGAAGATGAAAGTTGTTGCTGTGGGATCGGCACACACTCTTATAATATTCAGCAGTTGTTTCGGCCAGTAGTTTAGTAAATAATCGAGTGAAAAGAATCGATAGGAATCAATAGGAATATAGGTGACAGAATGACATTAGTTGTTGACGGTCGGCATTCCGACTCCCTTAAGCAAGTACAACAACACCAGCTGGCAATGAGATCATACAGCTCATGTGCTTATTAACGTTCGCTTCCTACAGGCTTATCCAGGATAGGCAAGGGACAGGACAGAGGCATGGTAGCGTCCTGTAGGAATTCATAACACAATTGAAATTTGTATATCAACTATATGTCAATCAAAGAAAGGCATGCTACAACAACACATACCCTAATGTTGTTAGGTAGCTGACAGATCGCATCAAATCAGAACCAGCCAACACCTCTTAGACCCTGTTGTACAGTATCTCCTTAGAAGAGAAGCCCAGAGTTTGATTAGTCAGGATGACGTCATAATCAATGAGCATCGAATCAAACTCTGTGGCAGAGAAACAAAAGGAATAGAGTTGGGTTGTATATAAGAGGCACTTGTCTCTTAAATCTTTAATCTTTATCATCCGTGATTCCGGAGCAGACATAGCTTCGATATCGTGTTAGAGTTCTCAGTGAATAAATTGGAGTAGCTGAGAACTATAGTAGATAGGCGTATAGCATACCAGCCAAAGGCTGGGAGTAATCCGCATCAGTTAGAGTTAGGATCACGGGAATAAGTTCAAGTCTGAACTCGTGTAGGAATTGTCTATATTGTCAAAAGTATATCATATTATCTTGCGGCAGTAAAAGTCGCCTTTGTTATATCTAGTGTATGTACAGTTAGTGTAGAGAATAAAAATAACCGTAGTTATACAAGTACTTAGTCAAAGTTGTGTGTTCGTATGACTCCAGATAGCATGGAGAAACACCGTGCCGAAGCCAGGAATCTTCGTGGTCAAGTCAGATCAGGCCCAGGTACCAATATAAATATCGTCACTTTCATCTATCGACGAGGCGAGCTGCTATCCCTCTACTTCATCTTGGGTAGGACAGGTTGTCGCAGCAACCTTGCATCATAAGTCTTGCCGAGGGTGGGGTAGACGTTTTGAGAGGACTTGAGGAATAGAAAATCTTCAACCTGTACAACACAATGATGTGCCAGAAACTTTCGTTTCATACAGGATTGAAGCACAGACTACGGTACATCCCAATCCACAATATAGTTTCGGTAATTGGTCCATATGTATGTAAAGCAATTCCATCCTTACATGCACTCACAGGATGTGACTCGACGAGTACCTTCAGTGGCATTGGGAAGACGACAGATGTGAGGCATCTCCGCAGAGATGAAAATGGCAAAAGCAAGTGTCGCAGCTGGGAGATATTATTCCATCAACAGGTGGCACTGTTCGTACATGCGAACAGTCTGTGAGTTCACTGTACACAACACATCGGATAGTTTGTGATTCGGCAGATGTAGTCAGATATTGGATGTTCTGTCAGAAAAGGCAGAAGAGTGGCACGGATGACGGTGACGATGATGATAATCGAGAAGATTAATGACACAATGATGATTTTGTAACATTTTCATTTGAACTGACCAATCATCTTGAAGGTCAGCAAAAACTTGTTTTAGTATTGATTTTTAATCTAAACATTGTAAAACATTGAAAACAGTAACTTTTGATGCTAATGTCGAGTTCATGAGTATAATTATAATATACAGGCAGATATGGCCATCTAGGCTACTTTTCTTATGATAATGTTTGTTTTGTAATTTGTGGTATGGGGAAGGGTAATGCCAATAATTTACCGATTATTTCAACGGATATCGACACTTTGGGGGTATTCTGAACAGTAGACATATGGAATTAACAGATTTATCAGCTTTGGCACACTGACTGTTCCTTCGGATTGACTACTGACGAATTATATTTGAAAATTAAAATATAACGATAATTTTCATGGAATTTTGTCTGTTTTAGAACGATACACGTTATCATTTTCTGGAAACGTGAACTATTAATACAAGAATACTAACGCTTATCTCATATCAACACGCTAGGAACATTTATTTGACGAATTTAAGCTTTAGAAGAAGAGAAAGGAATATACAAATTTACGCATCGGCCGCTACCCTCCTGATAGAAAATTGGCTGCCATATATTGTTGCTGCCAGAATTTAACTGTACATCAGGGCTAGAATTGTTCCTGAGACATCCCCCAAACCGCCTAAAGTGACAAACCAAGTGTGTAGTCGAAACCCATTTTCTAGGCCTCTTTTGAAAATTGGCTCCCAGACTCTAAATTGTGGGTGGGTATTGACAGGGCGGAACGACTTTGTAATACATGTAACGTAGTAGAAACAGATATACATTTTCTTTTCTGCTGCGAAAAATACACAACAGAAAGAAGTCAAGAACACAATTTATACCTGATTACTATGTAAGGCAGAACACAACAGAGAAAACTCAAGGCCTGTTTGCGATCTGTAACAAACCAATACCGAATAGGTTATGCAAATATCTGCGGCTCTCAAATAAAAAAGACGGACCTGCTCAAGAACAAGAACAACAACAACAACAACAACAACAACAACAACAACAACAACAACAACAACAACAACAACGACAACAACAGGAACAAAGACGACGACGACGACGCCACCACCACCACCACCACCACCACCACCAACAACAACAACAACACAACAACGGGAGCTACAACAACAACAACAACAACAACAACAACAACAACAACAACACAGCAGCAACAACAGAAACAACAACAACAACAATAATGACAACGGCAACTACAACTACGACATTAGGAGCACTTCGGACACACCTCTCTACTACGACCAATGCAACAACCACGGCTCCAGCACCAATATGCTACACTCATCACCACCACAACCACCACCACAACCACCACCACAACAACAACGATGACAGCGACAATGCAACCGACAACGACAAACATGTTGACAACGACAAGGAAAACGATGTCAGAAAAAAATATTTCAAAGACGCAACGGCAGCAGCTAATCACGAAATAATCTCGATAATAATAATAATAATAATAATAATAATAATAATAATAATAATTTACTACCGCCATAGAATAAATATATATATATATATATATATATATATATATATATATATATATATATATATATATATATATATATATATATATATATATATATATATATATATATATATATATAATAATAATGTCTACCCCATATGCTGTGTAAATGACATGGGTGAATAAAGAAAACTGAAACTGAAACTGGCCTGCAGATGGATATCGATTATGAAAAAAGACTTTTTTGTAAATTCTATTGGAAAACTTTCATAAATTGTCGTCAACTGACCTGCAAATGGATTGCGTTCAATGAGCAACAATTTCTTCTTTATTACACATCTTGACCATTAAATGGTTAATTAATATATATAAGTAGTATTTTGAGCGCTTCGAGGTGCGGGTGACATAAGAATGGTTAAATTAGAACTAGGCCAGGTTTGTATTAGACGTCAGTTTCGTCTATTCTGAAAACACGTGTGGCGTAATATGAATAGACCACATGGGTCAAGTTCGACTCGCTAACTATAGTCAGTTTGCTGGTTTACTGAACACGCGCAGTTGCTATGCCCAGTCAGACGCTAAATAGTTAACTATAGTTCGTTGGTACCCGGTTCCCCATTGAATTACTACTGCAAAAAATGTGGAGCCGGGTACCCAGTCTCCATTAACCCTTTCTGTCGTCTGATTTGATGACCTACGAACATGGGTTATTTTTGTCCGTTAAGAGGTCAAAAGCGTCCATATGATATACAATGGGGAGGGAATATGGACTTGGGGACATTAGCATACAATGGGAAAGCATAATTTCATCAAACCTAAGTTATTTAGTGAAATATTTACACTTTTATGTGGATTTATTCGTGGCAAGCGATCGTTATCGGCCATTTTGAAACTTACGCAAATATCTCACTAACCATCTGAACCGAGCTCGGGTGCTCGGTCGACTACAGTTGACTAGCTAGTCGATGTTCGACTTGGAATCTAGTTAGCTATAGCTAACTATGGTTAGGAGTCCAACTTGACCATGGTTGACGATTCACGCGATGACGTCAGAATATGGCATTTGTGACGTGTCAAAATTTATGACTTTAACCAAGATATTTTATCGGTGATGGAGTTTGTGAAAATCTGTCAACTTCCTTTTAATTTATGAAATATGATAGAAACTGTTATTGTTTCTAAGTTTTATTGAAAGTTAGTTCTAGTTTGTGATCGATCTTCTTTAAAAGGACCACTCGGCACTATATCTTATATATATATTATGCTACATGTATTAACATGGGATAAGCGTCTACATCTTATACAAGTCCTCCAATACGACTGCCGAGACTTTGGTTTAAACAGAATTGATTTTGTCTGTGCGTGCGTGCGTGCGTCTGAGGGCCTCGGGAAGATCAGTTTACTGACGATGTATGCACTCCTTAAATAAAAATTATTATTATTATTATTATTATTATTATTATTATTATTATTATTATTATTATTATTAGTGGACGGATGGATGGATGGATGGATGTGTGCGTGGGGTGGCTGAGATGGGTGGGTGGTTGGGTGGGTGGACGGTCGGACGGACAGATGGATGGATGGATGGATGGATGGATGGATGAATGAATCGATAAACAGACAGACAGACAGGCAGGCATACAAGCAGGCAGGCATGTAGGCAGGCAGGCGGGCAGACAGGCGGGCTAACGAATGGACGAGCGAATCGCTAAGCGTCATGAAAATATCTATCGAGCGTAGTTGATACTGCTTAATTAAAGTAAACCGTCTTACCATTAGTGCAGAGCGCAGACTGTTGTTTTGTATCGAATATACATACAAACCCTAGCGAGTCCTGATAAGAAATGGCCCGGGACTGGTAAATTAATTAATCATTGGAAGTCGCAGGCCGATGTACAGCGGTCGATAACATATATACGCATGTGGCTTGTTTATGTACCCGCACAGTAACGCGCTTACGAAACCACGGACAACCATAGGAGCGACAATGTATGTTATCACTAATGGATTGATTCCAATTTAGTCAGCTAGATGTGTTTATCAAGGTAAAGTTCAAAGTTCAGGTTCACAGTTCTTTATTTAATATTAATCTATGCGTAGATATCACATTAAAATGGAAGACCATCGATTGAAATGCTTATTATATATGTATCCAACCTCCACCCATTTACGATCAAATTATTATTTAAACGATTTTCGTTAACCATTTCATGGCGAAACTGGCTTAAACCGGGTTCTGCAGTTGTCTTGGGAAATGACCAATCGCAGGTCAAGAGAAGACCATTTTTTGATAATTTATCACTGAAATGACGGGCTCGATAACCGAGCCGGTCATTCCAGTGAACAATTTTCAAAAAAATAGTTTTCTCTTCGCCTGCAAATTGACATTTAATAAACAAATATTTAGATTTTTTGACCAAATTTGGTCATTAAAGGGTTACGATATTTGTTTATCGACATGCTGTCTTAACTATCATTGTCCTCACGATGCAGTGGGCTTGTCAAACAACTACACAATATACACACATACCTACTGAAGTCATCGTACTTGACAAACATGGCAGAAATAACTGTTGTTATTTATTCTGTCTTCATCACGTATATTAAACAATAGAATGAAGGATGTATGATCGGCTCGAGACCTGGCCAGACACGACTCGTCTAGCCTATGTAGTTCTGTGCATGAGAGTATCAACGTAAATTTGTCTTATCTTATCCATAACGTACCATCCAACGCACTATGCACCTGACAGTCCGCATGGATATATACCTACTATGTATATCTGTATTCCTCATGCATATTTAATCTCTCATGGCGCAATATTCGTGTTGTCAATAAGTAGTCCCATCCCCGCCCTCACCAGTGGTTTGTTTCCCACACCGCGCCAATAATCTTCAATATCGAGTGGTGGGTGAAGCGGGGATTTTCTCGTTTAACCAACGAGATAACAGCTAGGCCTACTGTTATGCTCTAGCTTTATGAACCCACATTAGTCACGTTCATGTTCACTTTATTTACATCCTGGCTATTACACTAGCATATGGCGGTAACAAGATGTAATTATACTTTTCTTAGCAGTGGAGTTTGTTATACTAATTAAATCATTAAGACTAATATTATACAACAATCAAAGTCCTATTAATACTATTATTAATATCACCATCATCATCACAACAACACAAATCTTCATTATCATCAGTACTAGTTATGTCGCGTGGTAGGCGCACAGAGTGATTGGCCGAGAGCCCCGCGACGTCATCTCTTCAGCATACTAGGCCCCGCCCCCTTATGCCCATACATGGAAGTATGAATGGGCTTGTCCTAATATGCTAATGAGCTGACGTCACCGACCTCCCCCCCCCCACCCCCGACCAACCACACTGCGTACCCACATCACCATCTTCGTCATCACCATCACCATCTCCACCGGCACCATCACTATCATTATTATCATCATTATTATCATCTTGAGACTTTATCAATTGGACTGCACGATTGTATATAGCATCATTCAGTATTTTAGCATTATTATCAATAATTTGAGCAGGTACAGTCAATGTGGTAATATGATGTGATTAACGTAGGCCTAGTAGTCTAGGGGCGAAAGACTAATTTCGTGCAAAAACTGCCCTCTCTGATATAAAATTTCTAAGTTTGGTTCTGAGTGGATGAACATCTTAGGGATAAGGAAACCATTGTTGGACAACTTGATTCTCTCGCACATCATTGTGGCGCGAATTTAACGACATTTTTACTCAAGGGATGGGTTTTCTTCCAATTTCTGGTTTAAACAACATTTATTTTTGTCCTAGAGGGAGCGCGATAAGACAGGTCTTATGACCGCGTGTCCCATACAATTGTATTAAATAATAAATGTCTCATGGTGTAACAAGAACGAATACATATATGTTACTATACTATATTTAATTACTTGGTGACATTATATTAAACAATTATACTTATGATACATAATAGTGAGTCTGATAAAAGTGCACATTCACAGTTGAATGCCTGATAACAAAACTATCCTAACTGAACACCCCGGAAGTCGAAAGTGGGTACCCCAGTACACGATGATTTTGCCCCGCACAAACCATCATAATTTTCAGTTACTTAATTGAGCTAGGGACTCGTGTCTCTAGTTCGATTTCAGAACATAAAAAATCAGATCAATCTACGTAATAAAACCATCGCAAGCCAAGACCTACCTCGCCTCGCCTCGCCTCGCCTCGCCTCATCCAGGCCCACAATTTAACCCTTTGATGTCTAAATTTGGT
The DNA here is from genome assembly GCA_034401795.1 of Chaetoderma sp. LZ-2023a. Taxonomy (NCBI): domain Eukaryota; kingdom Metazoa; phylum Mollusca; class Caudofoveata; order Chaetodermatida; family Chaetodermatidae; genus Chaetoderma; species Chaetoderma sp. LZ-2023a. The sequence continues at coordinate 136,564,126 of CM067371.1, read as the reverse complement.
CAAGAAAATCAAATTAATTATTTATTGAATGTTCATTTGCAGGCCAAGAGAAGAATATCCCCGTAAACTTACCACTGGATTGGCTGGCTCGGTTACCGAGCCAGTCATTTCAGTGGCAAAACTACTCCCCTCCTTGCCCACAAGTGGACATTCTTCGAGACCACTGCAGTGACCGGTTTGGCCCGGTTTCGTCATGACAGGGTTACGCCTCCAGAAATACAAAACAATTCCATCTCCAAGCACTCTGCCGCGAATATGCAACCAGAAATCTTGTGTGTCGCGATGAAAGATCGACTTTATAATCACAAATCAGTCGTCATGGCTATTAGAGGTACCTGTGCATTCGTGTTGGTCAATAGCTAGTTTTATTTCAAACTGGTTGAATCCACTAAAGTATTGACGTCATAATCAACTACGTCGCCTATAGGTTGGCGTGATAGTCTTAATTGACAGGAACACTCCATCATATATCCTAGGAATAGTCCGTCAAGCTGCACGAATTGTATGTTTTCACTATTTAACAACTATTCTGTTGAGTATTTTGAAACTAGCTTGACTGGTCGCTGCCATAGTCATCTATAGTGCCATAAAATTGGGATTCTAGGAATCCATTATTTAGAGCATTCAGATCGACTGCAACACTCACAAAGCATGGCCAGAACCTATTCATAATTGGGTGGGGCGTATAGCCAAAGTTGGATTCATCAATTACACGGCACAATGGCCACCCGACATGCTTATTCACCGGTTGTTAATAGAATGTGATCATGGCTGACTAAAGATTGTCACTAGTCAAAGGGTCATCAGGAAGTGACCTTACTATTAACCGTTTAGTGATCAAGATTGGTCATGGATATCTCGGTCCTCTCACCGAAGATGTCCAACAGCAGCCCCGAGGAGACGATTAATAAAAAATATTGATCACCGGTGTGGCCGACTCGCTAAGCAGGAGTAGTAATTGGGGTGTGTGTGTTGGGGGGGGGGAGGGGAGGGGAGGGGAGGTGTGTGTGTGTGTGTGTGTGTGTGTGTGTGTGTGTGTGTGTGTGTGTGTGTGTGTGTGTGTGTGTGTGTGTGTGTGTTATGGACGCTATTGTTCTTCTCAGTGGGAAGTCTTTGAGAACAATGGTTATCGTATGGAGAACAATGGCATCCGTACGCACACAAAGGAAATGTATTTTGAGAACAATGGCATCCAGCCCCACATGATTTCGAGGTTTGAGAACAATGACGTCCACACGCACTGGTATACATGAGAACAATGTCGTCCATCCCTAGACAGTAGAGAGATTTACGAGCAATGCCGTCTATATTTGCACACTTGAGAATCTCTATTTAGTATATTCCTGGTAAAAACCCGTTGGATGTCCTGAAAATGTTAACCCCTAAAAGTTTGGTATTTTACGTTTTAACTTAACGGTGCGACTCCCCCCCCCCCCCCCCTTCGTGGTTATCTACCGTGGTAGTGTGGTATGTAAGGTAAATAATAATAGCGTTTAAGCGGGGTTCTGATAATAGGATGTAAAATAGAGTTTAAGAGGTGGTCTGATAAGGGAGGTCTATGAGGAGGATGAGGAGTAGGAGGCTGATGAGGGTAGTATTCTTGCTTAGTAGAAGTTGGTTTTGAGGTCGGTGCTAGCGTACTTGTTTACAAGGCAATGCACGATGTACGAATATTTTGAAAATAATTTGTCTGCGTCATTATTAAAATCCATTACTCGAAATATTTTATCAATAGATCCCTTGAATGACTGCGTCGTCATATGTTTTATTAGGTTTTTAACCCCGCTATGTACCAGTAAATGTATATGGATAATTGTACTGTACAAATATTTTGAAAACGATTTGTCTTAATACGATCAAATCACTTCCTAAATATTTAGCTGTAACTTCCAGCAATTACTTTGTCTGGTGTGAAATTTCGTTGTCACGATGCTTTTAAGCCACTAAACTTTATTAGTAAACTATGTACATGCTAATATTTTGAAAAAACGATTTGACTGGTGGCTTAACCCACCTTACCCGCAAATTGTTTTAAAATACTTAATAGGTAATATAGCGTTTGCAATAACGTCAATCGTTTTTAGATTTTGTGTCTGCTTTGATGTTATGGTCGCGTTTAAAATTGTCTCTGAGGGTGACACACGTCTATGGAATTTTTTGTCAAGCGGATCACTCTGTATGATAAAAAGAGTATTTGTCGTGTATGGCATAAAGTTTTACCATTCATCAGTGTCGCATTAGCCATGAGATCGGTCCTTAGTCGAGTTACAAACATGGCACGTGTTGAGGAATAATGAAAGAATGTTAAAGCACCACCCATCTCGTTCAAAGCACAAGATATTACAATGTCCTCGCTGAGAGTTTAAAATAAATCAATAATAGCGCGTGCACCCCCTCATCGGCTATTGTTGTTTACCGACGTGTAAACATTCAACAATTGAGAGCAACATTACGAGCATAGTAGCATAATCATAGATGGTCATTTACTACAAATATAAATATGTCCTTTTGGCTACATAGCAGTGATATATTATAACCATGTTTTTACTATATAATTCAGTCCTGCCCTAAGCGGCGACCTCATGTTGCACCATTACATGGACACTAGAGACTTTCTTAACCCTTTAACCCTCGAATTTCTTCAAGAAAATGTCCATTTTCTTCATATTCATATTTGTAGACCAAGAGCAGTGCTGAAACGGGTACAGAAATTTTGTAACCAAATACCCATTTGCGCTAACCAGTTAGTATTCGGTTACCCATCCAAAAAACTGCTGGAGTGAAAAAAAATGGCTTCTTGTTTCACTAGACTTATTTATTCGGCGATATTACCTAAATATCCTTTCCGAGAACGAAATAAATAGATGTTTTTTGTGACTGTAATGTATGCTAAACTATTCCACAATATGGATATACCTAATAATGGAGGTTGATCGGTAAGAAAATTATATTAACGAGTCGATAAACTGAAGCGAAAGATTGCTTTGTAATAGTGCAAGTTTCTGAAATCTTCCATACATAACATGTAGTGGCACATAGACGTTCAATTAACTGAGTCTCGCAATTTGATTGGATGATTCGGAAAATCTTCTGTCAATCTGTCAGCAAAATCCAGTAAAAATAAAGGAGCAGAATAGCTAAAAGAAACACAAAACAAATTTTCTGTTCAATTGTATCTGAAGAAAATGTACTTTTCATTCTGATTGGATAATTTCACTCATCACAGCCAATGAAAATAATGGAATGGAACGACCAAAAGAAACACATTGAACACGCTCAAGTGTCAAAATATTATGACTTAAAACATCTATTGCATGCTAAATTTGATTGAATAGGAATTACTCCATTTCGGTAAATAATCCTTTATATGATATGATTTCTGGTCTCTGTTGATTAAATGCACTTACTAGCATCTATACAAATCGCCCACTTGTTTGAAATCAATGATCTCGTTCATTTTGGCGGCTCGACTTTAAACATTCCATTGAAGTGTTAAATTTGTCCGAATTTCCTAAAGTCTAGTCGTACCTTCAACAATTTTCTAAAAATCTTCAGTGACCTCACACATTTTGGATTCTGTGGTACATGTACCCATGGGATATTAACACATAATGTCCAATATATATGATTGAATCTTGAATCATGGCAGGTGCATCCACAGATAGTCCCATATGAATCGTCAGAAACTGGTCTGCCAAACCTTGACTTTTAAGTCTTGGTGCAGTGGTCCAGTTGAAAGATGTCTGGTTGCTGATGCTATGCGGAGTTGCAGAATGGCGGTTCGATCCCCCGACCAGGAGATGGTGATCAACAAATTAAACTAATGGGTGCATGACTGTCGGCTAAGTTAGCACATGGGAATTGAAGCCGCACGTTGCCAGTGCGTCAATAAAATAAAAAATACATACGTACATACATACATACGTACGTACGTACGTACGTACGACCGACCGCACGCACGTACGCACGTACGTACGTACGTACGTACGCACGCACGCATCGTGGCAGGTGCATCCACAGATAGTCCCATATGAATCGTCAGTGTGTCAGTATATCAGACATGTGACAGCTGGTCGGCCAAACCTTGACTTTGTCTTTGTGTGGTGGTCCAGTGGAAAGATGTCTAGTTGCTGATGCTATGCAGAGTTGCAGAATGGCGGTTCGATCCCCCGACCGGGAGATGGTGATCAACAAATTAAACTAATGGGTGCATGACTGTCGGCTGGTTAGCACATAGAAATTGAAGCCGCATGTTGCCAGTGCGTCAATAAAATAAAATACATATACTGCCAGAGCCGTGCTGGAGTCAGAGTACAATAGGCGTAAAAAGCCTAGGATTGAATCGTGGCAGGTGCATCCACAGATAGTCCCATATGAATCGTCATTGTGTCAGTATATCAGACATGTGAAAGCTCGTCAGCCAAACCTTGACTTTGACTTGGCGCGGTGGTCCAGTGGAAAGATGTCTGGTTGCTGATGCTATATGGAGTTGCAGAATGGCGGTTCAATCCCCCGACTGGGAGATGGTGATCAACAAATTAAACCAATGGGTACATGACTGTCGGCTGGTTAGCACATAAAAATTGAAGCCGCACGTGGCCAGTGCGTCAATAAAATAAAATACATATACTGCCAGAGCCGTGACGGAGTCAGAGTACAATGGGCGTAAAAAGCCTAGGATTGAATCATGGCAGGTGCATCCACAGATAGTCCCATATGAATCGTCAGTGTGTCAGTATATCAGACATGTGAAAGCTGGTCGGCCAAACCTTGACTTTGTCTTGGCGCGGTGGTCCAGTGGAAAGATGTCTGGTTGCTGATGCTGTGCAAAGTTGCAGAATGGCGGTTCGATCCCCTGACCGGGAGATAGTGATCAACAAATTAAACTAATGGGTGCATGACTGTCGGCTGGTTATCACATAGAAATTGAAGCTGCACGTTGCCAGTGCGTCAATAAAATAAAATACATATACTGCCAGAGTCGTACTGGAGTCAGAGTACAATAGGTGTAAAAAGCCTAGGATTGAATCGTGGCAGGTGTATCCACAGATAGTCCCATATGAATCGTCAGTGTGTCAGTATATCAGACATGTGAAAGCTGCTCGGCCAAACCTTGACTTTGTCTTGGCGTGGTGGTCCAGTGGAAAGATGTCTGGTTGCTGATGATATGCGGAGTTGCAGAATGGCGGGTTTTTTTATCCCCCGACCAGGAGATGGTGATCAACAAATTAAACTAATCGGTGCATGACTGTTGGCTGGTTAGCAGATAGAAATTGAAGCCGCACGTTGCCAGTGCGTCAATAAAATAAAATACATATACTGCCAGAGCTGTGCTGGAGTCAGAGTACAATAGGCGTAAAATGCCTAGGATTGAATTGTGGCTGGTGCTTCCACAGATAGTCCCATATGAATCGTCAGTGTGTCAGTATATCAGACATGTGAAAGCTGGTCGGCCAAACCTTGACTTTGTCTTGGTGCGGTGGTCCAGTGGAAAGATGTCTGGTTGCTGATGCTATGCGGGGTTGCAGAAGGGCGGTTCGATTCCCCCCCCCCCGACTGGGAGATGGTACTCAACAAATTAAACTAATGGGTGCATGACTGTCGTCTGGTTAGCACATAGAAATTGAAGCCGCACGTTGCCAGTGCGTCAATAAAATAAAATACATACATACGTACATACGTACGTACGTACGCGCACGCACGCACGCACGCACGCACGCGCACGCACGCACGCACGCACGCACGCACGCACGCACGCACGCACGCACGCACGCACGCACGCACGCACGCACGCACGCACGCACGCCAATCTGGGTTGAGGGAGGCTAATATATAACGAAAAAACTTATCTATCTCTGCGGGATGTTGAATTCGTTGAAAATCTTGGTCACTTCTTTAACAATGTCCCTGGTAAGTTGTAACCGAGATGGTCAGAGAGCTATACTCGAGAAAACTCAACATCCTGATGAAGTAACTCACTTTTCTTATTAGAAAATTAATAATTCTGGGAATGGGACCAACATTTTTGGAAATATGACCCAATTTTGGCAAAATCACAATGTGGTTTTACCTTTTAAGCAAAACAAACCAATTAATTATATGGCAATTTATTACTCAATAATTCACTATTTCACATATATGTGAAGCATAACACAGTTTATTATCAATGGATGGATCCGATCTTGGGAAATCTGTCAGTCAAGCATATGACGTCAATACTTAATTTTGTCATATGTAGCCATGCAGGGGGACGTCACAATGCAATTGAATGCATAGTGACGTATCTAGCTCAATCATAAACATTGCAATGTCCCTCAAGTGTATATATATATATGAATTCTTAAAATTGTATGTCTTAGACTCTTTACTATTCAATAAACAGGTTGACGTCGGTTGACTATTTTAAAACTAATTTGTCTGGGGGCTGTTGCTGCCATAGGTATACAATGTATATAAATCGATCACAACATGCACAAAAAGTTGGACAGAGCTTAGCTACAACTGGGCAGTGAATAGCTAGAGATGGATCCCTTATCAATTATCATTCAACTCATATAAATATCATTAGGATGGCTGATCATTAAGTTTCATCAATGTACATTGTGGCACACAGTGCCACAACACAATCATCACACATAAGCAAGAGATCCGAAATCAGTCAATTGAACCTTTCAACAAAATCAAACAGTCCAGGGTTCATAGTTTTCATTTGAATAATTTCATACTTTTCCTGACTTTCCATGCTTGTGTATACAAGCATGGAATGTCAGGGAAAGTATGAAATTATTCAAATTATAGGAAACCATTTTCTGCCCTGAAAGAATATGGAAAATTAAATTGTGTGCTAATATCCTTTTGCAGACCACGAGAAGACAATTTGACTGACTCGATAAGCGAGCCAGTTATTCTAGTGGTAAATTTTCAAAAATAATCTCAAGATGGCTATTTTTTAAAGAGTAAATTGAAAATTTTAAAACAAATTTGAGCAATAATTATTAATTGGCCAATAAAGGTTTAATCTGACTGTAAGTTTGTGGTGCTACTTTGAACATGAAAATTGAGATATGGCTGTAATGCCAAGGTAACCCTTTAGTGGTCAACTGGCCAGAAGCAGCATTGACAGTGGTCTTGAGGAATGTCCATCTGCAAGCCAAGAGAAGACTATTTTTGAAAATCTGTCACTGATAAGTCAGTGATAAATTTCTTAAAATACTACTGAATAATCAAATTGTGATATATAAATTCAGTTTCAAAATATTCAACTGCTTAATCTATAAAAATCAATAATTATGTTTTTGGTTGGCTTGAAATTGAGATACAGGTACTTGGGTAAAATGCTATGAAATAAACACAACCGTGAGAACACCTCGGAACAATAACAATGCACAAGCAACTGCAGAAACAATGGGTAAAACTAATCCATCTGTCAGTCTGACTAGAAACAACAACTTTAGAACCGACTCATCCGAGGAAATTTAAAATTTTTCAGGCAGTTCCTCTGGAAGAGTAGGTAATTGAGGCAGTTTAAGTACATTTATTGAAACATCTGTGGTTTCACTTTCAACACTTGGAGCTGACATCGATGCTGTTAACTCCGATGGAAAAGAACTTACTCTGTGCTTGTCACGGAAGTTTTCTCGAAGGAAGATTAGTTCGTTTACAGTATAAGGATCAGGTGAGGCTCTCTTCTTCGTAACAATGTTTCCTGCTGCTGAAAATATACGCTCAGATGGAACTGATATTCCGGGAATGGCGAGAAATCTCCTGGCAAGTGTGCTCAAAGATGGCAATCGACCAGCATTTGGTTTCCAGCAACTGAGTGGACTCATGTCCACAATGGTATGATAAAAGTTCAGCATCTTTGTCATATTGAGAAACATTCTCGGAACAGTCGTAACAGCCCCCAGACAAATTAGTTTCAAAATATTCAACCGACGTCAGCCTGTTTATTGAATAGTAAAGAGTCTAAGACATACAATTTTAAGAATTCATATATATATATATGCTTGCTCCAGTTTAGAACGCTTAGGTTGAGACCCCATTAAGTCTGTGGCATGGGCAATTTCTGTAGATTTCTGGTCAGTGTCACCTGTGATCATAGTAGTGTCTGTCCCATCATTCATACCCTCAGCAGTGGCTGCAGTGCTGTCATCATTTGGTTGAGCATGCAATAGAGTTTTGACATATGTCCACACAGCCGTTTGATCGCCCTCTGTCAAGAACTTCAGTGATTTGTACCGTGGGTCCAGAGCGGCTGCAATAATGTATGGTTGTTTGTGAAGATCACTGTCAGGTTTGTATCTCTTGGTGAGATCATTCCTGACAGTTCTCTTGAAATCTGAGATGGCCTTGATATCGGTGGTATCATCTGAGAGGTGGCTTTTAACCAGACCTGAGACTATAGGGCATATCATGCTCAAAGTTGGGAAATCTTCTGAGCAGACAACTGCTGTGGCCAGCTGCAGTGGTTTCAGAACAGGTGTTATCTCTTCTATTGTTCACCTTATGTCATCACTTAGTTCCAGTACTCAGGCATCACCTTGCTTCGTGACTTTTTCATCATGGAGGACAGTAAAAATCGCCAATCGCTGCTCCAAGAGACGTTGAAACATGAAATATGTTGAGTTCCACTTGGTGGCAACATCTTGCAACAGTGCATGTTCTACAATCCCCATCTGTTTCTGTTTAGTTTTCAATGCATTTGTTGCCAAGGCAAATTTCCTGAAATGTGTGGCAACACGTCTACCGGCACTCGCAGCTTTAGAGATTGGGCCTAGATTAAATCCAGCGTTTACACTTAACTGTAGGGTGTGTCCAAAATATCTTATGCGTGACCACTTTAATATTTGCAAACACAGGACGCATTATCAGTTGTTACACCAGAAATATTCCCCTCTGATATTTTATATTTCTGTACATGTTCTTGGAGCACATTGTAAAGATGGTGTCCTGTGTGGCGATCATGTATTTCACTGGTACACAAAACGTTGTGGCGAAACAACCAGTTCTTATCAATATAATGAACTGTGATTGTGATATACCCTTCTGCGGCACAACTTGTCCAAGCATCTGTTGTTAGGGATACAGCTGTTTGTTCATTCAGTTCGTGTTGGAGTGTGCTATGGAGGGACTCATAGTAATATTTTGTGTAGTTTCTAATCGTAGTGTGGCTTGGTACCTGGTAAGAGGGATCTAGTTTGGATACCAAATTACGAAACGCTGCGCCAATCACTATGCTCAGTGGCCTTATGTCTGTAGCACAAAATTCGACAATACTCTTGGTAATGTCTTGCCACTTCCCCTTTGGCATAGGCCTATTAAGGTTCCCAAATGTGAGCTGTGATTTTATTTTGGAAGTACCAGTACTGGTAGTTGCACCCTTATAATTGGCTGCCGTGTCTGATTCTAATGTAGTTGAATGTCGAAATTTTAGATGATTTTTCATACTTGGCGTAGATCCAGCATACGCGATTTTTGTCTGACATAAAGTACATTGTGTTTTCTTATTAGCCTCAGTTAATTTTAAATGATTCCATACAGTCGATCGACGTCTATGGCTATCCGTTTTAACGCTAGCTGACGATATTACATAGTTTGTTTACATCTGCATTAGGGTACATGTTGTTTAACCGGGTACCCGGTTATGGATTTTATAACCAGGTACTCGCTAATTCGTAACCGTTGGCGAGTACTTGGTTACCAGTTTCAGCACTAACTAAGAGAAGACTATTTTTGGAAATTTATCATTGGAATGACTGGCTCTGCTGGCTATCCATTTGTCTAGACATTGCGCCAGCAAACACCCCCCCCCCCCACCAACCACAACCACCACCACCACCATCATCATTACCAACACACATCACCACCACCACCAGCATCAACACCACCACCCACCACCCTCACCACCGCCACCACTAACACCAGCAGCAGCAGCAGCAGCAGCACCACCACCACCACCACCACCACCACCACCACCACCACCAGCAGTTTTGAACAATCATGATCCTAACATCAAACTTAAAGCCAACATCGACCAGTCGTCCGTAGACTTTTTGGACTTTACTCTCTACAGAGGTGTAAATTATAACACGGGTGGGCTTCTTGATTACAAAGTGTTCTTTAAGCCCACCGATTCCCATCAACTACTGCATAAGAAATCTGTCCATCCACCTCATACTTTTAAAGGTATTGTCAAATCACAAATTATCCGATTTCACCGAAATTCTAGTGATAGAAAGAATTTTGAATCTGCGTGTTCCACAACACGATTTTTGCGCAAAATAAAATCCGAAACTTTACATGATTTGGAAACTATTACTGATAAGGCTGCCGATCAAAAGCCTACCAAAATTCGTCACAATCGTCCGATTATAGGCGTAGGACAATCTCAGAAATGTGGAAAGAAGAGGTGTAAATTAGACCTCTATCTACCTAATCAGAAAACATTTGTCAGTTATCAGAACAAAAGCAAATTCCAACTTCAGTCTAATTTAGATTGCGATTCTAAAAATGTTATCTATTTAATATCTTGCAAATCATGCCAAAAGCAGTATGTCGGCGAAACAAAATGCCCTTTAAGATGGCGAGCAACTAGACACCTTTGCGATATTAGACACGACGAGGACACCAACGTAGCTCAACATTTCAATCTTCCTGGTCATTCTGTCGATAGACACTTTGAAATTATGCCTATTGAGCAACTGCCTCTTTCTGCTACGGCCGAAGAAACTGATAAACAAAGAAAACTAGCACCGCCACCGCCACTAGCACCACCACCACCACCAACACACACCATTATCACCACCACCAGCATCAACACCATTACCCACCCACAACCTTCACCACCACCACCACCACTAGCACCACCACCACTACTGCCAGAACCATCATACAACACCATCATCACCACCCCCAGCATCAACACCACCAACCACCACCTTCACCACAACCGCCACTAGCACCACCATCAGTACCACTACCACCAGTACCGATATCCACCACCAACCACTAAGCACCACCACCACCACTACGACCTACACCCAACACCATGCATTAACCCCACCACCAACACCCACCCACCCGCCAAACCATAGTGAATTTCTTTATATTCATACTTGCAGCCCTAGAGTAGACTATTTTTGAAAATTTATTATCGGAATGACTGACTCTGACAGCTATCCATTTGTCTAGACATTGTGGTCAGAATGTGTGAGAGCGCGGTGTGTGAAAAATTGTATCTAGGTTGGAGAGGGTATGTCAATGAGGGTTTAATAAAGGTCTCGCTCGTATGCACACATGCTAATATGTGATACTGCTAGTTATATTTTGTGACCTAGTGTGTGTGTAGGTGCATGCCGCAGTGTGCGCCCTTGTGCACATGTGTGTGCCAGAAGACTATTTTTGAATTTTTTTTATCATTGGAATGACTGGCTCTGCTGGCTATCCATTTGTCTAGACAGTGTGACAGCAAACACCACCCACCAACCACCCACCACCTCCACCACATCATCATCATCATCATCAACACCATCACCCACCACCTTCACCACCACCAGTGCCACTAGCACCACCACCACCAGCACCACTGCCATCAGCCACCACCGCATGTTGCGGATTGCGACCGCTTGTTGTGGATTGTGGCAGCATTTTGCAGTTGCATGTTGCAGTTTTGCAGTTGCATGTTGCAGATTTGTGGGCGCATGTTGCGGATTTGCGACCCCATGTTGTGGATAGCAACAAGTGTATGCACGTGCCTGAAAAACACCTAAATGCTAAAATGCATGTGTACATGTGCTGCCGCATGTGGGCTGCATGTTGCGGATTTGCAGGCGTATGTTGCGGATTTGTGGGTGCATGTTGTGGATTTGCAGCCACAGTACATATAATCCTATAAACGGTACAAATTCAATCCCTTTTCTCATTCCAGTTTAAACATCGCAAAGTGGTTGGACGGGTAACTGCAGAGTAGCTCAATCTTTAACACCTTTCCGAACTGAAACCAACTTATTTATCCAGAGCTCAATTAGTCAACAATACATTAGTACAATGAATTATAACACCTTTTTAGCAGCGTGTACCTCAAAGCAAACAACTTAGTAACTTTAAAGAAAATGATTAAGTCTCAAAAACATTCACTTGCCCAATAAATAGTAGGGCAAACTGTTGGACTGGTAGATTTGTCTAATAGGCTGCGGAAGAAGTGTGTAAACATGAAACGCGTCCAGCCTTCTGATGATGTAAAAATTCTTATTGCTGTTTCTATTGCTGTGTATTGCTGTATTACTGTCTGTACGGAGTAATTTAAACATATTTATATTGCTATTCTTGTATTGTCTGTCCTTAAATATTAAATATTATCATGTCACCACTAATCATTACTACTAACCACATTTCTCTTATTTCAGCTTTGTAAATTAAGCCCTCTTGGATTAGAAAAATATATATATAGACAGACAGACTAGCTGACAAACCTACCACCTGTAGAGTGTGCACCTGGTAGCATTTTTGTATTGATTGACTGTCTGGCTGCATTAGAGATTGATTGATTGATTGATTGATTATCTGATTGATTGACTGTCTGATCTAATTGGTTGCTTGATCTGATTGATTGCTTGATTAGTTGCTTGAGCCCTACTGGATTTGACTGGCTGCTTGATTTGATTGTTTGTTTGATTTGATTGCTTGCAGGACTTGTTATTTGACCTGATTGGTTGCGTGATTTGATCTGCGTGGTTGCGTGATTTGTTGCTTGAATTGATTGGTTACATGATTAGTTGCTTGAATTGATTGGTTGCTTGATCTGATTAGTTGCTCGATCTGATTGATTGCTTGATTGGGGGCTTGAGTTGTTGCTTGATTTGACTAGTTGCTAGATCTGACTAGTTGCTTGATTTGATTGGTTGTTTGATTTGATTGTTTGCGTAACTTGATTGGTTACGTGATTTGTTGCTTGAATTGATTGGTTGCTTGATCGTATTAGTTGCTTGATCTGATTGATTGCTTGATTGGGGGTTGGAGTTGTTGCTTGATTTGACTAGTTGCTTGATTTGATTGGTTGTTTCATTTGATTGGTTGTTTCATTTGATTGCTTGCTTGATTTGATTGCTTGCGTAACCTGTTGCTTGATTGGTTACATGATTTGCTGCTTGAATTGATTGGTTGCGTGATTGGTTATTTTAATTGATTGGTTGCGTGATTGATTGTTTGATTTGATTGGTTGCGTGATTTGTTGTTTAATCTGATTGGTAGCGTGATTGGTTGCTTGTATTGATTGGTTGCGTGATTGATTGGTTGCTTGAATTGATTGTCTGAACTGATTGGTTGCGTGATTGATTGCTTGGATTGATAAGGTGGTTGACTGGTTGTTTGCCTATTTGCCCACTTGATTGATTGCCTGATTAATTAAGACTGATTAAGATTAATTGAGATTAATTGAGATTAATTGAGATTGATTGAAACTAATTGAGATTAATTAAGATTAATTGAAATTAATTTAAATTAATTGAAATTAATTGAAATTAATTGAGATTAATTGAAATTAATTGAGATTAATTGAGATTAATTGAAATTAATTGAAATTAATTGAGATTGATTGAGATTAATTGAGATTAATTGAGATTAATTAAGATCAATTGAGATTTAGATTGATTGATTGACTGGGATTGATTGTGATTCCATGGCTAGACCGCGCAGGGGTAGACGAAGGGCTGGTGATGATTCTGAATCACACCACCCATCATCTGCTCACGCACGCCTGGTTAAGGTATACTACATGATAATCCAACGTTTTCACTACCTGAGTGTGCTGAACAAGCTGGACAGTGACACTATGCCAAATGGCCTCGGTCGAAAAGTCAAGAGTTTGACAGACTTCTGCAAACCGGCCATGCCAGATGCTGAGGTCCACTTCGACATTCGTAATATCAACTTCGAATGGGCGAAAACAATGATTAAAACATGGGTTCGCCACTATAACTGTCAACTAGGAGTCCTCCGTTCTGAGCTGCTCTCAGCCCAAACTCTTCCATATTTAGACCTCGGTCAGGCCAAGTCCACTGCAATCCATTGGGCCAATAAGAATTATCACAGAAAATTGGACCACAATGCCATCTCAGCATTTTATGATTTTATTAGACAACTTGATCCGAATTATAAGCCTGTTACTAAACCACCAAATGTCACGCCTGTTAGCAAACCAGTACAAAATGCAAATTTAGTACAATCCGCTCATCCCAAAAAGTGGCTACATTCACCTGCAGACGCCTCACCACCACTAAAACATCCAGATAAACGACCGTCGCCCATTAGCTCTCTTCCTGGCACATCCAGTGACCACAGTATTTACATTCCAGTGGATCCCTCTATGATCCCTCTACCAGACTCACCTCCACTGGCGCCACCATTCTCTCCTGAGGATTTTCCTCCTCTTCCGCAGAGGGTGTCAAATGCCAAAGGTGCTAGTAAACAGCCTGGTCCAAGGACCCAAGCTGCACAAAAGGTCCCTCAACCACGGTTCACACCATCTCCATGCGCCAAACCAAAGAATCCCACAGCCTTGGAACAGAATAAGTTCTGGAAATTCAGGAATGAGGCCACCAACAGGCCAAATTGGCAACTTCCTATGTCGACAAAAAGGTCTTGATCATCGGAGATTCAAACTTGAGTCGGATTAATGTGGATCCCCATCCAGATACTCAGGTTGCCTGTTTCCCTGGAGCATCGATTAATGATCTCAGAACAATCATTAATAAATACACAGGGAAATTCCAACCTGAGAAAGTAGTCCTCACCATAGGAATAAATGATAGGAATAATCTGATCTCAGCCTCAGAGTATCGACTTAGGTTATTATTCAGCATGGTAAGAAAGAAATTTTCCAAGTCTATGATCTACTTCACTGAACTAAATTTCTCTGCAACCTCGACCCCTCAGCAAAAGCAGGCACTCGATGCAATTAATTGGACTGCCGCATCAAGCAAGGCCAAGTCCCCTGAGTCCAAGGTTATTGTCATACCCAGTCTTCCTTCGACAGAATTTGAAGTGGGCCATGACAATATTCATTGGACTGAGAGGACAGCGAATGACATGTATAATAACTGGCTTGTGGACCTTAATTTAAATTAAACTCGGGTCAAGGTACCAACCACCCAGAAATGGGACTGGGTAGTAATATTGTAAACCTAACCGGCTCTGCATTAGGTGAAGCAGAGCAGTCACTGCTTAACTTTGGCTTGACTTTTGTCCCAACACCAAAACCTAAAACAGGTTTGGATGCAGATTTAGATAATGGCTTTACTGAAACTGCTGAATTTGGTCACTGTGTGAAATTGGCAGATTGTTTTCGAAACTCCAATAGTAATATTTCACCATTCATTGAAAAAACCGGCTGGGCTCCAAACTTAAAATGTGTTGACTCAGCAATCGGTGAAAGTGTAAAACTTTACTCTGAACGTATTGAAAATACTACATTTCTAAACGATCAGCAAAATTTATCCTATGAGCAACGCCAGGCCCTATTAGGTTTATCTAGAAAAAGTGGAATTTTCATCAAACCTGCGGATAAAGGATCGGCTACTGTAATAATGGATAAAGACAACTACATCAAAGAAGTGCATAGACAGCTTAGTAATCCGAAGCATTACCAAAAACTAAATGAACCACTTTGGCAAAATAACTGTAGCAAATTCAACGAATTTCTCCAAAAAATGGTTGATAACAAGAAGACAACTGAAAAGCAATTTAAATACCTGTGCGCTAAAGATGATTCGAAACCACGTACATTTTATCTTCTTCCTAAAATCCATAAGGCTGTTGACTTGTGGACCGACCCAATGACACCACCAGGGCGACCCATCATTTCAGATTGTGGTTCGGAATCATATAGGATTAGTGAATTTATCGACTACCATCTTCGGCCAATTGTAAACAGACATTTTAGCTATCTGAAAAACACTGAAGACTTTCTAGCCCATGTCTCTAAGATCTCGCTCCCTCCAAATTCATTCTTAATTACGATGGACGTCGATGCTATGTACACAAACATTGATACCGAAAAGGGTCTTAATTCAATTCGTAGAGCATTTGCCGACTACCCCGACACCAACAGGCCCGACAGAGAAGTAATAGCTCTATTGGAGCTGAGTCTGAAAGGCAATGACTTTGAATTTGCTGGTGAAATTTTCCAACAAATTTGTGGCTAGGCAATGGGTAAGCGTTTCAGCCCAGTTTTTGCTAACCTTTACATGGCTGAGTGGGAAAAGGAAGCACTCAAAAGGTGTCAAAATCAGCCACTCATTTACCGCAGGTACCTGGATGACATTTTCATGATCTGGCAACATACTAACGAAGCATTTAATGAATTTTTAGCCATTCTGAACATTCATGATCCGAATATCAAACTAAAAGCTGAAAACTAATGAGATGTCCGTAGATTTCCTGGATGTAACCTTATACAAAGGTATACAGTATGAAACAACTGGTTACTTAGACTACAAAGTTTATTTTAAGCCAACTGACTCCCATCAACTACTGCACAAGAAATCATTCCATCCACCGCATCCTTTCAAGGGAGTTGTAAAATCACAAATAATCCGCTTTCATAGAAATTCGAGTGATAGGAAACACTTTGAATCATCATGTTCGACCTTATTCAAAGCTCTCAGACCGAGAGGGTACTCTTCTCGGTTCCTACGTAAAATAAAGTCTGAAACTTATGGTAATTTGGAACTCATTCCGGATAATGCCAGAAATTCTCGGCCTACCAAAATTTGTCATAATCGTCCGATTGTAGGTCAAGGAGGATCTCGGAAATGCGAAAAGAAAAGGTGTAAATTGGATAGTTTTCTTCCTTCCCAGAGTACATTCACAAGCTTTCAAAACAAAAGCAAATTTCAAATTCAGTCAATTTTAGATTGTGATTCTAAAAATGTCATTTATTTAATTTCATGTAAATGGTGTCAAAAGCAGTATGTCGGCGAAACTAAAAATCCACCAAGATGGCGTGCAACTAGACACCTCTCAGATATTAGACTAGAGGAAGACACACATGTGGCTGAACATTTTAATCTTCCTGATCATTCAGTCCCTCGTGAGTTTGAAATTATGCCTATCGAACAGCTACCTCTTTCTGACACAACAGAGGAAACTGATAAACAAAAAAAACTAAGAAAATCGTTCTGGATTAAACAATTAGAAACACAATGGCCTAGGGGCATAAATTCTGACCCAGGCCTCTTAGATCAAAGAGAGATTATCCCATTTACTCTCACATACAATCGGAACAATGTTGAAATTGCCAAAATCCTAAAAGATGAATATCACAAATTACAGGACAATCTCAGACAACCTTTCAACAAGCGCCCAGTAATTGCATTTAAGAAAAATTCGAATCTACGTGACATCTTAGTAAAAGCCAAACTGAAATAGGTTTTCAAAATACCACTCAGTGATTTATCATTGTGTGAAAATTAGGCCATATGGCATCTCTAAAACAAAATGACAATCTCAAGGAATAAAATAAACAAGAATTTTTTCAATTTTGAAAATTCTGAGCCAGTGCGTTTGACAATATCATATACATACACACACACACACACACACACACACACACGCACGCACGCACGCACGCACGCACGCACGCACGCACGCACGCACGCACACACACACACACGCGCATACACACACACACACACACACACACACACACACACACACACAATCACACACACACGCACGCACGCACGCACGCACGCACGCACGCACGCACGCACGCACTAACGCACGCACGCACGCACGCACGCACGCACGCACGCACGCACGCACGCACGCACGCACGCACGCACGCACGCACGCACGCACGCACGCACGCACGCACGCACGCACGCACGCACGCACGCACGCACGCACGCACGCACGCACGCACGCACACACACACACACACACACATATATATATATATATAGCAGGCGTGTATGTTTTATGTGGTAGTGGGATGGATGGATGAAAATTCAAAGGCCTGTGCTCAGACAATCTCACAACAGGCTCCATCTGGGTTGAGGGAGGCTAATATATAACGAAAAAAACTTATCTATCTCTGCGGGATGTTGAATTTGTTGAACATCTCGGTCACTTCTTTAACAATGACCCTGTTAAGTTGTAACCGAGATGGTCAGAGAGCTATACTCTAGCAAACTCAACATCATGATGAAGTAACTCACTTTTCTTATTAGGAAATTAATAATTCTGGGAATGTGACCAACATTTTTGGAAATATGACCCAATTTTAGCAAAATCACAATGTGGTTTTACCTTTTAAGCAAAACAAACCAATTAATTATATGGCAATTTATTAGGCAAAAATTCACTAGCATAACACGTTTATTATCAATGGATGGATCCGATCTTTGGAAATATGTCAGTCAAGCATATGACGTCAATACTTAATTATGTCATATGTAGCCATGTAGGGGGATGTCACAATGCAATTGAATGCATAGTGACGTATCTAGCTCAATCATAAACAATGTCCCTCAAGTGTATATATGTGAATTCTTAAAATTGTATGTCTTAGACTCTTTACTATTCAATAAACAGGCTGACGTTGGTTGAATATTTTGAAACTAATTTGTCTGGGGGCTGTTGCTGCCATAGGTAGCATCATCCCCCAGTCACATTTGTTTCAAAATATTCAACAGCTAACTTATATAGTTAGCTTGAAATTGAGATTCTGGGAATTCATCGTTCAATGTATATAAATCGATCACAACATGCACAAAAGAGCTTAGCTACAAATGGGCAGTGAATAGCTAGAGATGGATCCCTTAGCAATTATCATTCAACTCATAAATATCATTAGGATGGCTGATCATTAAGTTTCATCAATGTACATTGTGGCACACAGTGCCACAACACAATCATCACACATAAGCAAGAGATCCGAAATCAGTCAATTGAACCTTTCAACAAAATCAAACAGTCCAGGGTTCATAGTTTTCATTTGAATAATTTCATACTTTTCCTGACTTTCCATGCTTGTGTATACAAGCATGGAAAGTCAGGAAAAGTATGAAATTATTCAAATTCTAGGAAACCATTTTCCGCCCTGAAAGAATATGGAAAATTAGATTTTGTGCTAATATCCTTTTGCAGACCAAGAGAAGACAATTTGACTGACTCGATAAGCGAGCCAGTTATTCTAGTGGTAAATTTTCTAAAATAATCTCAAGATGGCTATTTTTTAAAGAGTAAATTGAAAATTTTAAAACAAATGTGAGCAATAATTATTAATTAGGCAATAAAGGTTTAATCTGACTGTAAGTCTGTGGTGCTACTTTGAACATGAAAATTGAGATATGGCTGTAATGCCAAGGTAACCCTTTAGTGGTCAACTGGCCAGAAGCAGCATTGGCAGTGGTCTTGAGAAATGTCCATCTGCAAGCCAAGAGAAGACTATTTTTGAAAATCTGTCACTGATAAGTCTGTGATAAATTTGTTAAAATAGTACTGAATACTCAAATTGTGATATATAAATTAAGTTTCAAAATATTCAACTGCTTAATCTATAAAAATCATTAATTATGATTTTGGTTGGTTTGAAATTGAGATACAGGTACTTGGGTAAAATGCTTTAAAATAAACACAACCGTGAGAACACCTCGGAACAATAACAATGCACAAGCAAATGCAGAAACAACGGGTAAAACTAATCCATCTGTCAGTCTGACTAGAAACAACAACTTTAGAACCGACTCATCCGAGGAAATTTAAAATTATTCAAGCAGTTCTTCTGGAAGAGTAGTTAATGGAGGCAGTTTAAGTACATTTATTGAAACATCTGTGGTTTCACTTTCAACACTTGGAGCTGACATCGATGCTGTTAACTCCGATGGAAAAGAACTTACTCTGTGCTTGTCACGGAAGTTTTCTCGAAGGAAGATTAGTTCGTTTACAGTATCAGGATCGAGTGAGGCTCTCTTCTTCGTCACAATGTTTCCTGCTGCTGAAAATATACTCTCAGATGTTCCGGAAATGGCGAGAAATCTCCTGGCAAGTGTGCTCAAAGATGGGAATCGACCAACATTTAGTTTCCAGCAACTGAGTAGACTCATGTCCACAATGGTGTGATAAAGGTTCAGCATCTTTGTCATACTGAGACACATTCTCGGAACAGTCATACAGACCGCCCATATGGAAAGCCATTGTTTGGTTTGCTTGCTCCAGTTTAGAACGCTTAGGTTGAGACCCCAGTAAGTCTGTGGCATGGGCAATTTCTGTAGATTTCTGGTCAGTGTCACCTGTGATCACAGTAGTGCCTGTCCCATCATTCATACCCTCAGCAGAGGCTGCAGTGATGTCATCATTTGGTTGAGCATGCAATAGAGATTTGACATATGTCCACACAGCCGTTTGATCACCCTCTGGCAAGAACTTCAGTGATTTGTACCGTGGGTCCAGAGCTGCTGCAATAATGTATGGTTGTTTGTGAAGATCACTGTCATGTTTGTATCTCTTGGTGAGATCATTCCTGACAGTTCTCTTGAAATCTGTGATGACATTGATATCGGTGGTATCATCTGAGAGGTGTTTTTAACCAGACCTGAGACTATAGGGCATATCATGCTCAAAGTTGGGAAATCTTCTGAGCAGACAACTGCTGTGGCCAGCTGCAGTGGTTTCAGAACAGGTGTTATCTCTTCTATTTGTTCGCCATATGTCATCACTTAGTTCCAGTACTCGGGCATCACCTTGCTTCGTGACTTTTTCATCATGGAGGACAGCAAGAATCGCCAATCGCTGCTCCAAGAGACATTGAAACATTAAATATGTTGAGTTCCACCTGGTGGCAACATCTTGCAACAGTGCATGTTCTACAATTCCCATCTGTTTCTGTTTAGTTTTCAATGCACTTGTTGCCAAGGCAGATTTCCTGAAATGTGTGGCAACACGTCTACCGGCACTCGCAGCATTAGAGATTGGGCCTAGATTAAGTCCAGCGTTTACACTTAACTGTAAGGTGTGTCCAAAACATCCTATGTGTGACCACTTTAATATTTGCATACACAGGACAATGTTAGACGCATTATCAGTTGTTACATCAGAAATATTCCCCTCGGATATTTTATATTTCTGTACATGTTCTTGGAGCACATTGGAAAGATGGTGTCCTGTGTGGCGATCATTTATTTCACTGGTACACAAACGTTTGTGGCGAAACAACCAGTTCCTATCAATATAATGAACTCTGATTGTGATATACCATTCTGCGGCACAACTTGTCCAAGCATCTGTTGTTAGGGCTACAGCTGTTTGTTCATTCAGTTCGTGTTGGAGTGTGCTATGGAGGGACTTGTAGTAATATTTTGTGTAGTTTCTAATCGTAGTGTGGCTTGGTACCTGGTAAGAGGGATCTAGTTTGGATACCAAATTACGAAACCCTGCGCCATTCACTATGCTCAGTGGCCTTATGTCTGTAGCACAAAATTCGACAATACTCTTGGTAATGTCTTGCCACTTCCCCTTTGGCATAGGCCTATTAAGGTTTCCAAATGTGAGCTGTGATTGTACTTTGGAAGTACCAGTACTGGTAGTTGCACCCTTATAATTGTCTGACATGTCTGATTCTAATGTAGATGGATGTCGAAATTTTAGATGATTTTTCATACTTGGCGTTGATCCAACATACGCGATTTTTGTCTGACATAAAGTACATTGTGTTTTCTTATTATCCTTAGTTAATTTAAAATGATTCCATACAGTCGATCGACGTCTATGACTATCCGTTTTAACGCTAGCTGACGATATTGCATAGTTTGTTTACATCTGCATTAGGGTACATGTTGTTTAACCGGGTACCCGGTTATGGATTTTATAACCGGGTACTCGCTAATTCGTAACCGTTGGCGAGTACTTGGTTACCCGTTTCAGCACTAACCAAGAGAAGACTATTTTTGGAAATTTATCATTGGAATGACTGGCTCTGCTGGCTATCCATTTGTCTAGACATTGCGCCAGCAAACACCCCCCCCCCCACCTCCACCAACCACAACCACCACCACCACCACCATCATCATCACCAACACACATCACCACCACCACCACCACCAGCATCAACACCACCACCCACCTCCCTCACCACCGCCGCCACTAGCACCAGCAGCAGTATGCTAATATGCGATACTGCTAGTTATATTTTGTGACCTTGTGCGTGTGTAGGTGCATGCCGCGGTGTGCGCCCTTGTGCGCATGTGTGTGCCAGAAGACTATTTTTGAAAATTTATCATTGGAATGACTGGCTCTGCTGGCTATCCATTTGTCTAGACAGTGCGACAGCAAACACCACCCACCAACCACCCACCACCGCCACCACATCATCATCATCATCAACACCATTACCCACCACCTTCACCACCACCAGTGCCACTAGCACCACCACCACGAGCACCACTGCCATCAACCACCACCGCATGTTGCGGGTTGTGACCGCCTGTTGTGGATTGTGGCAGCATTTTGTAGTTGCATGTTGCAGTTTTGCAGTTGCATGTTGCAGATTTGTGGGCGCATATTGAGGATGGCAACAAGTGTATGTACATGCCTGAACACACCTACACATCAAAATGCATGTGTACATGTGCTGCCGCATGCAGGCCGCATGTTGCGGATTTGCGGCCCCAGTTTGCGGGTTTGTGGCCCCATGTTGTGGATGGCAACAAGTGTATGCATGTGCCTGAACACACCTAACTGCTAAAATGCATGTGTACATGTGCTGCCGCATGCGGGCCGCATGTTGCGGATTTCCAGGCATATGTTGCGGATTTGCGGGCGCATGTTGTGGATTTGCAGCCACAGTATATATAATCCTATAAACGGTACAAATTCAATCCCTTTTCTCATTCCAGTTTAAACATCGCAAAGTGGTTGGACGTGTAACTGCAGAGTAGTTAGGTAGCCTTAGGCAGTCAGATTTCTTTGAAGAACCTTGTAAGTTGAATACTTGTTGGATTTAGCCTATAATCAATATGCCGAGACATAAATGTTTTGAATGTGATTCAACTTTTAATAGGTCAAATGACCTGAAGCGGCATAAGATCCGATTCCATAGCGATGAAGATAGTGAAAATCTAGACAGTGAAGATGAAGAAATGACACAGATGAATAATGAAGATGGTGAGCCAGCGGAGTTGGAGAATGAAGCTGGTGATGACTCAGCGGTGTCTGAGAGTGAAGATGAAGGTGAAGATGAAAAAGAAGCCATACATAATGAGGAACTATTTACCATATTCCAAAATATTAAGCCGGTCTTAGACGCTGAACAATCAGGTTTAGAAGATGAGGATGGTGAAGTGAATACAGACCCAAATGGTGTAGGCAATGTGTCTATTTCCGTATATGCTGATGCTTTAGTTACAAAGTGTATAGACATAATGTTCCAGTGGAGAAGATTACAGAACTCTATGCTCATTAAAATAATTCGTCGGGAAACTAAAGATTTTATCACCGAGGGGTACGCATATGATGAAGCAGTCTTCTCAGCTTTTCGAAAAAGAGAGTTTCTAATCAAGAAGTACATAAGGAACTATCTAGATGCTGACGATAATGATGATGATTCTGATGATGATGGATCTGATCCATAAGGAATCAGTCATCGGTAAATGGATCTCCAGAACATTGACTATTTGTTTATGCTACAGTAACTATATGTTTTATCATATGTAATATTTTCTTCAATGTAAAAATATGGATACAAATAAAACGTTGGTTCTTTGTGTGCATGTTGATTTGATGATTGTAGCTTCCCAGCCGGGTCACCACCACGCCCCCCCCCCCACCCCACATCCCTCGACATACAAATCGGAGTGGGTGCTGTTGAACTTGGTGGTGATGATGGTGGGGTTGGCGGTTGGTGGAAATAGGTGTTGTGGTGGATGATGGTGGTGGGGTTAATACTTGGTGTTGGGTGTTGGTGCTTAGTGGGTGGTGGTGCTGGTGGTTATAGAGGGATGGTGGTGATGGTGGTGGTGTTAGTGGTGGTGATGGTGGTGATGATGGTCGGTATTGGTAGTAGGTGGTTGAGGCCACAATGTCTAGACAATGATTAGCCAACTGTATTATTTTTGTTGTCGGGGTCTTATTGACTAGGCACTCATAATGCATTCATACTGTGTGTACATGGACATGGTAATTTTTCCTAGTTTTATTACCTTTAACTGGCTGACTGGCGAGGTGTTACCGACATTCCAGGGATCTACATCCTAGCAAAATATTTTGTAAACGATTTGAGCAAAAGTTGATGCTAACACCGCAGTCAAATTATTTTTTAAATATTCACCAAATATCTTGGAAACGATTTTATAGAAATTGTTGCTAACACCACAGTCAAATTATTTTCGAAATATTCGTACAGGAATAACGCGCATTGCCGGCTGATGCCTTGTAAACAAGTATGCTAGTACACCCCATCCCTTGTGCCAGTCAGAGTTCGGCCGCGCTAGCATACATCATCCCTCCTCCTCCTCACTCGTTCGACCTCAATTATGCGACCACCTCTACAGTCATTCCAGGGATGTTATTTTCTGATTTTTCAAACCTAAATCATGGAGCATTGGTGGTTTAAGCGAATAGTGTTGATACTAATTTGACATAGGAAGCTACAATTCACACTAGTGCCTTCATACGCACAAACTCTTTAAAAAAGTGCTGTTCAATGCGACAATTTGACATAGGGAGCCACAATTCTGCTTAGTTTCAAAATACTTTTTACTACAACCACGAGGGAGCGCATCGACCACCTAATTAATACGTTAAACAATACAAGGGTGCTCGTCATTATTCGTCAACGATGACGATGGTGGACATTGTTCACCACCATTTTTATAACAATTTTTAAAATTTATGACTGTCGCTTTAAAGACCACTCCTTAAATACGAGATGCATGATTATTATCTATATAATATTATACATACAACATCGCTTGGTTTACCTATATATTGCCCACATAGAGATGTACTTTGCTCTGTTTTTTTGAAAACTAAATGATTCGTAGGAAGTCACTTAGTTTCATGTTTGACGGTTTTAGATGAAGGTTAACGCATTTGCATACAAATTGAAGGATTAAAAGCGAATCATAGATGCTTTATGCACAATAACGAGGTGGTCGGAGAAAAAATATTTCCCTGAATACTTTTTTAACACGCACGCGTTAACCATTTAACAAACTGATCCATCGCGTCTAGCTCGTGAACATATCCAATATTTTCACCTGCATGTATGTGTCATTATATGGAGCCCAGTACGCGACAGTTTTTGATAGGTCGATAGTCATCCCACGTGATATTCCTTATATTTTTGTAGTAGAGCGATGTAGTATAAATGTAAATGTTAATGTACATTCTGCTAAAATGGCCAGCAGTACAAACCTGGACGGATCAGACACTGGTTATGTGCGATGTCGTTGGTGTTCCATCGACATCCGCGACACCATATGCCGACGGTCGAAACACGAAAGGGTCTGTAGGCGTATGATCAAGAAGACAGAACCTAAAGAGATGGTGTACACCTGCAATGAGTACTATTGTCTATTACCAATCAAACAGTATCCACATGGGTGTCCTGTAATCGGTGATACTCCGACTGATATACAAAAAGCAAACATGACGCAGTTTGTTACCAAACTGACAACCACACCTGTGCGGATCTGCGAATACTGAGACCTATCTCAAAACACGGCCCTTTTCAGGGCCCACAAATCATTTGAAAGAGAACTCTTTATCTGTACAAAAAATAAAATAATGTAATAAAGTTTTTACACACAACAACTCTCTTCACACATGCATACACAAGCACACATTCTGATCCGTCAAAAGCGGTCGATGGACGCTACTGTTCTAAATGGCCATCTGTACGCTATTGTTCGTGGTCGACTAATGCATTGACGTTGTCTGGGAACGCATTTTGTTCATATTTTTGAAAATTTAATAATTAAATGACTGCCACTTTAAAGACATAAATACGATAGATAAAACTATCTATATAATAATATTCAACATCTAAAACTAGGAAAATTTTTTGAAAATTAAATGACTGGGGAACACATTTTGTTCATATTTTTGAAAATTTAATAGTTAAATGACTTCCACTTTAAAGAATCACCTTAAATACGTAAGATAAAATTATATATATATAATATTATACATACAACGTAGATCACTATTTCCCGTGTAATGCAACGCTCTGATTTTTTTTGAAAATTAAATGACTGGGAGTTTGTTCATATTTTTAAAAGATTTAATAATTAAATGATTGCCGCTTTAAACACATAGATACGGTGGATAAAATTATCTATATAATATTATACAACATCGATCGTCAACGATGACCATTTCCATAAAAATTTTGAAAATTTAATAATTAAATGACTGCTATTTTTTAAATGACTTAAACCACGGAGGGGGTTGATGGTGACTAAACCAACAGCGGCTTACAATAAATTATTTTCAAAATATTCGTACAGAGATATCGCAAGACGACGCCTCAGCGAATACGCCAGCCATCCTCCTCATCCCTCACGACACCTCTACCAGCAACCACCTTTATGCATTTTCATAAAGGACCAC
The DNA here is from genome assembly GCA_034401795.1 of Chaetoderma sp. LZ-2023a. Classification (NCBI taxonomy): domain Eukaryota; kingdom Metazoa; phylum Mollusca; class Caudofoveata; order Chaetodermatida; family Chaetodermatidae; genus Chaetoderma; species Chaetoderma sp. LZ-2023a. The sequence goes on along the minus strand of CM067371.1, from coordinate 136,537,519 downwards.
CAGGCGAATAAATGCGCGCTCATGCGTAGAGAACAGTGTCAGGCAGAGGGTGGCCGAGATAGCATTCCTCATCCCTCCTCCTCTGCCTCCTTCGACCTCCGTTATCAGACCACCTCTCTAACATACTATCGACTATTAAGTATTTAAAAACAAATTCAGCCAAATCGTTTTCAAAATATTCACCCACCACTCACATTATCAAAATATTCAGCAACCACTCAAATTATCAAAATATTCAGCAACAAATTATCAAAATATTCAGCAACCAATTATCAAAATATTCAGCAACCACTCAAATTATCAAAATATTTAGCTACCACTCAAATTATCAAAATATTCAGCAACTACTCAAATTATCAAAATATTCATCAACACTCAAATGACTAAATATTCAGCAACCACTCAAATTATCAAAATATTCAGCAACGCTCAAATTATTTTCAAAATTTCATTCGCATCTACTTCCTATTATCAGACCACCTCTTAAACTCTATTATTTTTACCTTACATACTACACTACCATGGTAGATAACCACGGAGGGGGCGTGCGCCGCTAAGTTAAAACGTAAAATACCAAACTTTTAGGGGTTAACATTTTCAGGACATCCAACTGGTTTTTACCAGGAATATACGAAATAGAGATTCTCAAGTGTGCGAATATAGACGGCATTGCTCGTAAATCTCGCTACCATCTGGGGATGGATGACATTGTTCTCACATACCAGTGCGCCATTGTTCTCAAACCTCGAAATCATGTGGGGCTGGACGCCATTGTTCTCAAAATACATTTCCTTTGTGTGCGTATGGACGCCATTGTTCTCCATACGATCACCATTGTTCTCAAAGACCTCCTGCTGAGAAGAACAATAGCGTCTATAACAACCCCCCCCCCCCCCCCATTAATACTAGCAAGGCAGTCAGTCCAGTGGCAAAATCTTCAAAGAATTGTCCCATCCACGTCCGCAAGTAGACACTTTCCAAACCATGTGCAGGAGCCGTTTTCAGTCTCCATGATAGTTAATCCTTGAGCACACTAGCTAGCCAAAATATAGAAGCGAACCAGATTGAGAGGGTAGCGCATGGAGAAATATCGAGAGCCGTCCATGGAGTGCCAGTGTACTAATGGTGCTTAGTAATCAGACTATTTTAGATTAGAGCTGAAGGATCATTTAAAGCGACTAGTTGAGTCGATGTACAGGCAGAGAAGGTCTGATACCTTAATGTTAGTCTCTTCACTCGCATTGATGTCACCGAATAAAAAATGTTGAACGGTTAGAGGTATGAGAAAGATATGGTTTGAGATGAGATTATTTGAGAAAGTGTCTCTTTGATCTGCGTAAAAGGGGCGGTGAAACAAGTAATGCTGATTGGCTTCGTCAGCGTGCCCACAGTTGTACCGACGAGAATCCGACAGAAAGTTTTCAACTAAATGACCGTTTAGGTTGCTACACCCGTTTCAGAGTCTGGCTAAGGCACTATTCGCTGGCCTTTGTCCTTTATAGTAGCACAGTGGGGAAGGTTGTGTGTGGTTCATGGCTTTCAGCTTGCTTTTAAATTCTGATAATGTGCTAGCCATTCTAACTGGTTGTGGTAACGCTTTCTGGGAACGGATTGTTTCCGGAAAGAATGATCTATTATGGGTCGCGGTTCGGCATCTGTATGTTGTGATGCGGTTTGGATGACGGATATTGTATGGATTCCATGTCTGGGATAGTGGAGGAAGCTAATCATTCAGTGGTTCTGAAGTCATTTCATTTATAATCTTACAGAACATAATTAGTCTGTGTGTTTTGCGTCTATGCGTCAGTGTTTCAAATTCGGTGTCCGTATACAAATGATTAGTACTAGCAATTAGTGTAAGTCCGCTTATTGTTCTGAGTGCGTCATTTTGAATGTTTTCCAATCTATCCACAAGATATTGCGGTAAATTATCCCAAACCACGTCTGCATATTCTAGGGATGGCCTAACGAAGCTTGTATACATGATTTGGAGGCATTCCCAGTCACGTATATATATTTTAGGCATTTAAGTATGGACAGTTTGCGTTGGACATTGGATATGATGGATTTCGCATGTGATAGCCATTGGGCTCTACAACTAAACGTAACTCCAAGGTGTTTGGCATTAGTTGATGGAGAGATTTGAGAGTTTTTAAAAGTGACTGGGAAGATGGTAGGATCTGGGCGCAATGAGACGAGCATGGAGGTAGTTTTTGATGCGTTAAATTCAACTAACCAGGAGGTTGCCCATCTTCCGATTTTTTGACTGGATGGAAGGATGGGAACTTAAAAGGAGAAACGAGAAGCATGTAGCCAAGTGTCCGAAGACGCGTTTGAACATGCCTGTACCCATGTATTATCATCTATAGATGCAGTTGAAGTACCTGCTCCATGATCAGGGCAGCAGGGTTTCTTTATAATGTTCGGTTATCCGGGAACTGACTGAGTAATCTGTTTGGCTTAACCGGTGCACTGACCACGCAAATATATATAATTGGCATCGCCCCGTGCCTGCATGCCTGTTGCTTTGCATGTTCACAGTTGTATCTCAGAGACTACAGCAATAATTTGGCTCAAATTCTAACATAACAATGGCTGTTACTACCACATACTAGGCATTCCAAGCGTTGTTCGAGTTACGGATTTAAGTAAGTGATAGTTGATTTAGTAAAGTAAAAGAGTGAAATATATCTGTAAAATTTGATATTACCGCGCAGCGCGTATGACATCCCAGTTGCTTAGAAAGAGCAGCTCCATTCTTTAGCCGAGTCGCCCTGCTGCACCCCTTCGTTTTGAATTCCATAACCATGTATTTTAATTTAGTTAGGCTAAGTTAGATCAAAATGTATTTTACAGGGTAGTAATTGGCCTTTCCAGTTTATCCATCCATCCATCATATGACGTCATTCAATTCAACTCCTGGAGAGATTGCGATGGCTGGGGATGTTGAATACAGCTTATTTACAAAACAAAGGTTAGCTATTGTCAGATTTGCTTCTGAATGGCGCTGTCAGCTCGCAAAGCAAAGGTTCTCAATTTTCCAAGATGTGTTGCTATTTACAGAGGAGATCGGAGTGAAGTAGTTTTCCTGTCTTCTGAGATATTTTCGTCCTTAAATAACTGTTCATATGATAAATTGGCAAACACCTTTTACAGCCTTGGCTGTACATTACACGGCATGTGCCGTCACTTGACTACGACTAGCGCCCACCTGTAGGTCCTATATTTGATTATTTAGACTATTATACTTGTAGCCTACTTTGATTTTGAGCATGTTAAAACATACACCATGTATATTTACTTTAGCGCCATAGAAATATTCTGATAAGCAGTGACAGATTAATGTCCCGACGACATGTCCTAAACAGAACCACGTTTACCCCACGTAGCTCTGACCAAGGGGTGTGCTCATCGGGCAGTATGGAGATATTACTATATATATATACATGTAGATTCGGCTCAGGCTTATTAAAGGTTACACTAGACTGTAAGGTAATTAGACTGCATTATTTTACCGATATCTCTGTATTGGCGTCAGCGTGTGTCTGGAAGGCGTATTACCTGCCCTTAAGTGTAACAGCTTTATGCTAGGAAGAAGACAAGATTTGTGGGGGAAATTAGCCTAGAAACGATTTTGTATTTTTCTGACAGATAATCACATACAGCATCATATATTAAAACTCCCCATGATTTCCACTTGGGCAAACGTTTTTATGACCGTTTCAATTTCGAGGCATTTTAGACTGTTTGAAAATAGAGAAAACGTGGGTAGAGGTAAGACGTTTACATTTTTTACATTCCTCCTGTGAATAGAATTACCACATTTGGCGCAGATATACACAAATAGAAGTTCTATGTAATAAGCAACGGTGCAAAATCATCAAAACGTTGCGTCTGATTAAAATCTGAGATGGTCGACAAACTGGCGGGGAAAATCTATCATACAATTATTGGGTTACCGTATAACAATGCTATAGCTATCAAGGACATCCATTTTCTTATATCTGAGCCAGATTTTCGACAGAATTGATACGGTAGGCAAGTTTTACCTCGCAAATCTGATCAATATCTATGTTCTGTTCATTATAAGTATGCCCAGAGATATGAAGATTTCTACTAAAAGCATATTCCATGATCAATGTCCTTGTCCTGCTCGTCAGGAGGAATGTGTTCAGTATTCTTACATGATTCTCCTCGGCAACTTTCACAAGCCACAACAAACCTTAGTCCGTTTTTTCGTAGCAGGAACAGTGACTGGTACTGGACCTTTCCAGTCTTATCTAAGCCTCGCCCATATCTACCTAAGCTCTACCCACACCACGCTCATGTTGGGATCGATCGATCTCTCAACTACCTGACTATCAGTTTCCAGAAAACTATGCAGGTAAGCTGTTAAATATTTTGAAAATAATTCGACTGTGTGGTGTTGCTGCCTATGGCAGCAACAGCGCCCAGTCAAATAACAACGTGTCGGACTATTAAGCGTTAAAGACGGACTATTTCGAATCCTTCATGACGTCATGATTATGACGTCCGCCTACACGTCTCTTAGTTGATTATGACGTCATATGATGGATGGATAAACTAGAAAAGTGAATTGGTTACTTCTTGCAATCTTGTATTTACACCGGATACACTTAAGCACGCCTCTTTTTGCGGGGCACTCTCCACGTCTGTCATGATTGGTTATAATACGCCAGTGTCCAATTTCTATCCCCATTCACATGCCATGAGAATATTGTAATCCAATATTTCCCACCAAACAACCTGGAGCTGGACACGTAAACTATGAAAGTACGCTGAATGCTCAGTCAGTGGCAGTCTCTTGGGCTCTATCTTGGATGCCTTCACTACCATTTTCATGTATTTGCCATATCGGATTGTAGTGGGTGTCATATTCTCTGAAACTGAAAACTTGTGTTCCAGCGTGTCCAACTTCTTTTACTGAAGTCCTGACAACATATAACATATGAGAGTTCCAGTATCTCATTGGAACATATAACATATGAGAGTTCCAGTATCTCATTGGAACATATAACATATGAGAGTTCCAGTATCTCATTGGAACATATAACATATGAGAGTTCCAGTATCTCATTGGAACATATAACATATGAGAGTTCCAGTATCTCATTGGAACATATAACATATGAGAGTTCCAGTATCTCATTGGAACATATAACATATGAGAGTTCCAGTATCTCATTGGAACATATAACATATGAGAGTTACAGTATCTCATTGGAACATATAACATATGAGAGTTCCAGTATCTCATTGGAACATATAACATATGAGAGTTCCAGTATCTCATTGGAACATATAACATATGAGAGTTCCAGTATCTCATTGGAACATATAACATATGAGAGTTCCAGTATCTCATTGGAACATATAACATATGAGAGTTCCAGTATCTCATTGAAACATATAACATATGAGAGTTCCAGTATCACATTGGAACATATAACATATGAGAGTTCCAGTATCTCATTGGAACCGGGAAATACCTTCACTAACAATGGTGTTCTATGGCCGAACATAGCTGACGTTGTGTCGCAAACACTCCAGGTGTGCATCAGTAGAATGTGCTTGCGAACCACATCACCGACTTGATTACATGCTTCCCCGATACTAAATAATTATGCCATTGTTTTCTGTGTTAGCTTCTTCTCGTCCTTAATATACACGCCAGCCATGGGTTCTCTCTAGCGATATAGCATCATGACAAATTTTACCAGTGTCATGCACTAGTAGTAGTACTGATTGGTTGTTTCTAGCAGACCAAGGAGCAGATGACACGATAAGTGTGTCGGCATCACCATCACTAATTTTAACACACTGATTGTGTGGTCTGAAATGACTAGCGAGAAGGGTAATGAATTGTGTCTTGTTTTTGGTCATTTGCAAGCATTGCATTCTTATTATCACGAGACACAGATGTTTCAGATACAGGGATCTCTGCAGATATGTTTCCGCACGCTCGTGGTTTTTTTGTCGAGGGACAAGTATACCACCCATCGAATACTAATGCTACTAACTGTTCCATGACTTGGTCATATTGAAGATTGTCTGTTTTCGGGTCTGCTCGAATACCTACTACACCTTCGGAAAGAGTATGATGTTATGGTTGCTGCGACAACCTATCTTACCGAAGATGAAGCACTAATGATTACTGGCTCGCCTCTTCAATGATGGTATGAAGATATTTTAGTTAGTAATCTGGGCCTAATCTAACTATCACAAGATTCTCAGATAAGGTACAGTATTTCTCTGTACTCAGGAGTTAACTGATACACAACCAAACTCTTGCCTTGTATGTACAAGGTGATGTTTTTATTAATAACTTAACTTTACATTAACTACTAAATATAACAATGGTGAATTATACTTTCACGATTATAACAAATACTTTGACTTAAATAAACGATTTACTGCTAGTATCTAACTCTCCTCTTAATTTGAATTCTCGTAACGTAGCTTTACTTGTAACGGATTACTCCCAGAAACTTCTGGTCTGATTTACCACGCTTACGACTGTCGTAGCAACGATCTGCTACGGAATCACAGATGATGAAGATTAAAGATTTGAGAGACAAAGTGCCTCATATATACAGTTTACAGTTTCCTAAGTTCTATACATATTACGATATATAGATCTATATATATCGTAATACATAGTTTCTGTTCCCTCCATCCTTCTAGGTAGATATGATCATAGTTTGATTGGCCTACATATCATTGCCTCCAATCAACATCTGCTTATCTCTTCCTAGAAGTTCCTACCTATTCGTGTTGGTCGTCCTGACCAATCCCTGTTCGCCTATCTCTCGATTTCACTTTGAAACTCTATTCCTTTTGTTTCTCTGCCACAGAGGTTGATTCGATGCTCATTGATTATGACGTCATCTTGACTAATCAAACTCTGGGCTTCTCTTCTACGGAGATAATGTAAAACAGGGTCAAAGCGGTGTTGGCTGGTTCTGATTAGCTGCGATCTGTCAGCTAACTAACAACATTAGGGTATGTGTTGTTGTAGCATGCCTTTCTTTGATTGACATATAGTTGATATACAAATTTCGATTGTGTTATGAATTCCTACAGGACGCTACAATGCCTCTGTCCTGTCCCTTGCCTATCCTGGATAAGCCTGTAGGAAACGAACGTTAATAAGCACATGAGCTGTATGATCTCATTGCCAGCTGGTGTTGTTGTACTTGCTTAAGGGAGTCGGAATGCCGACCGTCAACAACTAATGTCAGTCTGTCACCTATACTTCCCATCGATTCCTAGCGATTCTTTTTACTCGAATATTTACTAAACTACTGGCCGAAACGACTGCGGAACATTATAAAAGTGTGTGCCGATCCCACAGCAACAACTTTCATCTTCAACTATTGACAGATTCCATCACTCAGAACCGTCGGTTCTACTTCAATTTATTTCATCCCTAACTCACTAGACAATTATTCTAGCTACAGTTTCGCATCAGTTTCGATACTGCTTTCTCCGAAGCTGTGTATCAGCAGCACTGGCCAATGTCAACCAGTGCAGCGTCCTAACACGTACATACATGACAACTATAATGCTACTCAGTTCATTAGCTCACCTGGTATTTTCAAAGATAAATTTCACTGAGGTCTTACCCGTAAATATAAGACATTCCGCGGGGTCATGACTTCCCACAAAACAATCCGATATCTACAATATGTTGTAGATTTGATTTCCTATATATAACTCATTGCAGTAAGTAGTAATCATCCGCCATCACTGACTGGCATACTGTTTACCTATATATAACTCATTGCAGTAAGTAGTAATCATCCGCCATCACTGACTGGCATACTGTATCATGAACCAGAATGTGATTTGAGAGATCTGTTTGGATCGCTTCAGCCAAATCCAACTTATGACCTTTGCTCATCAGACGATCATGGAAGAGATGTCGCCATGGACGTCATTTTGTACGCAAAATATGGCTCTACATTCTCATCTTCTCTCTGCGCATGAGCAGTGCATTGTATGAATTAGATGACCGGATAGATATTTACAGTGTTTGTTTCTCTATCGACCTTTCTATTTTAGCTATGCCCCGCCCATCTCTAGCTAAGCTCCGCCCACACCTCGTTCGTGTTGGGGTCGACTGATCTCTGCGAACTCCCTGACTATCAATTTCCTGAAAACTATACAGGTAAGCTGTTGAATATTTTGGAACTAATTTGACTGCGTGCTGTTGCTGCCTACAGCATGTTTATTAAATAGTGGAGACATACAATTCTTACAACGAGTCGGACTATTAAGAGCTAAAACGGTCCTAATAGAATCATTTATGACATAATGATTATGACGTCATCCTACACGCCACCTAGCTGATTATGACGGCATATGACGACAAATCATCGATGGATACTATGGAAAGGTGAATTGTGAGACCCCGTTTCAGATCCAGAAGAGTAAGCACTTATTGACTCTGTCTTATTGTTATCTAATAACACTTTATCCATCTAGAATTTGCTGCACATACATTCCTACCTTCTCAATCTCTTCGCAATTGATTCCATGTCCAGCAATGGCTGTTAGACCAGTTGACTGTGGGCAACGATTAGGCGAATCAGTGTTGAATGGATCATGAAGTCCCAGATTTTTTTGGTATCTCGGAAATCACGGTCTTTCCTGGATGTTCCCATTTACACATGTTTTACACTGGTGATATGTTTATGAAGTGTTATGGCTGTCAGAGAACCATGAACGGATGCACACTATGTATTCACTGTTTTCAAACACTTTCACACATACCACGGCCATGGGTCAATCCACCACAACATTTAATGAATTGCATTAGAACTTGGTCGATTACCAATATCGATCATAGTCCAGCGCAAAATCGTTCACTTCGGCGCACTATGTGAAAGCCGTCCTGAATAAATTTCTCATACAGCCATGGGTGTGACTTGTATAGTTAGGTAAAGCCCCACGCTTTTCGCATAGTTAATTTGACCAGTTGCTGCAAAAAGATTGAGAAGCATACGGACAGCATACAAATGATCTTCCCAAGCGCCACTTCCTTCCCTCATGATAAATTTCTTGATAACTCTTATGTACTCAAGATATTGAAACCATAATTTAGGCGCCCATGATTGAGTTTCTAATATAGAGTAGTAATCCGATGCAAGGATTGTATATCGGGTTTGAAAATTTAGTATTGGGATGAATTTGATACTGGATAACCCATGCATTGAGGCCTGATGTATGGAATGATCAGAATTCACCTTTCCAGAGTATCAATCTATCGATCTGACGTCATATGACGTCATAATCAGCTACGCGTCGAATAGGATGACGTCATAATCATTATGTCATAAATGATTCTATTTGTCCCGTCTTTAACTCATAATAGTCCGACACGTACGAATTGTATGTCTCTACTATTTAATAAACATGCTGTTGAATATTTTGGAACTAATTTGACTGGACGCTGTTCCTGCCGTTAGTTCCAAAATATTCAATAGCTTGCCTGTATATTTTTTTGGAAATTGATAGTCAGCGAGTTCAGAGATCGATCCCAACGCGAGCGAGGTGAGGGTGGAGCTTAGCTAGAGCTGGGCGGGGCACGGCTAAAAATAGAAAAGTACATTCCCTTACCACTAATGACTTCATCAGCTCCGATTCTGACCTTTCGTTTGCTTCGTGTATCAGTTGTCTGTGGATGCTGTCTATTTGGTGTAGACATAGCAATCATTCCCATCCCATGGAACGTCCCTTCTCCACGTAGTGTTCTGATAGTATGGTCTACATTATCGGCAGCCCATCGTGTGAAAACTGGGCATGGGTGAGGTAAAAGTCTTTTAACACTTTCGCTTTGTAAAACTGATTGTTTGTATAACATCACTTCCAGATACGAGATACAAAAACCTAGTTGATTAATTTCATCAATAAACCATTGAGAACTGAAAACATGATCCCATCATTAAACAATCCGAAAAGTATGTTAACTGGCACAATATGGTACTTGTCTGAATTGATTGGAGGATACAATGTCCAATACTAATACGGTTAACATTATCAGGTATTAAGCTTGGTGTCAATAACCGTCTGCCTTTCTCAATGTCCTTGGGCTCATCTGATGAAGGATATGTTTCCTTAACACATTATCTGTATCGCTTCTCTCATAATTTTAACTGCTGCAACCATGATTCGCTCCGCTTCTTTCGATGAATGCTCATCTCTACCAGCCTACCACCTTTCATGGATGCAGCCATGTTCTTGAAACAAATTGTGGCGCGCCGCGCCCGCCGCCACGGACGCTTGCTGCTGCCGCTGCTGCTGCCGCTGCTACGCCTCCGCCGCTCCGCTTCGGCTGCGCCGCGCAGGCGCGTCGCCGACTCCCGCAATCTAAAAATAGAGGAGTGGCTTCTACGGGAACACACCTCTAGTGTATTGACCGGCCATCTTATTACGTCATCACAACGACTAGACTGTTACACAGACTCCGCTCCAGCGACCAGACATATCGGGAGCCAGTCCATCTCCGTAGCGGACTGTAAAAGGAACACTATGGATCGTGTTGATTTTGGTACTAGCTTAACACAGACATTAAAATCGATTTGATCCACCTAGTGGTTCGTGTGATATCAACATCCACGCACCGTCAGCAAATTTTTGACCTCATTTTGTGTGCGACAGACGTGCAACAGATTTGAATTTTACGACGAATTCAGAATGACTATTTTTTTGTTAACTACTTGTCATACAGACTACTATAGGCTTCATATCATCTCGTTTTATGTGAATTAATATTGTCTGGTATAAGAAGAGTAGCGCCCGTGCCCTTTTAAGTTTCAGTTCTCTCTACCACCATATTCTGGTGGAAATCACTACGCCAATGGCTACTCAATACATACGAGATACTTTTCTCGATCTCGAATCGAAGGAGATCTCGCGAGATACGAATGCGACTCCCGACAACTGGGAGCGACAGCTTCCGCCAGACGACGACGACGACACATCCGCCTGGCACGTCATCTGCAACCACGGGGGCCTCAGTGACCTTCTGCCTGACGGGGAAGGGGGAGGGACTGGATCGACCACAGACATTTGCTGACTACGGAACGGGTCAGCAGAACCAAATGGTTCTCGTGGGGCCGAGTGCGCATTCACAATACAAGCAATCCTCATATTATGAAACAGAAAATCCTACGGATTATTGTGTTAAAATTACTATTCTAGGACAGTAAATACTCTTCCTAGAAGTATAGTGGTGTTAATCATGGCACACGTTAAATACTTACGGTTAGAGAAATATATAGTAATCAGCTATACAACATTAATTAAATAATGAACTAATAATAACACACCATGTCCGAAGATATATAAATATATAAATGTAACGAATTGTTCCAGAAAATGGATGGGTCTTTACACACGGTTAACAATGTCTGAGTCCGGCTGTGGGGTTGAGGTGGGGTGGATGGATTGGGTGGGTGTGTGTGTGTGTGTGGGTGGGGGTGGTGTTAGTGCTCACTTCTTCACTGGAATCATCTGAAGTCCCACGGGGCGGTGGAGTGTGCGTGCGTGCGTGCGTGCGTGCGTGCGTGCGTGCGTGCGTGCGTGCGTGCGTGCGTGCGTGCGTGTGTAAATGAGGGTAGTTTGAGAGGGACTGTTTACTGTCACCGGCATGGGGTCAGTAGGTCCTCCCCCGGGAAAATTTGAAATTTAGATGCTCTGAGAAGCCGTTTCCAGAATTCTGAGTGACAAAAATTATTTTATTTTTCTTTCGGAAATGTATTAATATTATGGACGAACCCAGAAAACTTTGAAGGCGTTGTCCCAAGAATGTGATCTAGGCGTCATCTGGATGCTATCAAAAACCATCTGCTACATTTCTGTGGGTAAAATGAACTTTCAGTTAGCTATCAAACGATTCATTTTTAATCATTTTCGTATGAAAAACCATCTACATGGTATTATTATTATTTGTGAGAAAATTCATACATTTAGGTTTACCCGCATTGTATGAACTATGGTCCTCACCACATACCCACAGAGGCCAATTATCTGAATAATTATCTTAGACTATAACTTTACGACATATCTTTTGCCCATGAACTGGTCACGGGGTGGCCATTCTTTAGCGTCACCAAAATAATTCGTGACCTTGGGATGGGAAGAGAGCCTAAGTAAAACAGGAGTGCAACGAAAACAGATCAAACAGGGGCGGATCCAGGAATTCTTTAGGGCAGGGTGCATGAAAATGGGAACCAATCAAACGCCAGGACCAACGTTAGTCAAACCAGACAAAAGTTAAATAACGTGGTTACAAGAGACATTTATTTTGATAGGCGAAATAGTGTGTGGTCGATATTGTCAGAAATAGCAGAAAACGTTGTCGGAAAAGGCACCGAAAAGGAAATGCCCGTATTCTCGGCCGAACAAAATATAGTGTAAAACAACTCACTTTCTTGAATATATTTGGATATTTAATAGCATATGACAAAATATTGATGAGTGAAGAATCTACTATCTCGGTACGTCGGCATAACTTGTCTACTATGAATGGGATAGATACAATATGATTTTTAAATACAAGGTATTTCACAGTTTGATTATTCTATCAATTGTCTGCGTGTATTTCAATGGGTGTTCACTGTTCTTAATGGGTACCCGACCATATCTTAGTTGTCAAAATTCTACTACTAAAATGATGGGAGGACGAATAGCCAGCTAAGATTTGGCCACGTTGACGTTGCAACATAAAGAGAAATTTTGTGAATTCTGCTGTACTTAGAATCAATTTCCGCGATTCTGAGTTGCAAAAGAGCATACTTAGTTTGGTTCCAAGTTAAAATGTTATGGTTGATGTTAAAAGGGGTGGGGTGTATTGTAGGTTTTGACAAAATTAGGGGTTGGGTGTACAGACAGGCAGGCAGGGAGGCGGGTAGGCAGGTAGGCCGACAGGCAGGCAGGCAGGCAGGGAGGCAGACAGACACGCAAACATGAGTACCGTAATAATATGAAATAATATACTCTCAGCGCGACCTGGTCAGTGACATGTTCCTCCCGTCATATTGTTACGTGTAATGGATCAGTCAAAGCATTCCGTGAGCGGGGTAGCGCATAAATCAAAACCATGTCAAAGAAAAAATTACTACTGCCAGTATGCATCCAAATGGGTCACAAATCAAATTGTCAGTAAATCAGTATATCCGATATGTGAAAGCTAGTCCTCTAATCCAGGATTTAGGCTACGTCTTGTCTCATTGGTCCATCGGAAAGCGCCCTGTGATGCTGATGCTATGGGGGGGGGCGATTGCAGGATGGAAGAGGGATGGTAGATTATTGTACAATATCTTAGGGTGGCATTTGGCTTAGTACTCCGTGTGCTTTATGCTTAGTCCAAAGACTAAACGTGTTGCTTGACTTTTCTGATAAAATGGTGCCCTTTGATCACCAGATGTAGGTCCTGCTTACATAGCAATGACGGGAGAGGAGGTGCTTAAGAGTCACTCTCCAATTACATTTCTTTCTGCAGAGGACGCTCTCATGCTAGCTTGGTACTCTGGCTGAAGCTTGGTATAGAAGAAACACTCCAACACAATGGCTGGAGTGGAGAGTTCCTTCTAGGAAGGAAAATTCTGACTTGATAGTGGAAGGCACTTACCTGCACAAAGACGTGTTGGGGTGCTTCTAAGAGCGACGAATATGGCCGGATCGTCCTCTTGGAGGAAGGAGTGCAGTTTTCAGACTGGTGAACTCCATGGCTACACTCGTACTGTTCTTGGTGGAAATGTCAAAAGCTTCTTCCGTTGACAGTTCACGGCAGAATGCCAGGCTATAGCCATTCGCCACTTTGAACCTCATAATAGACTGGCTTCAGATTGATCTAGGTGCCACCCAAAGGGGTCATTAATGAGATTTTTTTTTTCATACCCATATCATTTATCTGAATAGAAAACTTCAGGTAAATGTAGATCTTTGGCTGAGTTTGGAAAATAAAGAGCGTTTTCAGAGTGGCCGATGGTCCCAGTTGCATTCGTGAACTAGTAAATTACTGCCTAAACCTTGGCATACCGCATAGCAAACTAAAGCTCACTTGAATGTATTGTTGAAAATGTGGTTTAATCGTAGATTCGACCACAATGGTTAATGTTAGATGGGGGACAGAAATTAGGCTAATGCTCGTAAATTGTCAAACGATGCCATTTATTATTATTTCATGTCGAAATATACCATGTTGCATATGAAAATGAAAGTTGGCGAGAAGCATTATTATAAATATCATTTATTCTTGGTTTGCAGTCTGTTGTAATGTGAAGTGATATATGTTAAATCTGGATGAAGATGCGTGACATATGTTAAATCTGAATGAAGATGCGTGACTATGTTAAATCTGAATGAAGATGCGTGACATATGTTGTTAGAAATGCAATACTTTAAAACCATGATTTCCCATTAAAGATCTTCGGTTGGAGCCTAACTCGATATGAACAGTCTAAAGTATAATTTTCTTTGTTAATATGGCTAACATATAATATTTTAAACAACTTTTGTTTGTTTTGTTTCGGATGACACGATGACTTTGTAGAGTGTGTCCGTTATGCATCACCAAACTATAGATACAGTGAACTGATAGTACTTTCACCAAATGCCCACTCATGCTTGCTTGAATTAATGTAAATTTAAAATTGACCAAGGTGGCCAAAATGAACTCAAAGAACGGACTACGCTTAATCCTGTTCACATTGATCCTGAAAGCCATGGCATTCGTATGGAACCCGCTTATAAGGATTTCACGCTTAACATCTGACAGTCAAAACGAGTCTGCAGATGGCAAGAGCAAGTCAACCAAAAAGAAATTGCAATCATCATCTGAAACTACAGCATTTCATATTCTTTTTGCGGACCATTGCTACTTCTGGAAAAAGCAAAAGAAGCAAGTATTTGGAACAGCTCAGTTTTCACACAAATTATCACGTGGGCCTACATCTTCAGAAGAATCAATGGACCTTTCCATTTTTAACTATGCCCCGCCCATCACTAGCTAAGCTCCACCCACACCTCGCCGTGTTGGGATTGATCGATCTCTGAACACCCTGACTATCAATTTCCAAAAAATACACATTTAAGCTGTTGAATATATTGAAACCAATTTGACTGGGTGCTGTTGCTGCCTATGGCAGCAACAGCGCCCAGTCAAATTAGGTTCAAAATATTCAACAGAATATTTATTAAATAGTAAAAGCAAACAATGTGTACATAGCCCGTCTTCAAATATGCGTTCGTGGCGTACTTATCTACGTCATTCATGACGTCATTCATTATGATATCATTGTACACATCACGCAGTTCATCACGACGTCATATGATGGGTGGGTACTCTGGAAAGATGAATTAAGAGTGCTGACGAGGAACTAGACAATCTAGGTTCGACTCGCTAACTATAGTCAGTTTGCTGGTTTACTGATCATGCGCGGTTGCTATGCCCAGTCGAACTTGATCGTAGTCGACTATAGTTCGTTAGTACCCGGTTCCCTATTGAATTACTATTGCAGAAAATTTGGAACCGGATACCAGTCTCCATTAACCCTTTCTGTCGTCTGTTTTGATGACCTACGAAAATGGGTTATTTTTGTCCGCTAAGACGTCAAAAAGCGTTCATAACATGGGAAGGAATTTGGGCTCGGGAACATTGGCATACAATGGGAAAGCATAATTTCATCAAACCTAAGTTATTTAGTGAAATATTTACACTTTTATACGCATTTATTCGTGGCAAGCGATCGGTGTCCGCCGTTTTGAAATTTACACAAATATCGGACTATCCATCTGAACCGAGGTCGGGTGCTCGGTTGACTATAGTTGACTAGCTAGTTAACTATTTGAAGTTCGGCTGGTACTCTAGTTAGCTATAGCTAACTATGGTTAGGAGTCGAACTTGACCATAGTTGTACTCCGTGATATCCAAGGGGTAGCTCTTGCAAGGCGATTTCAAGTTCATGATACATAGAGTCCTGGAGACTTCATCATACAAAAGCTTGTGTGATTTCAGCTTGGTCAGTTTCCATTTGAGAAACTGAATTATAGTCAACACAGTGACCTAAATCAGATACAAATCATAATTTATAATAAGAGTTTATTGCCCTGTGAGATTATGCAAACCATGACCTAGAAGAGAATGATTCATTGTTAGGATTTTACCTTGGGTAACTCTATGGACACGGTCCCTGGAATATGACTGAACATATGGACACGGTCGCTGGAATATGACTGAACATATGGACACGATCGCTGGAATATGACTGCACATATGGACACGGTCGCTGGAATATGACTGAACATATGGACACGGTCGCTGGAATATGACTGAACGTATGGACACGGTCACTGGAATATGACTGAACATATGGACACGGTCGCTGGAATGTGACTGAACATATGGACACGATCGCTGGAATATGACTGAACATATGGACACTGTCGCTGGAATATGACTGAACATAGTGCTTAGCTTTACATGACCAGGAGTTTCAAGGACCTCTTCAAGAAATAAGAGTACTGATTGGTGGATTTCTTAATTTTTGGCTTTTAATGCTTGTCTACATGGAGGCCATTGCGATTCATTGTATTCTTCAGGGAATTTTAATATGTCTTCTTTAATTAAAGGGGGACACAAGAATGGTCGCCATCGTTTGCATAAAACACGTAGTTTTATCGTAGAGCCTACATTTAAGCCACTGTGTAAAACTTTCAAGTGACATTTATATATAAATCCGATTAAAATGGTGTTAAAAACACTATGTTGCTATAATTTTCTGCGAGTTAATTAAACCTATGACGTCATAGGTTGAATCCCATCCTACAAGAACCATGATAACGACACTCTGAAGGCAGGAGTGCATGCACTTGGATGGTGACATTTCTATCGGTGATAATGCTATCGACATCATTTATATATGTACAGATTGAAGAGATTAAGACGTTTATCACACTATCGCAACTTTATGGAAAATATTTGCTATTTTCATACATTAGTTGCCGAACCTTAAGATGGCCAATTTCTATGAAGATACCTGCCAATTACATGAATATTACAATATCTCAGGAAGTTGTGAGGCTAGTATGAGAACATAAGTACCTAAATATGGACTGGATGTGTGTAAGAACAATTTAAACTCTCATATTAATAGATGAAATGTTAATAACATTATCTGCCGTAGCGCCAGTGAGAGGGTTAATTCAAAAGTGGCAATTATATTGATATGCCTGTACTAGCCCATCATTCATTCATTTATCTAAAGATCAAAACCTGATGTCAAAATCGGCACCGTCAGAGAAATCAGACAAAGGGTTGTTGTTATTATATATTCTTCAACATTTCCGCAAATATAGTTTATATATTCCTAACACTCCTGAAGAGAAACACCCTATAAAATGCAATTCGCAATTTTATTGCGATAGTGTTGGATGCCAGCGGTAAATGCATCACATGTTTAAATAACGAAGATATATATTTCTAATTTAAGCACAGAGCATACAATTATATTTTTGAAAACGTTGTGGTCTGTAGATTCATTTTATACAACGTAGTATAGAGGGTCTGGTGTTTCCCCTTAGGTTTGCATCATTGAGGATTTTGTTTTGGGTGATGGCATGGAAGTGATCCCTTCTTTACGTACAACAATCTCAGAGCTAATACCATCGATTTTCCAAAAAAATGTGATAAATATGGGAGCTCTTTCAAAGTTTAATGCTTCAGTTTATTTCGGCAAAGAGCACCGCCATCACGGCCATCATGGTACAATGAGTGAATCACGTTCATTGATATGCCTTTGGGCATTTTCAATTATTTTACTCTAAATCGCTCACTTTACCAATTCAAAGATGCCAAATTCATCGGTTAATGACGTTCCACATTCTGTTTCTTCTGCTTTTCGAAGATAATTCACCTTCCCAGTTTATCCATCCATCATATGACATCATAATCAACTAAGTGGCGTCTAGGCTGACATAATCATGACGTCATGAATGATTCGACATAGTCCGTCTTTAATGCTTAATAATCCGACACGTTGTACAAATTGTACGTTTTTGCTATTTAATAAACATGCCATAGGCATCAACAGCATCCAGTCGAATTAGTTTCAAAATATTCAACAGCTTACCTGTATAGTTTTCTGTAAATTGATAGTCATGTAGTTCATGGATCGATCAACCACAACACGAGCGATGTGTGGGTGAAGCTTAGCTAGAGATGGGCGGGGCATGGCTAAGACTTGAAAGGTCCATTACGCCTGCAATTCTCATGAACTTAAACACATTAACTAGCATGTCAAGGAGTACACATATATGGACCCGGTCCTTTAGCAGCACTCTCGATTGATTCTTCTGTAGACATAGATGTTACATGTATTTGTGTGAAAACTAAATCTTTCCACAAACTTGCTTATATTTATAACAAGTAACGGATAATAATAGTCTCTAACGCTGAGCAATTAATGAGCTTCAGGACAGAAATCTTATATGAGGATCTACCTTTCCTCGGGTGCTTAGATTCCCGTTGTAAACTTGATTTAACCCTTTAACACTCATATCAGCCAAAAACGACTCCTGCAGTAGTCTTGAGAACTGTCCATTTGCAGACCGAGAGAAGACTATTTTTGAAATTTTACCACTGGATTGACTGGCTCGATAACCGGTCTGCCAATGAACATTTCTATGAGAAACTTGATGTTTTCTTGAACAAATTCAAGTGTTAAAGGGTTAGTATATGCCCTTATCGGCTCATGAACTAAACCTATTTTATTTCTTCCATAGATCTATATCCCACATCAGCAGAACTCAATCAAACAACGAAAGGTGGTTTACATATGGGCAGTTTTACAGTCCTGAGCCCATTTGAAATCTGACCATTTTCTGATGATTTACTTGATAACGCTTTTATGATAATAGACATTTGAAATTGCATAAATTCAATGTGTGTTAACTCTAATAGAACCAAAAATGTACTCAAAATATCTGAGGTGACTGAGTAATGGCGATTTTACCTCTTAAATAACTTCAAAATGTTGTCTCATTTGAGAAATAAACTACTTAGATGTGTGTAAATGTGCATATTTGTAGTCATAAACTAAGTCAATGATTTATTTATAGCAAGATTGGTGTGTTTTGTAAACAATATAAATCATATAATAGTGTGTTGGAAATTTTTGCCAAAAACAATAGCGATACTAAGCATACTGCACAACATGACCTTTCCGTCAAACAAAATGTCCTTTCCGACACAAACTGTGCAACACCATTTTATCCATTATATTGTATATATTTAGAACTAAGACAATTCCTGCAGCAATTGGGAGGTATTTGTCACAATAAATAAAATAAGGAAAATTAAATTTAGTCTTTGGTTAGCAAGTAACATAGCATGTAAAATAAAGTAGATTTCAGACACATCAGATTTGTCCATGCCAATTACAAATAAATATAAAGACCAAGATCTTATGGGCTGGAATTGGTGCCTTAGGTTTCACTGAATATATATATATAAAGAGGTGGATAACGAACAAAAGTAACAAACATATATGCACAGCAATGGTCTCGTTTTATGATGATGCTCAGGAAGACCAGGAGATGATAACATAAATGAGGGAGAAGAAAAAGAACAATCCAGAATGTACCATGATGGACAATTACAGACGAACCAACTAAATAAAGGGAAAGCAGAAACAGAAAAGTGCACAATCTCGGTGGAGAGACAAGTAAATGGAAAATATTTCTCAAGAACCAAGCAGAGCAGATACAACTTCGATAACTGAGGACATATGCACAAGCGGTTGAGACTTTAGTCAACAGAACAGTCGAAAAAAGGAAACAGCTTAACAATATAGCATTGGTGATAAAGACTCAAGAAGTAAGAAGTAGATCAAAACAGAGATTGGGTGTAACAAGGGTCTCTTGGACAAAAAAGCAAAGAACAAACGGTTGTGAGATCGTCGCTTTTTCATCAATTAAAGGAAGATACTTCATCTGATGAAATAATCATCTGTTGCTACAAAGCGTGTAAGAATGACAAATTATTGTCGAATGCTCTATGCACCACCCATAAGCAAAATCTGAAAATAAATGATGTTGTTGACATATGAATGTGTGCAGCAGAGATCAGCGAGAATTACCTGAATCAGTCATGCAGTAGACCATCATGGCATGTTCTGAAAGCCTCAAAGATCATTGCTAAACATTTGTCAATCTTCAGGGGATATCAATATTATCTACCACATATTGAAGGAATAAAGAAAATACACTCAAGGAACACAAGAAAGAGTTTTTAAGTAGTAAACTTGCTGAGGCAAGAGGTGAAGATGATTGTCACTGACCTGGAATATGACCTTCGAAAGATATTTCCAGACTACTCAGGGTCAGATTTCATCAAGATCAATACACCAAGGTCCATAAAGTATAGTCCCCCCACCCACCCACCCAACCAATCATTTGCTATCATGCTCCCTTTCTCTGAGATTTCTGTCATCAAGACTAGGTTCAGAGTTGTCATTGGTCACAGCCATATGTGTAGGTGACTGTACATGGTAGCATGTACATTAATTCCACAGATAAGACTGGGCAACCAACATATATTGAATCATTTGCAGACATTTATCTTGTCTAATGTCTAATTTGACATCTGAGCAAGGAGTCTGATGGTTTTAAATGATTGTATAGCGGTACAATGTATTTGAAAAACAACTGCTATGCATGTGAAATGGTGGGGTGGATTTTTTGAATAAATGTCCTTTCCGGGACACTGCATTATTTGCATGTAAGAAAATACATTGCATATGTATCTGCTAATGTTTAACGGTATCATAATTCATATGCAACCAGATGTTTGGTTTCCTATTGCTAAACCAGTTTTATTTTCTGAATGATACATCTTTAGAGGTGATTACCAATGATTTTCATAATGTTTCATTGTATAGCATCAGGTCGGTGTAGATATTAGTTATTAATATTAATTACATCTTCATGGAGTAATTTAAGAGATTTGCTTATCAAGAATCTTGATATTCCATGAAATTATCATTTAAATATATATTTTTAATGGTCTTCGATAAAAAAAATCAACCACCAATTGGTATGTCAACAAGAACACACCTTAATAATTATATATATTTGCCCTGTAGGTGGGGCTTAGAATACACCTTCCGTATCCTCTGCGTGTCGTAAGAGGCGACTAAAGGAGGTACGGGTGAGGTAACCCTCACAGAAACCTCGAGTGCTGAAGACGGAGGTTCCAGGCCGCACGGCGCACTCCAATAAACCATGGATTCACGCACTTAACGCTTATGATCATGTCGATAGTCACTTACAAGTCTGGCGGTATGATCAGCGAACGAAAAGAAGAAGAAGAATTATATATTGTGGCATCTTAGATTGCATATTGACAAGCTCTTATATTTTTAATAAATAAGTTATTTTTCAATTGTTCAATCTCCATCTACGATTTCTCAGTAACTTGATTGGATTTTATAACGATGTTTGTTTTTCCCCCATGCTTAATGTTCTGCTAGATCAGAATAAAGTTCAATAAAGGTTATGGATCGAAAACAAAATGTGATGCTCGTGAGATAAATGTGTGCTCCGGATTTTAAAACAGCCCATATTTACAGCATTGGCCTGGCCTGGGTCTGACATTAGGCCTTCATAAAAGAGGTAGGTCTTGTAACACAGCGGAAATTAGTTCGAGCACATAGATGTTATCATTCACACGGATTCTTCCAAGGTCCATCCCTAATGATATGTTTGCTGCTCACTGTAATAATAATAATAATAATAATAATAATAATAATAATAATAATAATAATAATAATAATAATAATAATAATCTTTATTATTTCACGAGGGTAAATCGTCAGTTGCCTGATGTTAACGAGGCCCTCAAACATATATACACTATGTACAGTGTACAATCATAAATAATAATATACACTACATGTTTGTACAAATACAGAAAAAAACCAAATTGCTGCCTGAATAATAGCATTATTATAATTTATTTGCCTGCATTCCTAATTCAACAAATCCAATCGTCACAACACTCACATAGACACAAATAAACGCATACATTTACGCAATTTCACACACATACGCACGCACGCACGCACGCACGCACGCACGCACGCACGCACGCACGCACGCACGCACGCACGCACGCACGCACGCACGCACGCACGCACGCACGCACGCACGCACGCACGCACGCACGCACGCACGCACGCACGCACGCACGCACGCACGCACGCACGCACGCGCGCGGACACAGACAGACAAAAAATTTCTATTGTATATAATACGTACGTATTGAGTATAATTTGATAATGAGAAATCTAACGCATAGCAATCAAGTTAGACATATCAACATCAACATTTCAGCATAATGGGCTCAGCACAATTGATTATGTAAATCATTTTATATTTTGAGACTAAATTGACGGGAAGATATTTCTACCCTATACAGCAACCACTTCCGGTCAACTCCGCCTACAAATATTCTGCATAGTATTCGTTGCAATGGATTAATTCAGTGTAAGATAAGCTCCACCAACATTTGACCGCGATGGGGTCGATCGAACAGGGAAGTCCCTAAATCTGAATCTTAATTTCCAGAAATCTATAGCTGTGCTGTACTGTAGGTAAGTTGGTTGAATACTTTGAAACCGATTTGACTGGAGGCCTATGGCAGCAACAGCGCCCAGTCAAATCGGTTCCAAATTATCCAACAGAATGTTCATTAAGTAGTAAATCTATACACTTCGTATAGCTTTGACAGACTATTAAGCGTTCATGACAGACTTCGATATGCCAGTTACAATGTAATTGATTCTGACGTCAACAAGCACGTGGCGGAATTCATTATGACGTCATGTATTTGACTGACAAATTGTATTCATTAATTGAATAAGAATTTCTTACTGTTTACCGGTTTCGAATAGCTAAGATATGCATTATGTAAGAAAAAACATAGGCCTGTGGATGCCTGTCTCTAAATGGCCGTTCATATGTGTGTTGGGAGGCGGTGGGATGCATGCCCCCTGGATAGGATAGTACGCGCGCGTGTATAAAGCCCTATGAGAGAGGTATGGCTAAGTCCGTAAGAACGCATGCGTCAGATCCACGTGTCAGTATCGTGAGAGAGTGTATGCTTATATTGTACCGAAATCACTTCATTCTCGACGTTCTTGGCACCGATTAGGACCGGAATGAAGCGAGAATTTCAAAACTGTTTACCATTTTAAAATTGGACCAAAATGGCCGAGTTATTCACAAATAGTAATAGCGAGATTTGAACCTGTGATTTTAAGTTTGCTAATAAACACAAAACAAGGATCTCACGCCTTAACTACCATGTATGCATTAGTAATTATAGCTGATAAGTTATGTATTGCTGTTACTGCGTTATCTCGAAGTGACGTCAGACTGATAAGCACACTAACTCACGCTCAGAGATAAGATTACTAAGAGGCGAGATTTTTGTAGTGTTGCGGTGGGTCAATCAATAGAGTATTGCATAGCATTCCCAGGCTGCAGACTGGGGTTCAAATCCGCTCAAAAGACCTCGCTAGAACTTACCTGAAATTTCAAAACTAGGTAAGACGCTAGGCCGGGGTAATATGACCAGGTTAGATAAAGACCCAGTGCGGGGTAAAAGCACCACAGACGCACACGCATACGCATACGCACACGCACACGCTCACGCACACACACACACACACACACACACACACACCAGCCGGCTGGAATAGCAACAGGGTGGGGTAGGAGACAGGTGGGTAGGATAGGTAGGATAGGTAGAATAGGTAGAAAAGTATCCCACAGATAGAAAAACCTCCTCAGGATACCGGTCAGAATAAGAAAGGCCGGCCGCTGGCCGGTATCCTGAGGAGGTTCTCCCGGACAGTGGGGTCCGCATGGGAGTTTTATATTCTTGGCCATGGCCATGGCCATTTGTCTAAATGGAAATCCAGTTGAGGGAGGTGGTATCATTTTAATTCCGACACTACTACTTGAACCTTTCCCGCACCTCGCTCGTGTTGGGATCGATCATTCCGTGAACTTCTTGACGATCAATTTCCAGAAAACTATACAGGGAAACCTGATGAATATTTTAAACTAATTTGACCGGGTGCTGTTGCCTACACGTCACTTAGTTGATTGCGAAGTCATATGATTGAGTGAGGAATCTGGATTCATGAATTGCATAACCTCGTCTATAATCTTGGGAATGATTTGCTCTGCTACAGCATAGAAATGTGTTCTTATTGAATGCCTATTTGCAGGCCAAGAGAAGATTTTATTATTTTTGAAAATTTATCGCTCGAATGACTGGCTTTGTTATCGATTTTCAAGACCACTGCCGGTTTTAGCCTACATCGCCAAGAAATGGTTAAAGATTTAACGCAGCAGTTCAGCTTTAAGGTGGTCTGTTGTGGCCGCCATTTTTAATCTGAGTGTTGGTAACAACCATAGACATCCTATAAGGGTAGACGGGTATGCGCATACCTTCACTATAGAGTGAGTTGTCCTTAGAGCTGCGTGACTGTAAAACACAAGTGCACATGTTCGGGTATCTCTGACTGGCGGACACAGACGATCAGCAGCATATAATGCCTTCAAAAGTGAGTATAAATCTTCTTTTGGTAAATGGAAGAGAAATTGAACAGCCGAAAATTTATAAATTTTTTATCAGAAATGATCTTGTATTGGCTATATTAATATGACACTTTATTCGACTACGTAATAGAATTAGTAACAGAACATATTAGTTTGGAGACTATGATAAAATACTGAACTGAAATTACACCTTTGAGAGGGTCATAGGCAGTCTACGCTATTTGTTTCTGTTGTAACTAGGGCTGGGCACGGGTACACGTGTACACGTTCAGGTGACGTGTACACGGTTACAAAAATCGTAAACGTGGACACGAGAAAATGTTTATAATATATACATATTTATGTGAAATATGTAAGATAGCCCTCAAAGAAAATGTATATATTTTTTGACAAATTAATTGTCTGAATTTGCCGCCACGCTCTCTTATCTGTCAATACGCTCTAATTTCCGAATTAACCCTTTAACACACAATCCTGTCAAAACACGGCTCCTGTAGTGATCTTGAGCAATGTCAATTTGCAGGAGACAAGGTGTGTTTTTGAAATTTTCCCACTGAAATGACTGGCTCGATAATCGAGACAGTCATTGGCTATGGTAAATGTTCAAAAACAATCATCTCGTGGTCTTCTAATGGGGATGTTTACGATATCTTGAATAACTTTTAGTCCAGTAAAACTACAAATTAACCTAGAACAAATTGCAACAGAATTTATTTCTTTTCTGCGGCATTCATGGGACTGCCAGGTGTCACATATCAAAAGTCCTCCAAAATCCCTCGATGGGAAAGTGGGTAAATTCGCATATTTAGCTACCGCCATTATCCGAATAATGAAACTTCCCTTACCTGCTTCATTCCGCAAATAAACGAAGTAGAAATGTTGTCTAAGCTCTGAATTTCATGGTCACGGAAGACAGTAAGCAATTGGCAATATTGCCTTGAACCACTTGTACAAATTCTCCAAACCACAGATTAAATATGGTTGTATGCACATGGACGGGGTAATTTAAAAAAATTATATTTAAAGTAAGTTTAATTTTGTTTTTCGCTTTTAAAATTTTATCTAAAATAAATTGCATTTTAATTTTCACTTTTATCTCACAATTTGAATAAATTTCTATACAATTCAATCAGAATATGGACATGGATTTAGATACATGCGTTATTTGTAACCAGAGCCTAGAAAATGGCTCACAAACTGTTAAGCTTCGAGTTAAAGGCTGTGACGGTATTAACAATGCTAGCAGAGCCCGTGAAAGCGATGTCATAGCTGAAGTAGGACAGAGGGTTCATGTAAAATGTCGACGGGAGTTCATTGATCCCAAGCGGATTTCCCGTGATGCAGAGAAAATTGAACAATCTCCGCCACCCATGCGAACACTCCGTTCAGAAAGTCCAACATTCAATTTTAGTGAACATTGTTTGCTATGCGGATACCCTGCAAAAATTCAAGATGGAAAGAAACGTGGCTATGATATTTATCCAGTAAGTACTCATGACTTTCAATGTAGTATCGCCGAGGCCTGTGAGCAGAGAAAAGACGAATGGGGCAAACTTGTAGCTGGGCGGCTTGCCTTCACGCCGGATTTATGCGTTGTCAATGCAGTATACCATCAAAGCTGCAGCGTAAATTTTCGAACCTTGAAAAATATCCCTCAGCTGCACTCATCTTGCTCATCCCAAAAACATGGAAGGCCAGAAGACTTGGACAGAGTAAGAGCATTTAGTGCGACAATGGCATTTCTTGAAAATAATGATGATGAGCAGCTGACCCTGCACGACCTCGTTAATAAAATGCAAGAGTATCTCGATGATAAAGAGAATAAAGTACAAAATACATGCAGGATAAAATAAAAGATAATTATGGCGATGAAATATTTATTAGCACTGTGAATGGTAAGCCAAACGTTGTTACCTTTCGTTCTAAAGCATCTACTATTTTGACTGACTTCTATAAGGAACAGAAGAGAAAGGATTCCAAATCAGAGAGCATGCTAATCATCCAGGCAGCTGCCAAACTGCTTAGACACGATATTAAGTTAATTGATTCATGCACATCATCTGAAAGCTATCCATCAAGGGAGCAAATGAGCGACCCAGTAAAGGCATTGAATTATTTACCAGAGACACTGCGGGAATTATTGCGGATTTTGTTTACTGGAAAAGACACAGAAATGAAACAGGCATCAGTTGGACAGGCTATTATGCAAGGAACTCGTCCTAGAGTTATTTTGGCACCTTTGCAGTTCGGGCTGTCATGTGAGATGCACCATAAATTTGGATCTAGATTTATTGTTGACACCTTGTACAAGCACGGATTTGGATGTTCATACGCGGAGATACAGAGGTTTGAGCGCAGTGCATCACTTCATGGTGGAGATCTACCACAGCCATTATCAGGCGAGTTCATTCAGTTTGTTGCCGACAATGTGGATCACAATATTTGCACAATAGATGAGCAGAATACATTTCATGGAATGGGAATCATTGCATCTGTTACACCAGGAAACCTTTCGTGCAAACTTATTTCAAGGATAAATGTAACATCTGAAGATATCAAGCAAGTTGGCAAGATCTGTATCAGGAACTTTGAGTCTCAGCATACCAGGAACTTCCCATTGACCTTTAAGGAGTTAACTGCGATGGAACAAACAGACCCAACAGCTGACATTGACATCCTCTGGGATTTCTCTTTGTTTCTGCGTTCAAGGAGACAGTCATGGTCTGGCATGATGCAAACTGTTCACCAAGGAGTTTATCCAGGTAAATCGTCTGTTATTTTCCTTCCGATGATAGATCTAGAGCCAAGTAACATGACCTGCATCTTTTCCACTTTGACTTATGTTTGTGAACAGGCAAACAGATACCATGTTGCACCCGTGATTACATTTGATCAGCCCTTATTTTGGAAAGCTATGACTATCATAGAGATTGAGCCGAGCTGGAGTCCATTAAAGCAAATTATTCTAAGACTCGGAGGTCTTCATATGGAGATGAGCTTCCTTGGCTGCATTGGTCACTTAATGGCAGGAAGCGGTCTTGCGCCTATTCTAGAGGTAGTCTACGCTCAGAATGCTGTCAAACACATTCTTAGTGGAAAGGCAATTTCTCGAGCAGTTCGAGGACACCTCATGGTTTTTGCTTCTCTCAGTACAATCTTGATTGCAAATGCATACAACCTACCACTACCTACAATTGCAGATGCTGAAGTTGACACAGTAGAATATTCCGCTGCAATGCATTCAAAAGAATTGTTTGACGATGATGATAATGTTGCAGGACATGAAACGATTGAAAGTTCCCTAAATAAAAGTCTGGTTAAAGTTGGAGAGCTCTATGATGACATTATCAAAAATCCGTATGTAGCTACAAGATTGTCCTCGGAAAATGCATTACATGATGTCAAGGACAAACTAGACTCAGAGAAGGTTGTCATGAAAGATAAGAGGACTGCACGACTCTGGCTTTTGTATATGGAGTTGGTTGACATTCTGCGCAAATTCATTAAGGCAGAACGAACTGGTGATTGGAACATGCACCTTCAGACCGTTCGTGAGATGCTTCCATATTTTGCAGCCGCTGGGCATAATCTGTACGCCAAGTCTGCATATGTATAGTTACAAAAGATGTTAGAAATACCTGAATAAAGATGACGTGATAAAAGCAGGTGAGAAGGCAATGCCTATTCTATACAATGGCACTTTAATGGATAGTCTAGTTGCTTTGCGGTACAAGCAATTCAGGGAGAAGGTTGCAAAAAGTTCCAAGTATGTTGAAGCACGAGATTTACCACCAACACCCGCATCCGCAAAGTTTCACAGTCTTCGCGTGTACTACCAAATTCAAATTTGGAGAGGAGATGCTGGAGATATGGATCCAACAGAATGGGGCTGGAAAGTTCTCAACCACCAAATGCTGCCTGTTAAGACTGACATGCTGGCAGCACCTGACGATTTACTGTATTCATTTAGATGCAGCTGCAAAACTGGCTGCGAATCAAAGAGATGCACCTGTAGAAAACATGGGCTCAGCTGCACATCCGCCTGCGAAGACTGTAAGGGTCTCAGTTGCTCGAATTCAATAACGCTCATTGAGGAAGATGACTTGGATAATTGATGCAAGATGAAATTAGTAGAAACCAGGTACCTATGCCATACTATTTCATCTTAGCTTAGCTTAGAAACACACAATACCGTGACATAATAAAATATAATATGTATTGTATCAATATCAATGATGGTATTAGGTAAATTCATGCAAGTGGCGTAACACAATACATTTAATTTGTGGAGAATATGTCAATCGTATTCATTTATTACTACAAAAGTCCAAAAATACCCAGTCACACATATATTACATACCGGTTTTAAAGAAATAAAGAAAAATGGATTTTTCAGGTGAAATGGCCCAAATCTGGTAATAATTATGCAAATTTTACCCTTTCCCCTATTGGAATTTTGGAGGACTTTTGATATGTTGTACATGATGGCCCCCTATACACTGGGCGAGATAAAAAAATTATGTTGCAATTTATTCCGGGTTAAAATATTTTTGGCCTAGATTGACTGGACTATTTGTGAGTCAACGGAATTAACCAATTACCCGCGCGTAGTATCGACGTCAGCTCGGGGGTTATTCCGTTGTATAGCCTACACCGTTTGTCAGAACAAATAGGTGTGAATTATTGTTCAAACGCGATCTTATCAAGATTATCGCGATTATCCAGATTTCAGATTTCAGATTTTTTATTTACATTCAGGCCACATAATGGCATATGGGGAATATGAATTTACAGAAATTATAAATGTTATGGCGATCAGACATTATATATTAATTCATAATTACATATTTTGGTATTTATCTATTTATATAACCACTGTTTGTGCTTTCGGTAGTAGTAGTAGTAGTAGTAGTAGTAGTAGTAGTAGTAGTAGTAGTAGTAGCAGTAGCAGTAGCAGTAGCAGTAGCAGTAGTAGTAGTAGTAGTAGTAGCAATAGTAGCGGCGGTAGCGGTAGCGGTAGTAGTAGTAGTAGTAGTAGTAGTAGTAGTAGTAGTAGTAGTAGTAATTGTAGTAGTAGTAGTAGTGGTAGTAGTAGTAGTAGTAGTAGTAGTTGTAGTAGTAGTAGTAGTGGTAGTAGTAGTAGTAGTAGTAGTAGTAGTAGTAGTAGTAGTAGTAGTAGTAGTAGTAG
This sequence comes from Chaetoderma sp. LZ-2023a, assembly GCA_034401795.1. Taxonomy (NCBI): domain Eukaryota; kingdom Metazoa; phylum Mollusca; class Caudofoveata; order Chaetodermatida; family Chaetodermatidae; genus Chaetoderma; species Chaetoderma sp. LZ-2023a. The sequence continues at coordinate 136,507,674 of CM067371.1, read as the reverse complement.
TAGTAGTAGTAGTAGTAGTAGTTGTAGTAGTAGTGGTAGTAGTAGTAGTAGTAGTAGTAGTAGTTGTAGTAGTAGTAGTAGTAGTAGTAGTGGTGGTAGTAGTAGTAGTAGTAGTAGTAGTAGTAGTAGTCGAAGTGAACGCACGCGTTTATTTAGCTCTGCAATTGCTGCCCGAATTTGCTAGTTTCTAGCGCGATTTTGTAGATAAATTTTATACATATATTTCGTATTAGTATTTCCTTTCAAACTTTATATTTAATTTGTAAATTCTTGTCTTGGTTGGAGCGCATTTTGTGTCTCTATTTTCTAAAGGCATTCCTCTTAGCTGGCGGTTTTCGCCATTTAATAGGGCTCCTCTTACTGTGGTTTTCTCCCCGCGCCGGTCTGCTATTTCTATAGATCGTAGGCTAGCGCATTGTATTTGGCAAGATCGCTTGAGTGAGTGGATTTAATTCCTTTGTCATTTGTAAGCACACGCCTAGTTCTTTAACTATATTACTCCTTATAGTCAGTTGGCTGTCCCCGGTCAACTCGAACAGACTAACAAATATATGACTTGACTATTTAATCATATATTTGTTAGCATACTTTAATCGGCTAGGTGTTAGTGAACCACTTAGAAAGTGGTTCAAACTAACAAATATACGACTGTACTCTCTATTCGTATATTTGTTGGTAGACGTCAGGGTTTCAAAAGGGGACACTATTTATTTAGTGTTTAGCTCTTTCCCCGACGTCTTGGTGTTATATATTTGTATTATATATTGTAGTAGTATGGGGTTCCTCTTTTTATAAAACACCATGGCAACCTCATATAAGCGTACCCTGAGTCTTAAAATCACGACAAAGGCTTGGGGTATTTCGGCAATTGAGGTGTATCATGGGTTAAAGGATGTAGTTGGGGCAGGGCCACGGGTCCTTCAAGGTCTCGTTAATGTTTCCAAATCTGTATGGAATGTCACCGTAGTTAATGAAAGTGTGAAGGAAAAGTTGCTTGACGAGGTCCTTGTCGTGAAGGGTGAGGTGTGTAATGTGGAGGAAATAGATTCTGATCGTCTATTACTCAAGATGAAGGTTCCATTAGAGATCCCAGATGAACGGGTTATCACTGAATTGATCAAGTATGGCAAAGTGGACAAAGTAGAACACGAGACCTATCCATTTGATCGAACCTTAGAAAATGGCATCAGAAGAATTTGGTTTGAAAAGGTAGAACAACCTCTCCCAAGTAAGGTCACGATAGATGGTCGATTTATCTTGCCATTATGGTACAGGGGGCAAATCAAAGAGTGTAGAATCTGCTTAAGCACAGAACATCTTGCAACAGATTGCCCTAACAAAAACAAATGTCTAGTTTGTGGATCATCTGATCATTTTAAGTGGCGATGCCCGCAGAACAAATATGTCAAAAAGGGTGCTGATAAAAGTGCAGAGCAAGTTGTCTCTAAAGAGAATGTCATAGAACCGGTAGCTGCTGAGATTGTAGCGGAAATTCATACTAATGGGAAGCACGCTGCTAAGGAAAATGTCATCGAACCAGTAGTTGCTGAGATTGTAGCTGAAGTCCATGTTAATGAGAAGCATGGGGAAAAAACTAAGAATCCAATCGCTGTAGTTGCAGGCGATGAAATAGAGGTTCTAGATGAGGGGCTAAGTCTTGCTCCAGTAACAAGTCAATCCAAGTTTGATGACAGAGAGGCTAATTCCACACAAGTTGAAGATGAGGATCAATACCCTCTGGAAGAGAGTTTTAATTTAGGACAAGTAAAATTCAGGTCGCAAGATACTGAAACTAACTTTGAATTTCCACTGAGTACACTCAATCTAGACGATTTAAATAATATAGAGAAAGTAATTGGTGTCTCGGATCGATTGAGTGGAACAAAGCGACAGAAAGATGGAGAGAGTTCTGAATCAGAAATAGAGGAAAGTGATATAGAAGACGATAATATGTCAGTCGCTGAATCTGATATATCCATTCAAACACAGAGTTCTAAATCACCTGATGAAATGGTCATGTACAGGTCAGAGGCAGGAGAGGTGTTAGTTCCATATGTGACGGCAAATGGTGTTAAATATAGGCATCTGCGTCATGATTCAGATATATTAAAATATAAGCATTTGGAAAAAGTTGAGCTAAGTAATGCAGCGTTTGTGAGTAAAATAGGTAAATGGTCTAAGAGAGGGTCGAAAAAAACAAAATCTAGTTAGCTTAATAATGGCGGTTTTACACAGCATTTTATTACCTTTTATGCTAATTTGCACACTCAATTGTAGAGGCTTAAATAGTGACATAAAGCAACGTCACTTACTAGAGACTCTGAAAAATGAGCAGATTGACATTGCTTTGATACAGGAAACAAAAATTCAGAAGTCAGAATTATACGATAATTTAGAAAAGATTTCTGGATCCAGAATATTTTATTCGTTATCTCAAGATAATAGTGCAGGCGTAGCAATTGTTATACTCCCTCGTTGTTCAGCCTATGTAAATATAATCTCTTCAGTATCATGTGCAAATGGTCGCTGGGTGAGAGTCACGCTAGATATACAACAAACACGTATCACGTTGCTGTGTATATATGCACCTACATCTCATCAACTACGTCGTAATTTTTTTAAGGAGATGTCTAAAACAGCACTAGATAACATCACTGAAAACTTAGTAATGGGTGGTGACTTTAATTGTGTCTTAGACAAAGAAAATGACAGGAATGCAACTTCAACTTATACTGATACATCACATAGACTCTTAAAAGAAATATGTGATAATGAAAATTTAGTGGACACCTATAGAATATCAAAACCTCATGGTAAAGATCTTACATGGTTTTCGGTAGATGGTAAAGTTGGTTCAAGGATCGACAGAATTTATGTGAATAGTTTGTTAACAGGGTACTGGAGAGATGTTAATATTAAGCCAGTTGCATTCTCAGATCATAACATGGTTTGTGTAACCTTTGCCAATCCTGACTGGGTAACAAAAGGGGTTGGGTTTTGGAAATTAAACACAACACTGTTGGGAGAAGAATTTTATAAGAATAATATAGAGAGTTGTTGGCAACATTGGATTAATAGGAAAGCATCATATAAGAGCACATTGCAATGGTGGGAGGATGTTAAACTGGATTTAAAGTATGTTTCCCGAAAGTATGCTATTAGAAAAGCACAGGAAATACGCAAACGCAAGAAAACACTTCATCGATCACTGATGAAAATTAATGCTAAAGTAAATAATGGTGAAGAGAATTATTATGAATTATTGGTTAAAATTAAAAGTAAAATAAGAGATATAGAACACTATGAGTTTGAGGGTGCAAAAATTAGAGCAAGAGCCCAGATGCACGCAGAAGGGGAAAAGCCAACCCGATATTTTTGCGCATTAGAAAAAGCACGGGCAATAGATAAGGTGATGTGCTCATTAAACATGCCGGATGGTTCAACCGTCTTTACCAACAATGAAATGAGTACTATTGTATGCAATTACTATGAGTCATTGTACAAGTCAGAGGGAATTGATGAAGATGCAAAATTGGATTTGTTAGCAAATATAGACAAAAAGGTGTCAGACACAGGCAGTGAATTTTGTGATCAACCCTTAACACTAGAAGATTTAACTAAATCCCTTAAAGGTATGAAACTAGAAAAATCACCGGGGTGTGATGGCCTTCCAGTTGAATTTTACCAAACGTTTTGGCACCTTGTAGGTCCAATAATGGAAGAATTAGGCACTGAAATTTTTGAGAAAGGCCATTTACCACCAACTATGGCTAGGGCATACGTAAGGCTAATATATAAAGGAAATGACAGACGTCTAATTCAGAACTACAGACCAATTTCTCTACTATGTGTAGACTACAAAATAATATCCAGAGCACTAACATTGAAACTAGGTAGTGTTTTAGGAGAAATCATTGGAACAGAGCAGACATGTGCTGTACCCAGGAGGACAATTCTAACCAATACCATGGTAATAAGAGACCTTATACAATTGGTTGAGAAGGATAGCATCCCTTCAGCTGTGATTGCCTTGGACAATGAAAAGGCATTTGACCGTGTGGAATGGGATTTTCTTTTTAATTCTTTGCAATCGTTTGGGTTAGGCTCAAACTTTATTAAATGGGTAAAGATTTTATATACGGATATCAAGAGTAGCTATTTAGTGAACAATCAATTATCCAGAGAAATTGTCTTAGAACGTGGTGTTAGACAGGGGTGTTCCCTATCGCCATTATTATTTGTTATTGTGATGGAATCACTTGGCATAGCATTGAGGCAAAATAATAACTTTCAAGGCATATGTATTCGTGGCATAGAAAGACCACTTAAGCTGTCACAATATGCTGATGACACAACTGTGTTTACCAGTTCAAACAATGATTTTGCAATTTTAAACCACGTACTAGAAAAGTTCCAAAATGCATCTGGTTTGAAAATCAATAAAGGAAAATCCAAAGGATTATTTCTGGGGCCATGGAAAGAGCGGAATGACCAGCCACTTGAAATCAATTGGTCTAATGATACCATTAAGATTTTAGGCATCTATTTTGGCAGGAAACCGAATACAATACAAAATTGGAATGAACGAGTATCTAAGCTTAAGAGAATATTAGCAAATTGGAAGCGTCGTCGTCTTTCAATCTTTGGTAGAGTGTTTGTTGTCAACAACTTGGCATTATCTGGGCTATGGTATACAGCATCTGTTGTACACATGCCAAAACATGTAGAAAAGGAGGTTAATGAGTTGATATTGTCATTCATATGGGAAGAAAAGAATCATTTAGTTTCCCATCGTGTTCTCAATAATGCTAAGTTAGAAGGAGGACTTGATTTAATTGATATTAAAGTGAAATGTGTTTCTTTAAGGTTAAAATTTTTGGATGATCTTATTACATCAGATGAGACGTGGGCATGTGTTTCACGAGCCCTCATGGAGAGAATTGTAGAACCATTTCTGGCGGAGCATGTTTTTACCTCAAAGAAGCCACCTCCGAATAGCCAAATGATACCAGATGTGTTTAAAGATCAAGTTAAGAAGTTAGAAATATTTGACAGATACATGCCTCCACCTACGTGCTGGAAGGAAGTACTAGAACAGCAATTGTGGGGCAATAGTAATATATGTTATAACAATGCAGTACTTTATCTACCGTCCTTTGCAAAATATGGCATTCAACATTTATCGGATATGATACACCCTCAAACACGTAGATGGATTTCAATGCAAGACGTAGCTAGAAAAACACATATGAGGCATATAGATGTCCAGCGGTTGCTAAATAAAATAAAACATGCTGTACCAATTGAATGGTTTCGTCTGCCAAATGTAAATAATAATAGTTTGACTCCACAACCCGCATTAGTTCTTGATGATGAGATGTTAAAATACAAGATGAGATCCAAGGAATGGTACCATATTATGAGACGAAAACAAGTAACACCTCCCATAGCAATTAGGAGATGGGATGACTCAAGCTATAAACCATCCAGTTGGAAAAATGTATGGAAAATCTTACATTCTCCATACATACCAAATATGGCTCGTGATTTATGGTGGCGATTACTACATCGACGGCTATGGGTGGGACACTTGACATACAAGTGCAATATTACGACTACTGATAGGTGTTACTTATGTCAAACAGACGAGGAAACAATCGAGCATTTATTTGCGGAATGTCCAATATCGTCACAATTTTGGGACTATATCAGCCAAATCTTGGCAAAATTTGGAGCGAAGCCCATTGTTCTAGACACGCATATAGTCTTATTTAGAGAATTTGGATCAAGTGGTGTAAATATCATAAAGTCTGAAAGGACTATTTTAATAACAATACTAACCATAGGTGTTTGGGCCATTTGGAAACATCGGTGTGCACAGACGAAAAATCCATCTATGGGCAATCACAATAGAGCAATAAAGGCAATATTTCGTTCATTGCTGCTGAATCATATTCCTTGCGAATATTTTAGATTAAAGCAGCATGGTAAAGAAAAAGTATTCAAGGACATATGGTGCAAAACAAACATAGTTTCAATAGAGTTGGGAGCTGTAAAAATAAATGAGCCTGCACTAGCTTAAATCATTTAATTACTACAGCTGATTTATCTGTGTCTTTTAATTAATCTGTGTCATGTAATTCATTTTAGTCTGCACTTTGATATTGTTATGTTTAATAATTCATGTTAACAAATAAACAGACTGGGGTAATTTAATAATCAATCGATAAAGTAAGTTGCCATTGAATTATAAAATTGTCCCAGGTAATTTTAGGAATTTGCACAGAGTTTTATAGGGTTATTTGTTCCTGGGTAATTTACAAAACCTTACAACAAAGTAAATCAAAAATTGAAACAAGAGCGCCATCTATTTCCATCTATTTTTCTGTAATTTTCCTGCTGACTATATATGTTATGCTACCCAAATGCTACTACGCCCGCTGATCTTTAAAGACTCAGCCCACTGGCGTCAATGATTGACTGATTTGTCATTGATTGACGAGTCACTTTTCATTTGTTGAATAGTTGCACTCGCCACACGGGTCTACTACCACACATGGATTGAATGGTAATTTACAAAACCTTACAATAAAGTAAATTGAAAATGTAAACAAGAGTGTCATCAATTTTTCTGAAATTTTTCTGCCGACTATATGTATTATACTACCCAAATGCTACTACGCCCGCTGATCTTTAGAGAATCAGCCCACTGGCGTCAATGATTGACTTATTTGTCATAGATTGACGAGGCACTTTTCATTTGTTGGATAGTTGCACTCGCCACACGGGTCTACTACTACACCTGGGTTGAATAGTAATGCCTTTGTTAAGTTTTGTTTTGCTATCGGAGCTTTATCAGCCTATTGTTTTGTATCTATACTTTTTAAGCCATATGTATTTATAGATTGTATTAATGCTCATTATTTATCATTGTTTTGGTGTAATATTAATCAAGATTGCTAGTTCACCAGGTTTTTTTCTGGGGGGTTTGCAAGCCTTTTTAAAGGAGTTCCTCCGTGAAGTTTGTCCGGCTGCGTCAGCGTCGGTTTTTCAAAAAAAGAAAAGTAGTAGTAGTAGTAGTAGTAGTAGTAGTTCTAGTAGTAGTAGTAGTAGTAGTAGCAGTAGTAGTAGTAGTAGTAGTAGTAGTAGTAGTAGTAGTAGTAGTAGTAGTAGTAGTAGTAGTAGTTCTAGTAGTAGTAGTAGTAGTAGTAGTAGTAGTAGTAGTAGTAGTAGTAGTAGTAGTAGTAGTAGTAGTAGTAGTAGTAGTAGTAGTAGTAGTAGTAGTAGTAGTAGTAGTAGTAGTAGTAGTAGTAGTAGTACTAGTAGTAGTAGTAGTCGTAGTAGTAGTAGTAGTAGTAGTAGTAGTAGTAGTAGTAGTAGTAGGAGTAAGTAGTAGTAAGTAGTAGTAGTAGTAGTAGTAGTAGTAGTAGTAGGAGTAGTAGTAGTAGGAGTAGTAGTAGTAGTAGTAGTAGTAGTAGTAGTAGTAGTAGTAGTTCTAGTAGTAGTAGTAGTAGTAGTAGTAGTAGTAGTAGTAGTAGTAGTAGTAGTAGTAGTAGTTCTAGTAGTAGTAGTAGTAGTAGTAGCAGTAGTAGTAGTAGTAGTAGTAGTAGTAGTAGTAGTAGTAGTAGTAGTAGTAGTAGTAGTAGTTCTAGTAGTAGTAGTAGTAGTAGTAGTAGTAGTAGTAGTAGTAGTAGTAGTAGTAGTAGTAGTAGTAGTAGTAGTAGTAGTAGCAGCAGTAGCAGCAGTAGTAGCAGTAGTAACTTAGAATTATTATGAAAGTTACAGTTATTATTTACACGTACTTCATAATTAGTAATGACAGAATTATTACTGTTATTGTACCGCCATCTCAATTTACAAAGTACTAAAATTATAGTGGTCATATTGTGGGGGGGGGGGGGGCGTCATCAGAATTTAGATTATAATAACTATATAATAACTGACTAAAAAAAATGTCAGATTGGTGTTCTTAGAAATGGGTCATTGCTGTGCATGAGATACCTTATTTTCAACAGTAGACATGGAGACTTAACGACCATTTATAATGCGATAGAGACTATTTTGGAAATTCACCGTCGGAATGACTTGCTCGGTAAACGTGCCAGTCATTCCAGTGTTTAATCTACAAAACAGTCCTTTATCGGGTTACTTTATAAATTTTCTACAATTAGGTTTCTTGTTATTGTTTCTTGGATAGCCACAGTGTGGGGCACCAAACTGGTTGCTAAGGCAGGTGGTTGTTCACATTATGTGATTTTGGCGTCGGCTAAAATGTGACGTGTTTTTTTATGACATCAGAAACCTGGGTAACAGACGGGCCATTTTTTAGTTGGTTTAAGGGAAATCTTTATGAGGACCACATTATAACGTTACACTATAACGTTAACTGACGCATTTCTATTATGACATCAGGTACTTGGGTAACATAGGGTCGGTTCTTAGCTAGCTTAGGGAAAATCTGGAATAACCAGTGTGGAACACCAAGCGGGTTACTAGGGCAGTTGTCTGCGTACGTTGTATGATTGTAACATCAGATAAAAAGTGGCACATTTTTATTATTACATCAGGTACTTGAGTAACAGATTGGATCGATTCTTAGGTAGTTTATGGGGAATCCTGTGCACCCACCCAGTGGAACCTGTTCACTAATGCAGGTGGTTGTTTAATCAGTTTGTTCCATTTGGGTTCGAAAGCATGTGGTCCGACTCGACCACTAGTCTGAATGGAGCGACATCTAGCGATAGCGTAATTTTCTAAACATGGTCGACTACTATGTTTAAACCTTAATATTATTAATATTGTTGTCATTGTTGCTGTTGCTGTTGCCGTCGCTGTTGCCATAGCTGTTGCCGATGCTATTGTTGTCGTCGTCGTCGTCGCTGTTGTTGTTGTTGTTGTTGTTGTTGTTGTTGTTGTTGTTGTTGTTGTTGTTGTTGTTGCTGGTGGTGGTGGTGTTGGTGGTGGCGATGGTGGGGGTGGTGCTTTGCAATTCTCGTTAATGTTGTGTTGTTAATCTGCGAGTCCATTGTGTATAGGGTTAATCAGGTTAATCAACGTTGGAAGTGCCTATTTCGAAAAATTCGGTCTTTTATAATAATGTTTTGGGAAGATTTCTATACGTTTGTCACTAAAGAATTCGCAGATGAACAGGTAATGAAATTCATCTCCTATTTCATTCAGGGTGCATAGTGGACAGATTCTTTCTTCCCGGGGTGTGCCTTCCCACCGCCCGGTTTCTATTGGCAGCCGATGATTGCTTGTCCTAAATCTCGTGAATAAAATTCTGTTACGATCATTTAAATTCGTAAGATAAGTTTCCATTTCCCAATTTATTTTAAAAGAGTGGTAGATTTTTCCCTTCCAAGATACGCCCGTCTCTGATTGCCATGTTTGGGTATATTGGTCATCAAGATTTTTGTTTATTCTTATTTTTGTTTCATTGAAGTTGTGTATTGTTTAGTTCGTCCAGAGATAGCTATGCCCCGTATTATCTAAAATATATTTTTAGAGTCTAGCCATTTGTAGTGTGTTCCGTTCTGATTGTGGTCTAATAGAATATGTTTGTATATTTTGCAGGCGAGTTTAGTCTGCTTACCTGAGATGAGCCTAAGCCAGTATGTTATCATGCGTTTTCGTATTACAATTTTGATTGGGGTTTCACCCAACTCGGCGTATATCATATACTTGGGGTGCTATTTTTTATTTTTAGGATGTACCGGAAAAAAATCTAAATTTGCTTTCTCTAATAGGTTACAGTTTTCTATTCCGATGACTTCGCACCAGTATAGTAGAATTGGCTCAATTATTTGGTGGTACAGTTTAATATGTATCCCTATGAATGCCGTGGCATGTGGCACTTACCAGAGCTCACGGTGGAACGATCGCCGCCGGTGTTTTGTCAACTCATTAATAGTCAAGCCAACCAAAGCGGCCTGTATAATGGTCTTGAGGAATACGCCATTATGGAAAGTCTATTTGCATATCGAGAGGACTATTTTTGTAAAGAGCGAGCCAGTCATTCCAGTGGTAAATTTTCTAAATGTTGTCTTGCTTTTTCCGGCAAATGGACATTCAGTATTTAGAGATTGACCATCAAACAGTGATTCACTGCTGCTTGATGTTGATCTGGCCCGGGCAAGGGGCCAAATCCGTAAACAAGTTGCTTTAGCCCTCTTATGTCAAGTGAACTCTATAATGGCCAGGCCGGCCAAAGCGGCATCTGCAATGGTATCTATGAATTTCTATTTGCTGACAAAGCGAAGATTAATTTTGTAAATTTAACACTGCTTTGAGAAATATGCATTTGAATGACATCAAAATGCTCTTTTTGAAAATTCCAGTGATAATTTTACAAATTCTGCTTCTCCTGATCTGCAAATAGACAAATAAGGGGTGGGGGTGGGTGTCGTTATTAAATTGTCATTTTATTTTCCAATCAAACCATATTCGACCCTCTACACTTAATAAGAGTCTAAATAGATATCATATATTACTACATGTTTTAAGCTAAATTACAAATACGTGTACACGTGTACTGGTATTGCTCCAAATGCACACCCCTAGTTGTAACCACCAAATTAATAGTCCATTTGACGTTTATATGTACTCAATACTCAACCTAGAAATGCTCTATTTTATGAAGTTTTTTTGTTGATTTGTACTCATATGGGGTTCTAGAATAAATTCAGCTTTGTTGCCGAAACTACAACTTTGGGCAACACTGGTAATTTGCATAAATCCAAGATGGCCGCTGGTCGCCATCTTGAAAAATTAACTTTTGATCTACTTGTCCTAGAATGATGTATAATACCTCTTAAGGGGGTTAGAGGTGTGTAGAAGACATTTCTGATGTTATTTTTTTTAATTCAACGGCAAGATCATGTGCTAAAGGGCAGGTCAAGGTCAAAATACCTGGGCTACAAAGGTCAAATATTCAAAATTGTCATATAGACTTCAAATTAAGCTCAAAAGAAAGGGAATTTTATGCTGGATAATATTCTACCAAAATTGGACATGAATACCCCTGCTATTTCCCTGGCTTGTTTTACCAGCCAGCCGGCTCACGTCAACGGGTGATTTTGGGGGAATCCCCTGGAATGACGTCAATGTTATTAAGGCGAATTTATGCAAATTTCTTCCTATACCATACTAATTCTAATATTTCTTGTGCATGAGTTCGGGATGACTGATGCATCTGTTGATGATGGGAAGTGCTTCCTCACAACCTGCAGTAGGGCCACTTCAAGCATTCAAACTACGAAGAATCAAGAACGTTATTGAACGTGCAATCGATGGGCATTACGTTGAGACCCGCACTAGAATGCAGGCTATTTTAGACTCTCAAGGAGAGCTCATAAAAACAATTATTGTTCATTCACATCGAAGGAGCATGTCAAAACCACTGTGGCTAAGAAGAGGAAGGATGGTTCAAAAGGCAGCGATGAACCACCGGTTGCGAGAATCAGAAGGTCACAAGTAAGAGTTTGATTTAAAAAAATGTTTGGTTTGTGCTAAACTTTGTGAGCCTGTTGATCCTAAACACCCTGATAGGTGGGAGCAGTAGTACTGTGTGAAAGAAATGGTGCTCTACCATTCGAAGGTATCATATTGAACTATTGTGATGATCCTAATGATGTGTGAAATAGGGAAGTTGCTATGCATTGCAATAGTGCGCATGGTTTAACTGCAGCTGGAGCACGATATCATATTCGCTGTTATGATGAATTCAGGACAATCCCTGTGAATGCTGACCAGACATCGATGATTGTTGACTGTGTCATAATGATGACGTGATGCGGTTCATAAACTCAGTGGCGAAGTATATCAGTTGATAATGCTGCCATGCTACATCAGATGATCGTGCTAAGTCAAATAGTCGGACTCGTATTTGGCTAGTATAACCACTTCGACTTGCTGGTATCGACTCCGAATGGTCGCCGTCAGACACACGCCAGGCAACAGAATTTCAGGAGCACCCATCTGGGATTATTGAGACTGGCAGCACTCAGCTTGGCCTCAGTACTCTCACACTCCATCATCGCCTTACGTCCTAGGAGGCCAATTATGTAGGGAATAACAGGGACATGGACTATACTGGACCTAAAAAGATGAGGGATTACCTACAACGAGTCGTCTGCTCGACAGGCCAGTCTTGTGGCTGCCCAAGAGAACACACAGTGATTCAACAGCCTGAGCCAAGGGTAAGATACTATGGAGTGGAATGGTTTCAACAATCAGATAATCAGGAGCCAGGGCGTACTTAACCAGCGAGCACCTATGTGTTCGGCCCACTGATTGGCGACTCACATCTAACCCCCTCACCAGACACCATCCTCACATACGTGCAGCGGTCACTTCTTGACATGGGGATGACATATGTCCAACTTTGCTTTGACATTGCAGTAACCAAATAGGTGTTCTGGTACCCGCCCATGCAGTTCCAGAATGTATTCAGCCATCAATTTCCTTCTTACAACGCCTCGTCCACAGATTTGAGTGTGGCGAGAGAGAGAGAGAGAGAGAGAGAGAGAGAGAGAGAGAGAGAGAGAGAGAGAGAGAGAGAGAGAGAGAGAGAGGGAGGGAGAGAGAGGAGAGAGAGGAGCGAGAGAGGGAGAGAGGGGGAGGGAGGAAGGGATGGAGGGAGGGAGGGAGGGAGGGAGGGAGGGAGGGAGGGAGGGAGGGAGGGAGGGGGAGGGATGGAGAGAGGGAGGGAGGGATGGAGGGAGGGATGGAGAGAGCGAGAGAGAGGGAGGGAGAGGGAGCGAGGGAAGGAGGGGGGAGGGGGGAGGGAGGGAGGGAGGGAGAGAAAGAGAGAGAAAGAGAGAGAGAGAGAGAGAGAGAGAGAGAGAGAGAGAGAGAGAGAGAGAGAGAGAGAGAGAGAGATCTGTTTGAAGCAGCTGACGGTGCAGCGCAAGATGAAGTACTTCTTCCTCGCTGGTCATGTGCAGTATGCCAGCTATCTCACCTAGTACCTGCTGGAGATGCGTGTGCTCCATGCTGAGACCAAGGCGCACCTTGTGTTTGGCAGCTTGTTCTGTTGGCACCATGACGTATACTGGAACGCTGTCACTGCTGACCAGTTTAGTGAGCAAACTGCCATCAAGATCGGCAAGGGAGCTCTCAAGGGCATGACTCTGTCTGTTGAGCTTGTTTGTCAGTGGAGTTATGCCTTCCCCATCACCCTACATATGTCAGACCGCGTGGACTGTATCTACTCCCCTGATCCAGCAGGCCAGTCTGCAGATAAGCAACACAGAGAGGAGTTGAGGCACCGGTGTGTCTTGGATGCAGATGATCGGAGTCTTATTGATGGAAGATTAACCATCTCCATCTTTACAATCCTGTCACTGGCCACATTGCCCCCCTCCCCCCCCCCCCCCCCGCGTATGTGAATGTAGCTGATTCGGAGAAAAGATGGAGAGCAAGTGCATTGCCAGGCTCCATGATGGGGTCTAAGACCATATTAATAGTAGCCCCATCAAGATGATGGATGTTCTCTAGAAGCAGGTCAAAGTTAACAAGATCAGGCCAGTCATAGACCCTGAGAACTTTTATCTCCAGCTCTTGATGATTGTTCAGCGGCGGCAGGCGGAGCTTGGGCATCTGTTTACCTACGAGCGGTGTGCAGTGCCTGTATCGATCATTGACATGGGCATGATTGTCTCTGCAAAGCAAACTTTCCAGAGTATCCATCCATCATCTGACCTCGTATGACGTCATAATCATCCCAGCGCGTGTATGATGACGTTACAATCATTACGTCACAAAGGGTTCCATATATACCGTCACCAAATCTCAAATACTCCGGCACATTGTATGAATTGTATGAAGGCCATAGCCGGCCTTTTTAATGGGGGGTTTGTTTGTTTGTTTGTTTGTTGTTGTTGTTGTTGTTTTTTGGAATTGCCATTTGTTTGCCGAGATGGGGTTGTTTTTGGGGTGAATGGACATTTAACAGGGGTATATTTCAATTTTCTTGCCCAAATCTAGTATTTAAATGGTTAATAATGTTATTATATTTTTTCATAAATGGGACCAAAATTATGCTAGTATTTCTGCTATTAATTACAAGCTATAATCTTATTCATAGATAACGTATTTCACGTCTACTTTCCGGAACATTTTGAGTGTGTATCAGCTATAGATTTCTATTTGTGGAATCTGTGTGGCTGGTGCTGGTTTATTGAACAATGTTTCTGGGTGTTTGCTGTTTGACGGTAAGTGTAATAATAATAATAATAATAATAATAATAATAATAATAATAATAATAATAATAATAATAATAATAATAATAATAATAATAATCTTTATTTCAAGAGAGTACATCGGCAGTGGCCTGATGTTCCCGAGGCCCTCAAAACATATATACACTATGTACAATAATATTTGACATTGTTCTTAACTGTACACATGCTGTCTGTTTGTATTTTATTAATGTGTCTTGAGACATTGTTCTCAAAAGTAGCAACGTTAGTTTTGTCAAGATCCTGGTCAGGTTTTATTTATTAATCTGATATTTCATGGGTTAATTGGGGATTGATTGTAAATATACATGGCATACGTCCATTTGTCCCTTTTTTATGTATCCATCTTAGGTGCGTTTGAAAGGTGCGTGTGTGTGCATGCGTGCGTGCGTACGTGCTTGCGTATGTGCGTGTCTGCGTGCGTGTGTGCGTGCGTGGGTGCTTGCGTACGTGCGTGCATATGCGTGTGCGTGCATGCGCGTGTGTGAGTGGGTATGTGTGACATTGTTCTTAACTGTACACATGCTGTCTGTTTATATTTTATTAATGTGTATTGCTTTTTAAGTATGGCCAGAATGTGGCTTGTGCTTGTATCTCTATGTGACTGTTGTGTCTTCAAGGGGAATAACTATATTTTTTTTAACTTAACAATGACTGAGACTAGTTTATTTCCCTTGAATTTCATAATATAGTTAGTGCTCCATTCACTTCTATGGAATGCAGTCTTCCTTGCTGACGTCACTTTCACACTCGCTACCTTTGTGGTGGGGTGTCGGGGTGGCGTCAGCGAAGGGGATATAGTGTGTGCGTGCCTGTGTGTGTGTGTGCGTGCGTGCGTGCGTGCGTGCGTGCGTGCGAGCGTGCGTGTGTGTGTAGGAATATAGGGTATTAATGTTGCGTCTGCCTATGTTTTATTCATGTTTGTATACTATCAGTTTTACTGGGCTAAATGGGGACGATTTTGTGAATATGGGTATGTGGGTGGTGAATATGTAAAGGGGGTTATAATTATTTAATTATCGGGTGGGATTTATAGATGGGATGGGTGAATTGTACAGTGCTATTGTTACGTTTTCAGTTACTCTTGTATTTTATTATCTGTATTTGTAAGTTATATTTAGTATGTTAATTTATGTATTGAATTATTGGAAATAAGATGATTTGGTTGGAAATAATACCTTTAAATACGCCTAGGGGCAGCTGGTGTAGGGGCACCACCTCAGGCTTGTCTTGAGGGAGGTGATGTTTGGAAGTTGCCTTAGGATTATACTGGAATTCTCTGTACAGTCTAGGTCGCTGTGACCTTGAGATTATCTATTGAATATTTTGAATAGAGACAGGTATAGCCAGTAGGCGTGTTTTAACTTTTGGCCCCTTTTTGGACGCTGGTCTGGAGCGCTTTCCAGACACCACCTATATGGCTGCAGGCTTTGGTTTCAGTGCTTTTGCACTGAACCATATGTATTTGTGTATTATTTCTTTTATCACACAAAAAAAAGAAAAAAGAAAAAAAGA
The DNA here is from genome assembly GCA_034401795.1 of Chaetoderma sp. LZ-2023a. Classification (NCBI taxonomy): domain Eukaryota; kingdom Metazoa; phylum Mollusca; class Caudofoveata; order Chaetodermatida; family Chaetodermatidae; genus Chaetoderma; species Chaetoderma sp. LZ-2023a. The sequence continues at coordinate 136,491,915 of CM067371.1, read as the reverse complement.
TCACATCCAAAGCACTTCTTCTTCTTTTCGTTCGCTGATCATACCGCCAGTCCTGTAAGTGACTGTCGACATGATCATAAGCGTTAAGTGCGTGGATCCATGGTTTATTAGAGTGCGCCGTGTGGCCTGGAACCTCCGTCTTCAGCACTCGAGGTTTCTGTCAGGGTTACCTCACCCTTACCTCCTTTAGTCGCCTCTTACGACACGCAGAGGATACGGAAGGTGTATTCTAAGCCCCACCTACAGGGCAGTCCAAAGCGCTGAAACCTAAAGCTGTGTTCTCACCAGAGACTTAACCGGCGTAACGCAATACTGAGGTATGGCGTTATTCCCGATTAACTCTCCTGTGAGAACACGGCCTAAGTGTACCGTCACACTCTTTTTTGTGTTAAAATTTGAGCAATCAAACCAGAAGTTTTGAGATATCCATGAATCCAGAATTTGATTGGATCCGGACCAGAGTGGTTTTTTATATCCTGATCACGGAAAAAGTCAGAAAATGTTAATTTACGTTTGGTGTTCCTTTATTGTATTAAATATTTTATTGTGTTAAAATATGAGCCAAATCGGATCAGTAGCTCCGGACAGACAGACATACAGACGGAAAGACACACCTACGCACGCACGCACTCATGCACGCACGCACACACGCACGCAATAGACTCTTCCCCTTTTAATAAGCCCTTTGAATCCCCGCTGGTGACATGAAATGAACAGCGGTGAGAATGGACGGATACGATCTATCGCTCACGTATGTCATAATCAAAGACGTCAATGATTAACACACGTCACAATCATAATGAGGAGGTAGCTCCGTCGTGAAACTCGAACAGTCCGTCACAAAGGTGTACGGATTGTATGTATATTGTGAATTTAGAATTCATAAACATTATCTTGAATTTTTTTTAAACTAATTTGTCTGGAAGCCTGCTCTGCAATCACAAGCGCAGCTCTCAGTCCCACCTTTCTGCCACGAAGTCAGTGCCCGTAGCCATTTGCCAGAACGTTCGCTAGCGAGTGTATATTAACAAATACATGTGTTGCAACGCCTAACGGCAATTATGACATCGCCTTTTTAAAAATGTTTAGTCACCCTCACAAGGACTATGTAGATATCGTATATTGGCAAACATTGAGTTATCATACGGAAACTAATAAGCAAGATTAGAGGCGGTACCTTTTGTACATTACCTTTATTTATTTAGACAAGTCTTTGCACATAAATGTAGACTTACTTCATCAGGTGGCACATTTATGTACGAAAGCTTGTCAAAATAAATAAGTTAGTCTACAAAAGATAACCCTCTAATCTTGTTTATCTTAGGCCTTGTTGTCACTAGGGACGTAACAGGACTGACGCCATACTGATGCATGACGTTATTTCTGATTAACTCCCTATTGACAACACGGCCTTAGTATCATTAACCGTGACCTTCGTCTTCTGACTAAGGCGGCGTCATAGGTCTGGATAGCAAATCCTATGTAGATCGATCAGGTGAAGTTTGGGTAAGCCGGGCTACCAGGAGTAAAGATACATTTTACTTTTCTTGAGCATTGATCTCGCGAACCCGAAATTAAAATGCGTATTCCCCATGGCTAAGGGGAAGAGCTAACGCAACTATTACCAAAAATAAGAGTGGCAGATATTGAGATACGGCCGGTATCTCGGGATCTGCCAATCTGAATTTGGTTATACCGTACACAACTGATCATTCTAATGGACGGCTGCTTTGATCGCTGACCTACAAAATAGCATATGACTTCTATTTATCGCAACCGAGAAGCTATGAAATATGAAGAAAATTGGTTACGTAGAAGTTGAGATATCAAGTGCACAGGATAATGGACCTTTTTTTAGCCATGCCCCGCCCATCACTAGCTAAGCTCCACCCACACCTCGCCGTGTTGGGATTATTCGATCCCCGAATGCCCTAGCTATCAATTTCCTGAAAACTATACAGGGAAGCTGTTGAATATTTTGTAACTAATTTGACTGGGTGCTGTTGCTGCCTATGGCAGCAACAGCGCCCAGTCAAATTAGTTTCAAAATATTCAACAGAATATTTATTAAATAGTAAAAGCAAACAATTTGTACAACAACGCATAGACCGTCTTCAAATATGCGTTCGTGACGTACTTATCGACGTCATTCATGACGTCATTCATTATGATGTCATTCTACACGTCACGCAGTTCATTATGACGTCATAGGATGGATGGGCGCTCTGGAAATGTAAATTCCACATTTGTCAATTTGACCTTGATCTCTGTCATTTTTCCTCATAAGTTAAGTTACTACGTGGAGAAGAGATTGTCATATTAGTACAGGGAACCATAACCGTTTACTCGTAAAAGTAATATGCTTATTCCTAAACCGCATCATCAACACATAGAAGCGAAATGACTAGTAATATATGTGAAGCGGAACATGGTATGGAACGAAATTCAAAATCCTCGCACGTGACTACACAGATATAGGGCTACGGATGGAAGCAAAACACAACCCTCTCCAAGACGGTATAACCCACCCCATCCACTACACGGCATCACAGATACCAACATTCACGTTGTGTTTCTGCATTTACCAGCATCCACAAGGCTTTGACCACAATATATGGATGGCAGTGTAACATTTAGCAAGACTAAAATAGACCTATACCTTATGCTACGCTTTAGAATTTATTGCTTGTTGGGTTTCGAAAATTCACTTTGGTGGGGCGGACCTAAAAAGGTTTTCAAATTCGGCGTTTTCGGTCATTTTCGGAATTTTAGATACTCGGCGAAGTTTCGCGTCAAAAATTAACTTCTTGCGTGCATTTCATAATTTCACTTCCCATTCTGGCATAGTGAGTGTGACACACGTGTTTCTACTCTTTATCTCAGAATTGATACCGCTGACGTCACAGATTATACTATTCCTGTTCTCAGTATCATTTCACGCGTCTTTTACAAGTCAAAGTTATGTTTGTATGAATGGCGCCGGCGTCCCTGTCCTCACATAATCATTGTCCGGTGAGTACAAAGGACTTTGAAATGCTGAAGAGTTCACTTTAGGTCGCTCAACGCGCATGGGCGGACTTCCATTATGTCCGTTGGTGTTTCCTGGCATATCTTCATTGATGGAATCCCAGTTGAAGAAGCCTTTATTATCCTCTCCAACATAGTCGTAGTCTGGCACAGGTCCGTCTAACTCAAATGAATCGCCCTCCTTTTTCCTGTTCATAAAAATAAAATAATAACTATTAATACAGTTAACATAGTTTTAATATGAATGATAAAACGCTGGTTTCAATGAAGTAAAGTATATGAATCTGCAGATTATTTTAATAAGTAATTTAATTGATTGAAAAGTCGTCAGTGAAAGGTTGCTTTCGAGATGTAAGTAGCATGGGTTTAGCTATAGCCCTACCATGCACTAAGTATCCCTGGTCCAGACAGCAAACATAGCTGGACCCTCTGACTTATGAAGAGAGATGTATCTCTGTGCAAAACCCATGGTAACAAATGGAAGAGCTCCAATATTGCCATTCTTAGCTGAACCATGAAACAAATGCACTAATGAAGATCAGTTTCATTGACACAATCTATAGCCAACAGCAAACAAGCTCAATGGTGGTGTTCCATGAAATAAATGAGAAAGCCGTATCATATTAGGTGCATTAGATGCAATCATGGACGTGTGTGTTTATGCAAATTAGGATTTATTATCCTCCCAATCATCAACCCCCACTAGCCACCCTTATGGAGGCAGAGGGCGGTGGTATTACATTGTAGCCACCATCACGGAGACAGAGGGCGGTGGTATTACATTATAGGCACCATCATGGAGACAGAGGGCGGTGGTATTACATTGGACCCACCTTCATGGAGGCAGAGGGCGGTGGTATTACATTGGACCCACCATCATGGAAGCAGAGGGCGGTGGTATTACATTGTAGCCACCATCATGGACACAGAGGGCGGTGGTATTACATTGAACCCACCATCATGGAGGCAGAGGGCGGTGGTATTACATTGGACCCACCATCATGGAAGCAGAGGGCGGTGGTATTACATTGTAGCCACCATCATGGACACAGAGGGCGGTGGTATTACATTGGACCCACCATCATGGAGGCAGAGGGCGGTGGTATTACATTGGACCCACCATCATGGAAGCAGAGGGCGGTGGTATTACATTGGGGCCACCATCATGGAGACAGAGGGCGGTGGTATTACATTGTAGCCACCATCATGGAGACAGAGGGCAGTGGTATTACATTGTAGCCACCATCATGGAAGCAGATGGCGGTGGTATTACATTGGACCCACCATCATGGAGGCTGAGGGCGGTGGTATTGCATTGGGGCCACCCTCATGGAGGCAGAGGGCGGTGGTATTACATTGGGGGGGCCACCTTTATGGAAGCAGAGGGCGGTGGTATTACATTGGACCCACCATCATGGAGGCACAGGGCGGTGGTATTGCATTGGGGCCACCCTCATAGAGGCAGAGGGCGGTAGTATTACATTGGGGCCACCTTTATGGAAGCAGAGGGCGGTGGTATTACATTGTAGCCATCCTCATGGAGACAGAGGGCGTTCGTATTACATTGGGACCACCATCATGGAGGCAGAGGGCGGTGGTACTACATTGTAGCCATCCTCATGGAGACAGAGGGCGGTCGTATTACATTGGGGCCACCATCATGGAAGCAGATGGCGGTGGTATTACATTGGACCCAATTGTCTGCTTGTGTATGTTTCTCTTAAATGGCAGATCCAACGGGATTCAAATTCTAACACAAGAAATACGGTTAGCGGATTAACTAGCATCAAGATATTCTTGGGAAACCATTGATTAGATTGTCTCAAATTTACAAGAAATGGTGTGCCAGAAATCTGAGATCCACTATCGCGGCCTGTGGCGCCACCAGGGGGTGGGGTGGCGAAAGTTTGCCAGAAAATCACATATTTGCTATGACTGCTAATCATAGGCCAGCTTCACATGCATCTACGTCAAAAATAGTTTAACAGATCGTGTTATTACAGTGTTACTTAAACAAAGAAACTCAACGCTTAAAGTGAATTTTAAATGCACGGCAACTTAAAAAGTATATCTTTGGTCACGCCTAATTTTCAACCCCTCCCCTCCCCTTCTGGATTTATGGATGGATAGATGTTTGGCAACATTTGGTCGCTCTCGTTGTTGTTGCAAGCCAAGTCTCACGAGCAGAGATGGAGATGGCTATGAAAAATGGACGCTATATTCTTATATGTTTGAGTTGTGGAAGGAAGATACGTGCTCATAGACCTACTTTCTCATTCTGCCACAAAATGTTGTTGCTATGTATGACTGCAACAACAACCTGTACCACTGTTGAAGACGACATCCACGTTATAATGGACGGATCGATCCGTCACTCTGACGTCATGATAAAAATATGTCACTTGTTAGCTGACATCACAATCAGAATGACGTATGGGTCCGTCACGAAAGTGGTAAAGGTCTGTTACAGAAGTGTGTGATTTGGGTACCTTTGGTGAAGTTACAATTTTAATAAACATTCTGTTAAATATTATGGAACTAATTTATTTGGCAACTGTAGGCATAGTCATAGGCATGAACAGTTCCCAATCAAATTAGTTTCTAAATATTCAATAGCTTACCTACTCTGAAATTGAGATTCTTTGTTTGCATGGTTCAAAATGTTAAAATCGATTTAAACGCGCGTACAAAGCGAGAGGAGCTTAGCTAGAAATGGGCGGGGTATAGCTAGACATGGGTGGGGTATAGCTAGAAATGGGCGGGGTATAGCTAGAAATGGCTCCCACGATAGATACTATCCGAAATGGACCTTTCCAGTTTTAGCTATGCCCCGCCCATCTCTAGCTAAGCTCCACCAACACATCGCTCGTGTTGGGATCGATCGATCTCTGAACACCCTGACTATCAATTTCCAAAAAACTACACATTTAAGCTGTTGAATATTGTGAAACCAATTTGACTGGGTGCTGTTGCTGCCTAAGGCAGCAACAGCGCCCAGTCAAAATAGTTTAAAAATATTCAACAGCATGTTTATTAAATAGCAAAGAATTACAAACACATACAATTCATACAACGTGTCGGAGTATTTGAGATTTGGTGACGGTCTATATGGAACCCTTTGTGACGTAATGATTGTGACGTCATCATACACGCGCCGAGCTGATTATGACGTCATACGAGGTCAGATGATAGATTGATACTCAGGAAAGGTGAATTGCCTAGCAAAGCAACATTAGGACACAGGAAACTGAGGACGAGCAGTTGTTATCATCTGGAGATATATCCTGATCTACAGCCTAACATGAAAACAAATATCCCAGTCACATACTGCATCCTACAGTGGATAAAATGGCTTGTTTGCTTCTCACCTTTTAAGGTTGATAAATGTGAGTATGAGAAGGAGAAGAATCATGGCGGCTAAACTGGCTGTGAGAACTAGAGGCCAGTGTACACGTATCCAGTCTTCTTTCTGAAATAAATAACATCACGGAGTCAACACACAATGACAGGCACAATGATGTTACAGCAATGATGGTAAATTCTCAAGGTGGCTTTATTTATTTCAAGCATGTGTACGTAAATCTTCTTACACCGTGTAGTGGCTATTGAGTCATAATATGAATGCATGCGCAAAATTGGGTGATTTCAGCTTCTTGTACTGATTTCAGTTGTCCATGTTAGTGCTATAAAATTGGTATACTAACTCATTATTACATAGTTCGATGTATCTAAACACATCCTTGCTGTACACGAATTGATGATTCGAAATAAAGCATAAAGTACTGCCAAGTTATGTCCAAAAATGCATATTTCTGTCTGCACTTAGACATCCTGTGACACACATAAGGTGGTCAGTTAAGACAGGTTTTGTGGTGTCTAGTTGCAGGCCAGGGTCAAGTTCGAATGGATAACCATAGTTAACTATAGCTAACTAGACACCAAACTGACATGAAATACTTAGCTAGCTAGTTAACTATAGTCGACCGAGCACCCGAGCTCGGTTACACGAAATTTGAGTAAAATTCAGAATGGCAGACACCCACGCTTGCCAAGAATAAATCCATAAAAAAGTATAAATATTTCACTAACTAAAATAGTTTTGATGAAGCTATACCTTCCTGATTCTGTGAAATACAAGATCCATTTCCTTCCCACTTTATCTGAAATGGATGCTTTTTCACCACTTAGTGGACAAAAATAGCCCATTTTCGTCGACCATCAAACAGGCGACAATAAGGGTTAATCGAGACTGGTACCCGTCTCAAAATATCCTGCAATAGTAATTCAATGGGGAATCGGGTCTCAGATCTAGGCCTGATCACTAGAACCAAAAGTGAGGATAATAGCTTATCTAGTATACTCCTAGATCCTAGCCAACTCGAACTACCCACGGATACACTGGAACGGCTTGAGCTTACGACGTGCAGACTTTGTTTCGCCCGTTACCAGCATTGGGAGCTAAATGTGTCACTTTTACCATCGAACGTGAAAACCGGCTTATACTAGAGAAGGGATCCAACAATGATAACCCTGGAGGTGAGGGAACTACTTCGTCAAGTTAAGTCAAGTATCAATGAACTATAGTCGACTAAAAAGCGTTTGCTTGGGCATGGCAACTGCGCATGTTCAGTAAACCAGCAAACTGACTATTCGGTCTCCAGCCAACTTCCCACAATACATTGCTCTTACAACTGTTTAACGTTAACCGGAACCTGTACCAGGAACAGTGTTAACGTTAAGCCGTAGTAAGTGCAATGACTTGTGGGATGTTTGCAGAAGACCGAATATTTAACCATCCGAACTTGACCCGAGTGTCCATTCTTCACTTCGTAAACATCTTTCCGAATTACCTTTGGTGGCGGTGGTGGTGCTGGTAGGCGTGGCGGTCTACCATCTGCCCTAGCTAACCCCTCAGATAGATAGTTCATGAGACCGCTACTGCTCTTTTGCGTGGACAGCAACGCCTTCACTTTCTCTTGAACTTTATCTGGCGTTGTGCTGTTTTCACATTTCATGTTCAGCCTGAAAACAACATAGATATAGATAAAGTGAACATGTTTTCATTCAAACCGCGGAATACACATACATTTGTATTTTCAGGAATGTGTCATTACTACGCATCCTAACACTCAGCCAACAGCATACAATACAGTTTCGACTAGACTGGACTCAGAAGAGGTGCTATCTCACGCCTTTACCCCTTTAACACTTATATCAGCCAAAAACGGCCTCTGCAGTGGTCTTCAGAAATGTCCATTTGCAGACCAAGAGAAGCCTGTTTTTTTTTTAATTCATCACTGGAATGAATGACTGGCTCGATAACCGAGCCAGTCATTCCAGTGATACATTTTCAAAAATAATCTCTTGGTCTGCAAATGGACATTTTCTTGACAAAATTCAAGTGTTAAAGGGCCATACCATGTTTGTCAATGCATAAACAGTGACGAGAGAGGCTAAGATAATTCACCCTTTGACCAAAACTACTTCTAGCTCACCATAATATGAATACAAAATGTGAAAAATGTGCCGAATTTGGTGACTTCAGCTTCTTGTTAGTGCTATAAAATTAGTATACTAAATCATTATTACATAGTTCCATGTATCTAACACATCCTTGCTGTACACGGATTGATGATGCAAAATAAAGCATAAAGTACTTCACAGTTATGTCCAAAAATGCATATTCCGGTCTACAATTAATGACCTCGTGACCTTGATATTCGACCCTTTGATTCGAAACTTAATCCCTTGTTAGGCTGCCGCAATATGATTGTGCGTATCAAATTCGTGATTTCTACCGTGTTGGCTTCCTGACTTATGGACAAAAATGTATAGCCCTCCGGTAATCCAGTATGTACTTCGTGACCTCGTGACCTAGATATTTGACCATTTTATCATAGACTCAACCTCTTTATAGGCAACTATAATATGAATGAATTGCCAAATTATGTCATTCTATCGTTTTGCACTCCCTAAATATGGCAAACGATGTGTATCTTGGCATGGACGTATTGATCCCGTGACCTAGATACTCTTATTACATGCTCCAAGAGATAAAGAGGCAAAGGGAATGTTTCGAAGATGTTACCTAGAAGTGGTTGCCAACTGCTTCAGGCCTCGACAGATTCTTGTAAAATTAATTTCAAACTATTAGACAAAACGCTTTCGGTTTATGTCTGTATCTTTGTTAAATGAGATGATGCTAGATGAATGAGAAGGTGCACCAAGACTTTGTCAATCAGGTCTGATGTATGGCATATGACATACATGGTTACTTTTCTCACATTTTGAATCGGTCGCATGATTTATGTCGTCGTCGTCGTCGAATGACTAATGGTTTTCCACGTTTACCTTGATGAAGTCCGGCTTGTGTTAGTTGGAGATGTGTCATCTCTTATTTCACACACTTGGTTTGTGGCCAGCATCCAGGCTGCCATAATGACCACCCTCTGCTCTTCATTCAACTCGCCATCAAACTGAACTGATATCTCTGACTCTAAGAAACAAATAACAATGCGCTAAATAAAGATGATGATATACTTTCTCAATGGAATCATCAAAGATACATTCGCAATATAGGCCCTATATTCACAACGAGCCTGTATTCTCTCCCTCCCTCCCTCACTCACTCACTCCTTCTCGCCTTCCCTCCCTCCCTACCTTCCCCCCTCTCTCTCTCTCTCTCCCTCTCTCTCCATCCCTCCCCTCTCTCTCTCTCTCTCACTCTCTCTCTCCTCCCTCCCTCCCTCCCCGTCCTCTCTCTTTCTTTCTCTCTCGTCGCAACCGCGGCTGTTCTCTGAAAATTGTGTTTTTACGCGTGCTCGAATCGATTGATATTCTTTGAGCCCTTGATTCCCAGAATCCCAATGTCAAGGTAGTTTTACAGGGAAGCTGGTGAATATTTCGAAACTAATTTGACTGGCGTATTGGTGCATATGACAGATTGCTTTATTAAAATGTAAATTCATCAAATAACACAATTCGTATACTCATGGCGAAATATTTGATTTTCCTGACGAAGCTTGTAGCCATTATGATTGTGACGTCATCTAACACAGTAGCTAATTGATTATGACGCGATATACTTGAGTAACAGATCGGATCCCGCAAAGGTAATCGTATGCAAGGATTTCAACAGAAGGCCCCGATCACTTGGATGTGTGGACGCGGATTCCATCAGAATGGACGCATGTATGTAACTGCCCAGATTCAGTTTCAGGTATTTTTATTCTCATGAACTCTGCACAGTTATTAGAGAAGGATAAGATGCACTATATGTATTTTGGTGTATACTCAAACATACACTTACGGTTGTCGATAGTGAGCTCGTACAACTAACGTGTGCATCCAGATAGCCTGGGCTCATGTAAGGTTATGTGCTAATTTATACAGATATGGATGCATACAATAAGTGGATGCATATAGTAAATAGGTAGATTGGATGGTGAGCGTGGTTACAGGCGTGCATGTAAACAATCGTGTCAAACAAACTTCCAAGCCATAAGTCCCGAAATCGATCCGATATGTCGCTTAAGTGTCTGACGTCAAATGCAAAATACGTGACCTGTTAGATGACGTAGACCCGACAGGAAGGTTTCATAGGTTTGACAATAACGGTCTGAATTGTATGTGTTTAGTGACTTTACAGTTTAATAAATATTTTGTTGGATATTTTGAAACTAATTGGAATGTGAGTTGTTGCTATTATAGGTGGCGACAGTCCCAATTTAAAACATAAAATGATCATTTGCAGATGTCCAGACCATTGATGACGTGCCCATTCTAGCATCGGCTGTAATGGATCTTTCCAGTTTTAGATATGCCCCGCCCATCTCTAGCTAAGCTCCACCCACACCTCGAGCGCTGCGATCGATCGATCCCCGAACGCCCTGACTATCAATATCCAGAAAACTATACACGTTAGCTGTTAAACATTTGAGACTAATTTGACTGGGTGCTGTTGCTGCCTATGGCAGCAACAGCGCCCAGTCAAATTAGTTTCAAAATATTCAACAGAATGTTTATTAAGTGGTAAAGACATACAAATAATATAACGCGTCCGACTATTAAGCGTTAAAGACGGACTATATTGAATCACCCATGACGTCATCCTACACGTCACGTATTTGATTATGACGTCATATGATTGAGTGAGGAATTGGATTCATGAATTGCGGTTAGCAATGTGCAGCACAATTCTTCAAACTGATTATGTACCTTGATATTTCGATGAGGTTTCAATGAACAGTGAACATAGAGTCACCAACATCGCACATTTAACAGTTCTGGAGCATATGTAGTTATTTCAGTGTAGGTTTTTTGAAAATGCATGACACGAAGGATTTTTAGAATCAGACAACAATACTCCTTACGAAGTCACGGTGCCAATTTTTAAAGCATCTTTTTAAAGATACCTTTTCATCGAAATTTGATGGCACACATATTTAGGAATTTTTGACGCACATAAACTGGCAAAATTGTGATGGATTAGGTGACAAGTATCACCTTAAAATTACATGTTTGATCGACTGATTAACATAACATTAGCTATAAACCTTTAAAGACATGCAACGTATTAAGAAAAAAAATCGACGTATAGGCCCTATAGCTGTTTTAGGTAGTCTTATATAAATGTGAACATGACGAAGATTTTGCTTATTATGGCCTATTCGAAATTATTACCCCCCCCCCCCCACCTCCCCCCCCTCATTTTCCCCCCACCCCTGCGTGCGTATGTCCTCATGCCTAGCACCAAGGCACTGCGATTCAACGTTTTTCTACTATGTGAAGCATTCGTGTATCCGGCGATGCAATCTCTTGTTACAGAGAGCCAGGCTAAGGTGCCATCTGTGTTAGAGCTGTCCTATGACACACTAAATGCAGGAATTCAGTCTTAGCTATGCCCCACCTATCTCTAGCTAAGCTCCACCCACACTTGGTCCGTGGTGGGATCGATTGACCCATGCACTCCCTGAATCTTAATTTCCTGATAAATATACAGTTAAGCTGTTGAATATCTTGAAACTAGTTTGCTTTTGTGCTGTTGCTGTCCATGGCAGCAACAGCGCCCAGTCAAATTAGTTTAAAAATATTCAACATAATGTTTATTGAATAGCAAAGACATACAATACGTACAACTTGGCTGACAATTGAGCGCTTAAGATAGACTAAATAGCGTCATTCATCACGTAATAGATTATGACATCAGCCTACATGTGATGTAGTTGATTAAGATGTTATATGACCGAGATAGGGGATTCATCAATTACATTGACATGTGACTGCTTTATTACACAGATTGCAGGAGCAATTACGTGTTCATTCACACGGGTGTCCTTATGGGAACTATGTAAGCATTTGGTTGTCAATATGTCAACAGTTATCAGGGGTGCGTTTAGGAGCGCGAAAAAACGTTTTCCGTTACGCAACAGTGTCGCTATATACTTCAGTTTAATAATGTAGATAATACATTACTGAACACTGTCCCACGAAGAACGCGAACGTTCCCCGAACATTCGCCTTCCTGAACTCACTCCAGGTGTGTGTATCCTTTGAAAAACGTCCTTGTTTGACAATATGTTGGCATGTGAATGTCTTATTACACACAACGCATGAATAAGATTTCACTTTTATCTGAGGCAGATCATAACAGTTGCCTAAATTCTTTAGAAGTTACTTTTAAGTTAGTTACTAGTTCCCAGATTTTCAGTCCAATTTTGAGAAAATCATAAAGAAAATGTTAAGTAAATATCCCCCCCCCCACCCAGATACCATTGACGTAAGTTTTTCAAGTCCAATTTTGAGAAAACCTTGAAAACAAAGTTACGTAAATGTCTCCCAGATAGAATTTACTTATGTTTTCCAATCGAGGTTTGAGAGATTTTGAAGGAAAAGTTATGTAAATAGCCCTCAGGTACCATTTAGTTAAGATGTTCAGCCCAGTTTTGAGAAAATCTTGAAGAAAAAGTTGAGTAAATGGCACTCAGATACCATTTGCTTAAGTTTTTCAGTCAAGTTTTTCGAAAATTGTGAAGAAAGAAAAATCTTTAAATTACATTTACTTAAGTTTTTCATCTCAATTTTGAGAAAGCCTTGAAGAAAAGGTTAAGTAAATGGCCCCATGATACCATTTACTTAAGTTTTTCAGTCTAATTTTTTGGAGAAAATCTTTACGAAAAATTAAGTAAATGGTCTTCGTTTCTCATTTACTCAAGTATTTCCCCGTCTCTAGAAAGTACCTAAATCTACAACTCGCAGATATCTCGACAAAATTAATTAACTATTAGGAACTAGGAGCGCGTAACTAAATTAATAGACATAGATTACGATGATATAAAAATAACCAGTTTTAGATATTTATCTAAATAATGCCGAATCGCTGTGTTTTGTATGGCTAAGAGACATGATATGACAGATCAATAACTAAAACAGCTCATGGCTCTCCATAATGAGCTAATACCAGAAATGAGAAAAGGTTATTGTTAATTACATTGAACGTGGTAACGTTATCCCTACCAGGTAGTGGCGTCCGAATTGGCGGCGTTGGTAGCTTTGTCGGACTAAATGACGTCCGAATTGGCGGAGATGATACCTTAGTTGGTCCGCTGTACTCGGTAGACGTTGGCACTGTCTGTGTTTTCGTAGAGTCAGTATGTGGTGATGTGAACGTAGTGGCTGGTACTGTTGACTTAGTAGCTGCTGCTGCAGATTCGGTTAATGATAGTGTGGATTCAGAATTTGTTAGGGTGGAATCAGTAGCTGCTAGGGTGGAATCAGTAATTGGTAGGGTGGAATCACGCGTTGTTGGGGCGGAATCCATAGTTGGTAGGGCTGAATCCGTAGTTCCTAGGGTGGAATCAGTAATTGGTAGGGTGGAACCAGTAATTGGTAGGGTGGAATCAGTAATTGGTAGGGTAGAATCAGTAATTGATAGGGTGGAATCAGTAATTGGGTGGGTGGTATCTGTAGATGATAGGGTGGTATCTGAAGATGATAGGGTGGAATCAGTAATTGATAGGGTGGAATCAGTAATTGATATGGTGGAATCAGTAATTGGTAGGGTGGAATCTGTCATTGATAGGGTGGAATCAGTAATTGATAGGGTGGAATCAGTCATTGATAAGGTGGAATCAGTAATTGATAGGGTGGAACCAGTAATTGGTAGGGTGGAATCAGTAATTGGTAGGGTAGAATCAGTAATTGATAGGGTGGAATCAGTAATTGATAGGGTGGAATCTGTCATTGATAGGGTGGAATCAGTAATTGATATGGTGGAATCTGTCATTGATAGGGTGGAATCAGTAATTGATAGGGTGGAATCAGTAATTGATAGGGTGGCGTCTGAAGATGATAGGGTGGTATCTGAAGGTGATAGGGTGGAATCAGTAATTGATAAGGTAGAATCAGTAATTGATAGGGTGGAATCAGTAATTGGGAGGGTGGAATCAGTAATGGGTAGGGTAGAATCTGTCATTGATAGGGTGGAATCAGTAATTGGTAGGGTGGAATCAGTCATTGATAGGGTGGAATCAGTAATTGGTAGGGTGGAACCAGTAATTGGTAGGGTGGAATCAGTAACTGGTAGGGAGGAGTCAGTCATTGATAGAGTAGAACCAGTAATTGATAGTGTGGAATCAGTCATTGATAGGGTGGAATCAGTAATTGGTAGGGTGGAATCAGTAATTGGTATGCTGGTATCTGAAGATGATAGAGTGGAATCAGTAATTGGTAGTGTGGAGTCAGTCATTGACAGGGTGGAATCAGTAATTGATAGGGTGGAATCAGTAATTGGTAGGGTGGTATCTGTAGATGATAGGGTGGTATCTGAAGATGATAGGGTGGAATCAGTAATTGGTATGGTGTTATCTGAAGATGATAGAGTGGAATCAGAGATTGATAGGGTGGAATCAGTAATTGATAGGGTGGAACCAGTACTTGGTAGGGTGGAATCAGTAATTGATAGGGTGGAATCAGTAATTAGTAGGGTGGTATCTGTAGATGATAGGGTGGTATCGGAAGATGATAGGGTGGAATCACTAATTGGTAGGGTGGAATCACTCATTGATAGGGTGGAATCAGTAATTGATCGGGTTGTATCGGAAGATGATTGGGTGGAATCAGTATCTCCTATCGTAGAATCAGTAGTTGGTAGAGCCTCTGTACAATTGTCTCCTGTCCAGCCATGATCGCATTCACATCTATATCCGGGCATTTCATTGAAACACATGCCACCATTTTGACATGGAGACAGCACCGTGCACTCATCGGTCACATTTTCACAGTCTGGTCCCTCCCATCCTGGCAGACAGTGACATATATATCCGGGCTCTGTGTTGTTACATGTTGCATTATTCTGGCATGGTGCCGTCTCATTGCATTCATTTATATCGTCTTTGCATGTGTCACCTCGCCATCCTGAAATTGATACAAATATGCCTATAGTATAATAAATATTACTGATGATCATAAATGCAGATTGACATATGAATGCGAATTAAAATAATAATGTCTTATGATCCGATTTTTTAACACTGAGGGCTGAGTTTGAGCTTTATTATTGAATGTTGCCTGAAAAAGACTAGGGTGAATCTTTGATGGCGCGATATTTATTAACGAAATCTGTCCAAACCAGACATCACTTGCTACCACGATTAAGTGAGCTTGTAAAATGCCCACCCACCTCAAGGGAAATGGTGCGTTAAAATTGTCATATATATATTCATTCATTCATTTATTTATTTATTTATTTATTTATTTATTTATTTATTTATTTATATGCATGCCTGCGTGCGTTTGTGTGTGCGTGCGGGTGTGCGTACGCGTGTATGGTATAGATAACCCATAGATTGTCATTATACGTCTGCTGAGCTAAAACGTGTAAGCAATCGTGTCTTGTCTAAAATCCGATCATGACCTTGCCTTTACACTCGTAATTGTTCTCAAGATTTTCAACATGCCGAGGCATAGAATAAGCCAGAGAACAGAGTGATTAATTCTCCATCTTTTACAGCGGGGAATGAACCAGTCATCGGAAATGTAACATTTGAAGGGAAATATTGGTGTTACAAGTGTAAGACCATCTATCGAGTAAATTTAAAGAATGAAATGAAAATTGGCGAATGAGGCACAGGAACAAACGATTACTTTGAAAATCTAAAAGCGAAATATATGCGAGATAAGAAATATATTAGGGATTAGTTTGAAATCTGTACATTTAAAGGTGCATATTCACAATAGAATGCCTGAAAATAAAATTCGTAAAATTATATACCTTTAGAGTCTTAAATTGCGTACCTAGATGTAATGAAACGAAATAAATCTTAACAAGTTTCAAGTTTCTTTATTAAACTCAGGTCACACAGTGACATATGGGGAAAATTATATATTACATAGTAGGCGGTGTGCTTAATTTGTACACTGAGGAAACATTATTATTATTATTATTATTATTTTTATTATTATTATTATTATTATTATTATTATTATTATTATTATTAATCAGTTCCCTATTTGTTTGTCCACGTTTATCGGTCCGTGATTGTGCGGTGGTTTCATCCACATTGGAAATAGGTAGTAATCACTCTAATAAGGCGGCAGATTTTTGATAGCAACTTTGCATTATTGGTGGAGAAGAGGATTATGGAATTTGAAGAAGTTAGTTCTTATATAGTAATATGGAGGTAGTAATTCTTGTCGGGTTTGTTTAAAAAAGCTACAGATAAATATGTAATGGAACTCGTCCCCATTATCATCTTTTACGCAAATGATGCATTTCCCATCTTCTCTTGGTGTTCTATCCCACCTCCATTTCTTATTGGGAGGTAGTGGTTGCCTGTTCGGAATCGTGTGAATATTATCCTCCTACTGTCCCCGAGTCTTAAAAGATATTTGTCCATTTCCCAATTAGGTTTGAAACTATCATAGATTTTACCCTTCCAGGATATACCCTTATCTGTGTGCCATGTCTGTATGAATTGATCTTCTAGTGATTTTGTAATCGTTGTCTGTATTTGAGTGGATACGTTGGCTGTTTGATTTGTCCAAATGTAGCTGTATCCTGTATTATCCAAAATAGCTTTGATGCAATTTAGCCACCTTTATTGTGTTCCGTTTTGATGGTAGTCAGTTAGCGCGTACCTGTACAGTGTAAGTGCTAATTTGCTTTCTTCACCTGTTATAAATTTTATCCAGTAGGTTATCATTCGGTTTTTTTATAACCACATTTATAGGCATTTCCTCAAGTTCTCCATATATCATATATTTCCGGGTAGTGCGTTTAACATTTAGAACATGTCTAAGGAAGTTTAAATTTACCTTTTCTAGGATATTGCACTTTTCAATCCCAATAACTTCACACGCATAGAGTAGTATTGGCTCTATCACCTGATGGTACAGCTTTAATTGGCAATCAATCAGTAGGTCTAGTTGTCTAGCCTTTCTTTTTAGTACAAACATAGCCTTGCTAGCCTGTTCAGCGATGTGCTTTTCGGCCAAAAGCATCCGTCCATTGTAAGAGAAGTATATTCCTAAGTATGTATAGTTATCTACAATGTCTATCTCTTTCATATTCACATAGAACTTTAGCTTCCTACTGTATGCTTTGGTGGTTCCAAACACGACGACGTTAGATTTATCTGCATTTACTTTTAGTTTCCAGAGGGTGCAGTATTTTTCAAAAGCGTCTAGTGCCTGTTGTAAATCGGCTGCGCTCTCGGCTATTATAACTGTATCGTCTGCATAGAGCAGGATAAGTAGTTTAAATATGGTGATAAATTCGCCATCTGTATCTGTTAGTTCTATTTGATTACAGTTGTGCTCATGTAGAAAGGTTTCTAGGTCGTTTAGATATATTGCGAATAATATCTGCGACAGGTTTTCGCCCTGGCGAACACCCCATGTACAGGTGAGTGGATCAGAGAATTCATTATTTAACATAATAATTGATTTTATGTTATTATACATGCTTTGAATTATCTTGTATATCTTTCCATTGATACTATGGTGTAGAAGCTTTATCCATAGGCCGCTCCGCCATATCGAGTCAAATGCCTTTTCAAAGTCGACGAAACAGCAAAATAGACGTTTCCGTTTTGTTTTAAATAGTTCAATAATCGCAGAGAGTGTAAAAATATGGTCTATTGTGGAGTAGCCCTTTCTGAAGCCGGCTTGATTTTAAGATAATATGTTGTTATTCTCTAGAGATTTATATATTCGGTTGTTTATTATCGAGGTGAAGAGTTTTCTAAGGCAGCTAAGTAGGCTTATTGCCATATAGTTTTTTGGTTCCTTGGGATCGCCTTTTCTTTTATATATCGGTATAATACTACCTTCAGTCCAGCTTTTTCGCACGGTTGCAGAATCTTATACGAGATAAATAAACTTTTATAGATATTGACCATAACGTGTTCTGTTGCCTTTATATACTCATTAATTATTCTATCTGTCCCAGCACTCATTATTCATGAGGAGCTTAATACATTTCGAAATTTCTTCGAACGTTATTGGTGAGTTTAGCTGGTGGTTTTCGCCAGGTGTGTCGGTAGGAATATGCTCAATTTTTAACTCGATATCACCACCTTTTTAATTTAGGGCTTTGAAAAATGCCTGAATGCTACCTACCTACATGCCATGGCTCGGTTGGAGCTTTTTCCTTGATTAATTTCCAGTAGTCTCCTGGCTTGCCCATGCTCATTGCGCGAATCTCGTGTTGTCGTTTTTGTTTATACTGCATTATTGATATTTTGATTATATTTTTATATGTCTTACTAGAAGTTACCATTTGTTGTCTAGTTATATCCGTCCTGTTAAGTCTAAATTATATTCTAGCTGTATGGTATTTATTTCTAGCATTTGTACACTGTTTATTATACCATGGGCACTGTATTCTGGGCTTATGGTTGGTATGAGTCTTTCTCGTGGCACCAAATACTTGGCTGGCCGAGCTTTCAAACATATCTATGATGGCTGTTGTAGATTGTGCGTTTAGTGAACCATTTTCTATTTGGGCATTTATATTAATCAGCATTCGGTGATTCTCTATGTGCTGAACAAATTCGCTTATTTTATATGGTAGGTTTTTAGTTTATTATTGCTTACAGCTGCGTTCAAGAGTGTTAGCTTTAGTGCGCAGTGTTTATCAGACAGTACAGGGCAGATGTCTAGGACATTGAATTTGGATATGCATTGAAACATATCATGCGCGGATAATCCATAGTCAACGAGGCTGATGTATTGATAAGTAAACTTGCCTATATTAGCATCATCGCCTACTCTACCATTTATTATATATACGTTAGTATCTTTACACAGCTCAAGTAGTCTATACCCATACGTATTTGGCCGGCTTCTATCCTGAGATACACGCTCCGAGATGCTAAATTGTGGCCGGCTTCTATCCTGAGATACACGCTCCGTGATGCTAAATTGTGGCCGGCTTCAATCCTGAGATACACACTCCAGGATGCTAAATTGTGGCCGGCTTCTATCCTGAGATACACACTCCGGGATGCTAAATTGTGGCCGGCTTTTCTCCTGAGATACACGCTCCGGGATGCTAAATTGTGGCCGGCTTCTATCCTGAGATACACGCTCCGGGATGCTAAATTGATGCTAAATTGTGGAGTATTTGTTAGGTCTTGGAAATCAATTTCGGCAAGCGTTAGTAGCTCCTCATCAAAATTGGCAGAGCCGGGTAATTTCCCCGTTTTTGCATTGAAGTCCCCTATTAACATCAGGAATTTTGATCTAGAGGAACATTTGGTGATATCTCTTTCGAGTTCTTCAAACGCTTCCAGGGATGAGTATGGCGAGTACTCCGGGGGAATGTATACATAACCTATTATAATGTCATCTTCTTCTTCTTTTCGTTCGCTGATCATACCGCCAGTCCTGTAAGTGACTACCTACATGATCATAAGCGATAAGTGCGTGGATCCATGGTTTATTAGAGTGCGCCGTGCGGCCTGGAACCTCCGTCTTCAGCACTCGAGGTTTCTGTCAGGGTTACCTCACCCTTACCTCCTTTAGTCGCCTCTTACGACACGCAGAGGATACGGAAGGTGTATTCTAAGCCCCACCTACAGGGCAAATTATAATGTCATTATCTATAGTTTTTGGAAATAGATGCCCACAGGACATATTCGGTATCATAGTCGAGTTGTTGGATGGACTTTGCTATGCTGTTTTTTACTATGAGAGCGCTGCCCCACCACCACAACCCCACCCCCAGATTTGCATCCTGTTTTTAAGCATAGCCGTATAGCTATCTATTTCCAACGCGTCATACTCGTCTAGCTTTGTTTCCGCTAATCCAAGTATATCAAACCGTCGCACAAACACGTCCATTTCTGGATATTGGGCTTTGGTCTGTATTCCACATACATTTAGAAAACCGATGTTTAATTCAGTGTCGCTGTCGTCGTTGGTGCCGCCTGTCTTGTCATTGTTGTTGTCAATAGCGTCGTCATCGTCGTCGTCATCATCATCATCGTCGTCGCAGGGTCAATAGCAGTAGCAGTAGTGACAGTGGTAGCAATAGTAGTTGTAGCGGCAATAATATCTGTAGTCACGGCAAAAGTAGGTGCAAAAGTATGGGCAGGAAGAGCAGTAGTTGTTGTATCTGTAGTGGTAGCATTTGGTAACAAATGATGATTCTATGATGATATGGTGTTCACCATAACAGCGCCAACTCCCACGCTACAAGAAAGACCTTAACTGCTAAAGACACACGTCTTAGATTCATTGGCACGTGAAGAGTGGATGCCCATGTTACCTGTCAGATGCACCCGTGTGGACTTATCATTCAGTTCAGGGATCATATCTACAGAAGCAGACAGATACTACCCTCATAACGCAGCTTACTGGACCTATGCTGGGCCTATACTGAAAGTGTCCGCCCGGTATCAGCCCAGCATCGGCCCAGTAAGCTGCGTTATCAGGATAATCTAAGACATGCTATAAAGCAGAATAGAAGGTACTATGTCAAAATGCAACCAATGACGCTTTCTTTATGGGTTAATCGATACAAGATCATATCTCTATGTGGGTCCCTAATCCGATATAATATGCAATACAATTAGTCGGTTGTAACTTATGGTTGATGCGATTTTTTTTTAATTTGTGACAAAAAAATTATTTTAGTATTGAAAGGAAACCCGTTTTACCACCAGTTTATTCATACATTACAGATCCGGGTAAGATTTGGGGAAATAGGGTCCAGTGTGATTAAAAATCCTATACACGTGTTCTTGTTCACTGAATAAGATTAGCCACCATTATGCTAACTGAATTACTTTATGTTAATTTAAAAATACCAAGATACCACGAGTTAAAGTGTACCTAACAGATTCACTTGTTAAGTAACTTAAATATATTGAATTAGACCTATATGCAGAAAATCATTTCAAATGTCATCCTAGTAACCACTCATCGTTCCTATTATTGATGATAACCAAATAACATTGAAGATTAACAGTTACAATTCCATAAGAGCTTTATAAATATAAACACTAATTTGAGACAACGATTCATCATCGATTCAGACAGATATTCCGCACATGCGCTGTTAATACATATATTAAGCTGTCTAAACAGTTTATTATTGCGCTCAGTAGGGAACACGTTTGACTAAATATCCAAGCATTGACAATCTGCTGTTCTCGAATTAATTACATCATATAACACACAAACTGAGAAAAGCCGATTTTGCACGCGCAGAGCGCTCTGGAACGTTTTCCCTACTAAGCAAACGCAAGGCAGAAGTTGTTCTTTTTTTCTTTTTGATTTTAAGACGTTATCAACAGCATAGCGAGCGATGTCGTCATTTCACACCGCGCAAATGCTTAAAAATCACACAAACTCGAATGGCAGTGATACACAATGCAACAAATCGCTAGCAACAAGTAGCTTGTATGACACACGCACCAGTAAATAGATGAAACCATTTTAGCTATGCCCCGCCCATCTCTAGCTAAGCTCCGCCCACGCTTTGCCCGCGTTATGATTGATCGACCCCTGCACTCCCTGATTCTCAATTTCTAGAAACTTATACAAGTACGCTGTTGAATATTTTGAAAATAATTTGACTGGGTGCTTTTGATGCCCAAGATAGCAACAGCGGCCAGTAAAACTAGTTTCAAAATATTCAACAGAATGTTTATTACGTAGTAAAGACATGCAATTCGTAAAGCTTAGACTATATTCCAGGCTTATGACGGACTATTTCTGTCAATTACGATTTTGGATTGTGACTCTGGATTGTGACGTCGTCAACCTGTAGGTGACGTAATTTATTATGACGTCAATATTTGATCAATAGATTGGATTCCTCTATTGCTAGCAGCTTGTTGGTTGAAATGGCCGGTTGAAACTGTCGGGTAAAAAGTAGGAAATAAAAGCACTATTTTCTAACCGCCTTTCTTGTTGGACTCAACTTCTTGGTTGTGGTGGCACACCAACCAACTACTCGCTAGCGATTTCTTGTTCCGTATCACTTCACTTGTTGGGGTGGGGGGGAGGGGGGGGGGGGGGGTGGGGGGGGGGGGGGGGGTGGTGGTGGTGGTGTTGAATGGCAGCAGATTCAATGAACATGATCATCTGAACATATAAAACATAGTTAAAGCTCAATATATCTTGATTGCAAACGTAACCTATTCAGCCTAAAATTTCAGTATTTCTAGTTTTCAAACAACCGTGCAGGTAAGCTGTTGCAAATTCTGGAATCAATTTGATTGATAGTTGCTGGTATCTTAGGCAGCAACAGATACTTGTCTAATTAATCACCATCGCAACTGATTGGTGTTTCTGGATAAAATGTTAAAGAATGTATGTGTTACCTGTCTTGCACCTAGGATGTCCGCTTTTGCCGCCCACACACTCGATATTATCTTTATATGCTACAGGTATTCGGCACGTTGTATTGCACCTCGCGTCGCCTGGGCTAGTGCAATTCTTATACATCCGAATACGAGTACTTATGCTGAGAATACAGATACAATATACACAATGAACGAATCCTGACTTAGAGGCACACTGGAGGAACCCAGTTTTAGCTATGCCCCACCGATCTTTAGCTAAGCTCCACCCATACCTCGCTCGTGTTGGGATCGATCGATCTTTGGATTCCCTGACTATCAATTTGCAGAAAATTATACAGGTAGGCCTAAGCTATTGAATATTTTGGAACTAATTTGACAATTCGTACAACGTGTCGCGGATGTTTGTGTATAGTGATCTGACATCCATTGTGCATAGGATTGAGCCAGCATCCACTGTAGTGTTTTCTATATGTTGGATGAATGCAGTGGTGTCTCGTAGTAGATTTGGGATATCATTTTCCGTGTCTTTTAGTAGGTGGTCTGTGAATTCATTAATGCGTGACGTGGGGCCATCGCAGTTGGATACAATCGGGCGTCCGGGTGGTGGTGTTTTGCCTTTGTGTATCTTAGGGTTAATGTAGATGCGTGGAGTTCTGACTTTGAATTCGGTGAGATATATGTGTGTCTGTCCTGTGATGGCTCCGATGATTAAAAGTTCGTTAATGTATGCATCTATGGTGTCTTTATATTCTAAAGTGGGATTTTCACTGAGTTTGGTGTAGTATGCGACATCTGTAAGTTGTCTGTGTACTTCTGCAATGTAGTCTGTTTTGTTGAGAATGACTATTGCGGAGCCTTTGTCTGCTGGTCTGATGACTATGTTTGTGTTATTAGCTAATGTTTTGAGGGCTGTTTTCTCATGGTGTGTGATGTTGGATCGTGGTGACTTGTCGGGTGGTTTGGTGATAAGCTTGGTGAGTGATGACCGGAGTTTGTTGATGGCATTGGGTGTTGTGCTTGGTCTCCATTCTGAGGGTAGTTTGAATTTGGATGGTGCTGTGGGTTTTTCAAGGTTGTTGCTGTAAAAGTAGTATTTGCATTCTAACTTCCTGATGAATTGATCTATTCAATGTATTTGTGTGTCTGGTGATATGTGGTGTGGTGTGGGTACAAATGAAAGGCCTTTGTTTAGAATGGAATTTTCTGTTTTGGTAAGTTTGTGGTTGGACAGGTTAACGACAATATCTGGTGTTGTTTTTTGTTTGTTGATGATGCGTTGTTTTCTGCGTTTTTGTAGTTGTGTAGCTGATGTTAAACGTCTAATTGGCCGATTATTTCTAAGAGTAGTTTTTTCACATTTTCGTTTTTGGATTGTTTTATGGCTTCGGCATATGATTTGGTTTGTGGTGTGCTTGTACTTGTCTGTGATGTTGTTTGGATGGGTTGGGTTCTGGGTTGGTGTGTTGAATGTGTGATAGGTTGTGTTCTGGGAAGGTACATCTGCTCTCTCGGTGGTGATGGATGTGCGTGGTGGATAGGAGGTGGTTGTCTTGAGTAGAGTATTATAAAGTGTCGGTTGTTTGTGTAGTGGCGGTTGGTTTGTGATGTTTGTTTTGGTCCAACTTGCCCTGGTTTGAAGGTGGTTTGTGGTGAAACCACCCGACAAGTCACCACGATCCAACATCACACACCATGAGAAAACAGCCCTCAAAACATTAGCTAATAACACAAACATAGTCATCAGACCAGCAGACAAAGGCTCCGCAATAGTCATTCTCAACAAAACAGACTACATTGCAGAAGTACACAGACAACTTACAGATGTCGCATACTACACCAAACTCAGTGAAAATCCCACTTTAGAATATAAAGACACCATAGATGCATACATTAACGAACTTCTAATCACGGAGCCATCACAGGACAGACACACAGATATCTCACAGAATTCAAAGTCAGAACTCCACGCATCTACATTAACCCTAAGATACACAAAGGCAAAATACCACCACCCGGACGCCTGATTGTATCCAACTGCGATGGCCCCACGTCACGCATTAATGAATTCACAGACCACATACTAAAAGACCCGGAAAATGATATCCCAAATCTACTACGAGACACCCCTGCATTCATCCAACATATAGAAAACATGAGCCTCGTACTCTGCTCGCATCTCAGGGCGAATGGCGTCGTCGAAGTTGGAGCCTGCTATAGCAATATACGCGGCATCAGTGTCCATCTGCAGGTACTCAAAGCTGTCATGAGCTACCTAGCGATCGAGGAAGTTGTAGTAGAACTCCAGCATTCACAGCTTCGTGAGCTCATAAACGGCTATCCCCACCTGGAAGGGCCTTCGAACAGTGATTCTCGGCTTGCGACTCTGGAGCTCATATGACTCACCGATCTCCTCGAGATCTTCGAACCATGCACTATGCAGGGCCTTGTCTACCACACGTTCATCCTTCGTGAAACTTGTGTTGCTATGACGCTCTAGGGCCTCGATGAGCTTCCCGTAGGCACTGTTGCTGAGGAGTTTGAAGAGATCTGTCAAGAGCACGTTGCTCTTATCTACATCTCCCGAGTGGTGGGCCTCCATAACATTCTCCACGAACCACTCGAATGAGTGCTTGGCCTCATAGTCTATGGTGCGGTATACAACAGTGATCTCCAGGCCATGGGTTATATACCACTTGAGTGTCGGTGCATACAGCAGCCGCTTCTTGCCAGAGAGGGCACCGACCAGTTTCTGGGTGGTGGGACGCTTCCTCCCTGTTCCCCCTAGATATGCCAGCATCTCAGAAGAGATTGCCTCTACCGGGATCTCGTGGTTATAGAAGTGAGGAGGCATTTCCTCGAACTTTGCCCACCGAGCCTTGGGGATCTCTATATCCACCTCAGCTACCCAAACCAGCTGTCTGCTAGGAGAGCCTCCTTAAAGCTAGCTACACCACTGGCACTGGACCAAAGGCGCACTGTCTCCTTACCACATGGCATCTCGTTGGCCATCGTTGACAGGTACAGAGCATTTGTGTCGTAGCCGAGTAGACGTTGGCAGACACGCTCACCCTGGCGGATTCGAGTCACACTGGCCTCGTGGTATCTGGTGAAATGATGCTGGGACCTCCAACAACAGCACCCTTCAGCATCTCGTAGGCTTCCTTGCCCGGTGAATAGCGGCTAACATCTGGCATGTGCTGAGCGGTTCCACGTAGGAGGTACTGCAGTGACACACCTCGGAGGGACACCACATCTTTGAGGATGTCTATTTCTTGTTCTGTGTAGAACTCCCACATCTGCTCTAGAGCATTGATGAATCGACTGACGTCCAGGTTGTTGTAGTATCGCAGCCAGTCGGCGAATTTCCGCATTCCATGCTCGCTGAATGTCTGGTTACACTCTTCCCACTCTAATCGTGTCAAGAGGTAGCCACCCTTGAGCTTAGATGTCCATGCTGAGTAGTCAGGAAGCCATGGATAGTTGAGCCTCTCGTGTGTTTCAAACCATTCATACGGGAACCAGCTCTTCTGCTGTGTACACCCGTAAGCTTTGACCCATACCTCGTGTGAGACTCCTGGCCCGAGGTAGTTCAGCACATTGAGAAACCGTAGCTCAGGTGTTATGAGGAACATAGTCTGACTAGCCTTCTTGGCAACTTTCACTGTACCTGTACTGCCAGTCAACTCATCGACAAAGTACTTCTTGATGAGGTTCAGGTCATACCGCCCAGAGTTGAACCCCAGTACAGGCACTTGGTCACACCACTCGTTGATCAGTCGCTGCTGTCGCTTTGGGAGCTTGTCCAGGTCTGTCAGTATGTACTGTGCCCTAACCCATGCCCGAATTAAATATGCTCTCCGTTGGATCACCAGCATGAACTCTCTGATCAGTTCTTTGGGGTCAGGATTGCAGAGGTGAGTGGGCTCACTCATGGCGCCATCTAAGGAGCAGCCAACTGGCACAGAGATAGATATGTGAGTACTCTCGATCGTGAGAGTCTCCATAGGAT
This sequence comes from Chaetoderma sp. LZ-2023a, assembly GCA_034401795.1. Taxonomy (NCBI): domain Eukaryota; kingdom Metazoa; phylum Mollusca; class Caudofoveata; order Chaetodermatida; family Chaetodermatidae; genus Chaetoderma; species Chaetoderma sp. LZ-2023a. Next base: position 136,465,065 of record CM067371.1, on the reverse strand, counting down.
GAGTCTTGATACCATCTAGGAGTGCTTCGAAGTCGTAAACTATGAAGTGTGGGTATGGGAGAGTCCGAACTCATTTAGGGACGCTTGGACAGCGTTTTATACAGCACTCCCACTGTACCACAAGCATGCATCCAGATTCTCTCAGCTTCTCCTCTGCCAGGACTGTCTTGCGGTATCTTTGTTCAGCATCCTCACCTCGCTGGTGTTGTGGACACCCGTGCCAGTTACGGCCATGGAACTGGTAAACGGTGTTGGTGGTCGGGTCATAACCATCTGCGGGAGCGCCCTCGATCCAATGCTCGCCACCGTGCCCACACACTACATGGTGTATGTGTACGCCTTTTTTTCTCGACTCATACACGATCCAATGAGTAGCCGCTGAACTGGATGGTTGGGGCGGATAGAAGGTTTTCTCATACGCAGACTGTGGCACCTCAACCTTCTCACCAGGACACATGATTGTTGCTTTGCCGCCTGTACAGTGATCAGCGTGGCATTGAAGATGCCATGCCTGTGTAAACCTCTGCTAACAGTGACTGCAGACTAGGGTATGTGCCAGCTTGGAGATGTTCTTGATGTAGAAGGTGTGGTATTCCCACACTCCGATGGTCATGGTGTCATGGTAGTGAGCCGCTTGCCTGATCAAGTGCCAGGTGCCCTCTTTGGTTGGTTCATACATGCGAATCCCGATCTTGGCGAAGAACTCTACCTTGTCCAGCTGATCCAGCAAGGTCTTGCGGACATCAGGTACTGTCACTGTCTTGCCGTAGAACTTTGTGGCAAGCTCTCGTGCAGGAACTGTACTTCTATCAGCTCTCACTCCTCGGTGGACTGCTAGACATCTCCAGAGACACATGTTGTCCCTGTAGGTGTCGAGGGCAGTCATACTCTTCTTCTGTCGTAGCTAGTCTGGGAAGGGGCCTGTCCCAAGCCCTGACCTCAACGTGTATTGTTTATTGAAGGCGTTCTGGACAGTCTGCTGGATCTCTTGCATGATCTGGCCTGTGAGGTCTCCTTCTAAACCTCTGAAGAATGTCCAGCGTACTGACCGGCATCCTCTATGAGAATGTGTTCGCCTTCTCGCCTCATGCTCTGGGCTAAGGGTTCAGACCTCGGGCCCCTCATCACTCGCTTGTGGATCATGCATAGGGGAGGTCAGTGCTCCAGTGGATGGTCCGCCATCCGCCTCGCTACAGTCTTGGCTCACAAGCTAGCAGTCACCTCCTCGTCCAACTGACGAAGCTCATGGATTCGCTGCGCTTTCTTGTGGGGATTCAAATGATCATCTTTGGTATGCGCTGGAAACCTTCCCGTCTTCATTGCTCGGGAGAGTCACTTCTGTGACTCCTCGGCACAGGCCTGTCCGATCATCTGGAGCAGGTCGGCTTTCTTGGCCTTAGAGGCTACTCTAAGGCCGAACTGCTTTGCAACATCGCGAAGCTGTGCAATAGTAGTCATGGTGTATATCACTGTGGATGCCTGTCTCTAAAGGGGCGTTCAGACCCTATTATGTGTGGTGCTCACAAGGCGGTCAGTACCTGGAACCTGTGGGGGGTCCGTCGTGTCGATGTGATAATGGATGCTTGTCTCTAAATGGGCGTTCAGATGTGTTTTATGTGACTGTGCGAGTTGGTCTTGACGTGGTGTCATGCTTCTCGGGTAACGGATAAAGAGTAATTGTAGACATGTTTACCATTTGCTAAAAACACATAGCGAGATTTGAAGCTGTGATTTTAAAGTTTGCTAATAACACATAACGAGATTTGAACCTGTTGTATAATACAACGCATTAAGTATCTCGGCCATGTATGCATTAGTATTATAGCTGATAAGTTATGTGTTCTCCCGTTGCTGTGTTGCTGCGCTATCAGTCAGTCTAGATCTTGACGTCACTTCAAGATAATGCAGTAACAGCGATTTCAACTGGCAGCCATTCGGCGATCCGTGGTGGCCCCCACCGCCCTCTTAATCCCTGGGGCATAGCTCCCATCGCCATTTAGAGGCGTACACCAACCACATGTCTCAACAATCCTAAGTCCCCAGGGATTAAGAGGGTGGTGGGGGCCACGGATCGCCGAACGGCTGCCAGTTGAGGGAGGTGGTATCATTTTAATCCCGGCCCTACTACTACAACTAATGACGATCTTGCTTCTGGTCTACTGTTGTTACATCGAGTGATGCGTTTAACAAATTATTATAGTTTGTCCCAAAACAATTTTCGAACATACATGTGATGTCACGTGGTTTGTCTGGAAGAATGATGCAACCATAGAGATAAATAGCTGCAGAGTGAACATGATCATATCTTCACTATGGAACGCGTTGTCCCAATTGCTGTTGACACCAGTTCAGTAACTCTGATTTGAGCGTATTCGGGTATCGCTGACTGGCTGACGAAGACGATCAGCAGCGTATATAGCCTTCAAAGAGGACTATATTCTCTTTCGGTAATTGGACAGACGCAAATTTTTATATTCAAAAATAAAATTGTATTGGCTATATTAATCTGACACTTTATTCGACTACGTATGCCTAATAGAATTAGTAAGAAAAATAATAGTATTTGGAGACTATGATAAAATACTGCACTCTGAAATTCCGCCTTTGCGAGGGTCAAAGACACTCTACGGTTATTTGTCTCTATGGGTGTAACCGAATACATATTATCAGAGTGTATGCTGGGATCAATTACTGAAGTACTAGTTAATACAGATTTTGGTGTTAGTGATTTATGCACTGCTTTTGCATATATGCTATGAAATCTATCTATTATTAGCCGAAACATGGAACATTTGTTCTTATGATTTGTGATTATAATCCTTTGCTAATCAAAATCCTGTAATACAACATAATTCACCTTTCCAGAGTATCCGTCTATCAATCTGACGTCATGTGACGTAATAATCAGCTAAGAGGCCTGTAGGATGACGTCATAATTATTACGTCATAAATGATTCTATTTTCCCTGTCTTTAACTCTTAATAGTCCGACACGTTGTACGAATTGTATGTCTCTACTATTTAATAAAGATGCTGTTGAATATTTTGAAACTAATAAGCAGCAACAGCGCCCTGTCAAATTAGTTCCCAAATATTCAATAGCTTACCTGGATAGTTTTCTGGAAATTGATAGTCAGAGAGTTCAGAGATCGAGCGATTCCAACACGAGCGAGGTGTAGATAGAGCTTAGCTAGAGATGGGCGGGGCATAGCGAAAAATGGATGCGTGCTGCATATATACGATGTGTGCTGAATCTATGTTAGTGTACTCCGTCTCGTCCTCCTGCAGATCTTCATTGCATCTCTTCTGAGTAGAACCCTTAAAATGGTAAGACATAGACCACGAAGATAGTAATATTACTATAATTAGTTACCTATTATTATTAGCAGTGAAGTTTTGAATTCGCCAACTCCGCTTTGTCAAATCAGGATAATCATCAAGAGACAGCCAATGGTAGGTTTCTATGATATCATCAGTATTAAGAGCATCATCGTCGCGGTCAATTATCATGATATGAATCTCAATAGGAAGCTGAAATCAGGCACACATAGAACCGAAACTGAAGACATATGCGCATGTTTTGTTTTGATATGAATTGCCTGTTTGACATTAGGTTGGCTGGAATGACAGCATTTTTATAGCATCTTAACCAGTTTATATTTTCTTTTGTTCTACACACACCTCTTGATTTAAGCATCTCGTTAATAGTATTATATGTGTTATTTTTTTATTTGTCAAACTAATTATTTGTCATATACAAATTTCAACAAGACAGTGTACCATTGAAAGATATATATATATATATATATATATATATATATATATATATATATATATATATATATATATATATATATATATATATATATATATATATATATATATATATATATATATATAAATATATATATATATATATATATATATATATATATATATATATATATATATATATATATATATATATATATATATATATATATATATATATATATATATATATATATATATATAAAAATATAAATATATTTATATATATATATATATATTATCACCACTTACCAACAACAATGCAGATGTAGCACGAGTGCGGATAGGCCTATCGCGAGAATTAGGAGGGAACCCCACAAATGTGTCCACGTTGCTCTTACTCGATGTCACGTAGAACGCGCCTGCACATGGATTCCGATCATTGCTATTCCAACGGCTGTAATATGAAGTGATCCGAGTCACTAAAATGCCATTTTGAGTACCACGAATGGCAAATATAGTGTAGTACAGTTACTGTTACACTTAATGGACGGCGATAGTATATTATATCCATCACCCACCCCCATCCCCCTTCACAGGAAACGATCTAATTGCTTCTTAATCCTTTAATGACTAAATTTGTTTAAAAAATTAAAATATTTACTTATTGAATGTCCATTTGCAGGCCAAGAGAAGAATATTTTTGAAAATTTACCACTGGAATGACTGGCTCGGTTATCGAGGCAGTCATTCCAGTGGTAAATTTTCAAAAATAGTCTCTTGGCCTGCAAATGGATATTTCTCAAGACCCATGCAGAGGCCGGTCTTGGCCGGTTTCGTCTTGAAAGGGTTAAAGGTGTTGCACTGGCCACATGATCCGGGAGGCTATACCGATGACATATAACTCTTGACTAACGAAAGTTTGTCTCAATTGTGTTCTATACCTAGGTTTGAATAGGTTTTTTAGCATTTCCACGTATATGTGTTTTAACAGGAGGGGTAAAGAATTGGCCTGAGTTTATGTTTTCCTTACTAGTTAGTATTTTATGTGTCTATATCATATCTTCACTTAATCTGTACTGTTTAAGGCTCGTAAATCAGAGTATATTTAAGCGACTTTCATAACTTTTGTTGCGTTAACCAAGGGCAGTTATTTTACATGTCCTTTGAATTCTTTCCATGTGTTCAATAATATTTGATAAGGTTTGGTGATCAAGCCTGAATACAGCATTCCATGTGTGGCCGTACAAATGTTTTATGCAGTATAAGAAATGATTCTCTGTCCAAATTGCTAAACTCTTCTTTTATAGATCACATTACTGTTAGAGCCTTATTCGCAGCTTTGACACATTGGTTGCTGGGTTTTAAATCGTCGTTTCTCACTTTTAACTGGTTATCAACCGTATTCATTGGACATATCATTATTATGCATATAATAAACATATCGATTGTTTTAACTCCACAAGTGTATAACTTTGCACTTATCAGTATTAAACCCAATAGCCAAAGGTTTACCTAATTATAAAGGCTATCTAAGTCACAGTACTTGCTGATTATCAGATGCATTGCATATTTCATTCCAAATTTTGATATCGTCTGCAAAAGGCTTTGTATTGCATTCTGTTTCGTCTGGGATAGTGTTTACATAGACTTTCATTTGTCTATTTTGTAAAAATTCCTTGATTCACACTAAAATGCCACCCCTAATACCATAGACATGCGATTTGCCGATAAGTCTTTTATGGGGAAAACGATCAATGGCCTTCTTATGATTGAAATAAATGTTATCTATGCAATGGCCTTGGTCTAGGCACTTAGTCCAATTTTCAAATGTCTCTAGTAAGTTGGTGAGACAGCTTCCGTGTTTTGTAAACCCATGTTGATGTGACGTAAACAGGTTATTTATGGAAAAATGGTTCACCAACTTATCTCTAATGAGTGATTCCATTACTTTGCATATTATGTAAGTGAGAGAAATCGGTCTGTAATTTACTGGTATTTGTTTACTTTTACTTCTTGTTTTGAAAATCGGTACAACAGTTGCGGTTTTCCAGCTGCTGGGTAGTTTTCCTTTTAATAGTGAGCACTTGATAAATATCTGCATAGGTTTCGCGAGTTCCTCTGCACATTTCTTCAATAATTTTGGATGTATTTTGTCAGGGCCCATGGCTTTATCTTCCTTTAGTAATCTTAGGTTTGTTAATAATATCATTCTCTGTAAAGACTATTTCACCAACAGTGTCCTCATTTTATACCCTATCTGGAAAGTCTGTCATGATGTTATCTTCATCCTTTACAAATGTAGTTAAACAAATTTACAAAGAATATCTGCGTTTTCATGGTCATTGTTAGCCAGGGTACCATCCTCTTTTTCTAGCATACTGACAGTGATACTAACTTTTTGTGTATTACGAATGTATCTACAAACCCATTTGGGATTTCCCTTAAAATTCCTAAAGAGATCCTTTTCATATTTCCGGTGTGATGGCGTACATAGCTGGCTTGTTAAATTCCGTTGTCTGGCATACACAGCTTAGTGATATGGCGAATTACTAGACAGAGAGCATGCTTTAGTTTTGTCGCTTTTAATAATGTCTTGTTCATCCACCCAGGTTTATGCCATTTACTGATTCTATTCTTTTTGAGAGTCCACATATTTGTGTGATCTCATTTATTATCTCAGTCAATGCTGACCATGTATGTATGCCTGGTATTGGTGTGTATCTGACATTGCCAGGCGTGGTGCATACGGTGTAATATAACATAGCTTGTGACAAATTATTGACGGTGTGTCGTCTTGTGTAAATGCAATATTTACCCGACACAAATCTGGAAATACGGATCACATGGATCTGTACAGCTAGTAGTGGCGTTGCTATTGTCACAGCACCCATAGCTTCCCGGGTTATCACCATCTTCGGCCAAACCAGACAGAGAAAATGATAAGATGTTCACAGCGCTTATCAACTCTCCAAGGCTCACCTGAAGGCGAAATGTAGAAATCAGATATTCTTCTACACAATACATTGTATTATATAATATAACAGCATATGGCTTGAATACCAGGAAGCGCAGATTTAGTCATACTTTGTACACACAGATGGACTACTTCTTTAAATTACTATTTTGTTTTCAAGAGACTGATATTTTTTCACAAATTCTTTCTTAAGAATCGAATCACTACTATAGGTTTGCATATTAGCGGTTGGGTAGGAAGAAATTTTATTGACAGACTACTTACTTACTACTTACTTACTATTCAAGAGACTGGTGGTCTCCAGAAAACAGTTGTCATTTGTTGAGTAAATTGATCCACTATTCTAGCATTGCGGTGTGGAGAAAATGGTTACACATTTAAGATCAAGATGAAATTAAAACCGATTATTTTATGATGTTGAACTCACATGAACTGTAAACAAGACTATAAGGCCTCCAAGCATGACATATCTCAGGTGAGACACCATCATCTGAAATATGCTGCATAGTGCATAATAATAATAATAATAATAATAATAATAATAATAATAATAATAATAATAATAATAATAATAGTAGTAGCAGTAGCTGCAGCGGTAGTAGTAGTAGTAGTAGTAGTAGTAGTAGTAGTAGTAGTAGTAGTAGTAGTAGTAGTAGTAGTAGTAGTAGTAGTAGTAGTAGTAGTAGCAGTAGTAGCAGTAGTAGCAGTAGCAGCAGCGGAATAATAATATCATAGCAGCTTTCAGGAAATATAAGGGAGCTAACTATTTGTAAACTATTTCCTAAATGACAACCTGAATTGAGTAATACGAGACTATCATCATTGCAATTTCACACGGGTATGGCAACCAATTCTATATCTACCTTTGCAATCTTTAGAGTCGAAGCACTACTGTGTTAATGGAACAATAAAGTTGAATAATATAATAGCTAGATCGACTTGTCATTTAAAGACAATTCTCTCCTCAGAATGATATGGGGAAGCGGCCTTTATGTCCATTGATGGTAAGTCTGTTACTGTATTGATACGGACTATGAAATCATACAACTCACCACCATTGAACGAACACTTAACTACGTTTTCTCGTCATTCTCGGCTATATCGGATCTCCATCAATTAACACAGCATAGTTACAACACGAATTACGTAATAACAAGAATATCGTCTTTGTTGATTGGTTATTAGTTTGGCGAATGTGTTTGATAGCATGGTTAGGAACATGCCGGAATTAATCAAAGAATGCAAAACAACTCTTGGCCGCTTCTTTGCTTCCAGAATTCAGAGACAGTAAGGGTTTTGTAAGCAAAATAGTCTACCTTGTATGAAAGAGGACATATTGGTACTGAGAGAGGTACGACTTTAGGGACGTCAGGTTTAGTTATAAACACATCTGGTCATACTAAGACTAAGACTACACTAAGCTGATGTGTTTCCATTCTTCTTCCAGCTGTGTATGACTTGTAATGTTCTATGCGCAATAGACACAATGTAGATGAATCCTAGCAGTTTCTAACTCTGATGCCAATTCAACGGACCTCTCCATTTTCTGAATCCATCATCAACTAAGTGACGTGTATGATGGCGTCATAATCATGACGTCATGAATGACTAGATTTAATCCGTCTTAAACGCTTAATAATCTGACACGTTGTACGAATTCTATGTCTTTACTATTTAATAAACATTCTGTCGAATATTTTGAAACTAATTTCACTGGCCGTTGTTGCTGCCATAGGCAGGGAGTTTAGGGATCGATCGATCCCAACACTGGTGAGGTGTGGGTGGAGCTTAGCTAGAGATGAGCCGGGCATAGCTAAAACTGGAAAGGTCTATTGGATTAGACTACACTGCTATCGGTGGCACTTGTTCATTTGTGCAGAACCTGTAAAAGCGTCTAATGCTCATGCATCAGGTATTGGGTTGGTAAATTGCCTTCACATTCTTGCCCCTGTGGTTGTTTCTTTCCACTAGTTCACCAAGGAAGATATACATATTGATTTTTAGGGGGCCAAGCTGGTGCTTTGGCAGCCTATTGTTTTCGTTCTGTTTTTATTTTTTTTTAGTTTTATTATTCTGTGCTTCTTTTTGTTCGCGAATAACACGAAAACAAAAATGCTGATGAAATTCAAGCTTTGCATGGCAAGAGGGCCTTATTAGAGCAAACCTTTTCCGTGTTAATGGATATGATTTTCTAGATAGGTTGGCAGCCATCTTGGATTTCCGGAAAGTTTTCCTGCGTATTAAAAAATCTTCTCCAGAACCACTGAGGAGAATGAGTTGAAATTTGGTGAAACTCATCGGAGAGTGGGTCTCATAAAATTCCGTTCAAGAGAAGTCGATAGCTCGAAAACACGGATTTGCGTAAAGCCCAATCAGAATCAAGCCGTCTGGCAGAAATATTGAATTTTTTATTTGATGGAATTTTAAGCCCAAATTGCTCACATATAGGTTTTTGGGGTCGAGAAATTCAAATCTGGCATTGGCTGCCATCTTGGATTCGTTTCCCGCCAAATTCCCCATAGTAAAGCAATTGGAAAGTTAAAATGTTTCTCCTCGGAAACCACTGGGTGGATTTCAATTATATTTTGCAGGAAGCATCGTTAGGTAATAGAGATTTGATTTTGTTCAAACAACGCTGGTCGGCCTATTAGGCCGGCGGCCATGTTGGATTTTGTAGTATTTCGGGAAACGTTTTTAAAAATCTTCTCCTCAGAAACCACTTGGCGGATTGATTCAAAACTCATGAAATATCATCTAGAGCATCGGCTGAACCAAGTTTGCTCAAGGGAATTTGATTGGCCCAAATCTTGGGTGGCCATCTTGAATGACTTAGTTTTCCTGAAAATGACTTCTTCTCCAGAACCGTTGAACGGATCGGGTCGAAATTTGACTGATATGATTAGGTCCTGATGGTCATTACAGTTTGTTTAAGAGAAATAGATACGTAAAAAAACATGGCCGCCATCGACAAATCAAAATTCAGCATGATTGGCTGCTATTTAGAATTTTTTTATTTGTTGAAATTTTAAGCCGAAATTGGTTTCATATAGGTGTTTGGGTCTCCTGATTCCAAATTTGCCATTTTCAATACTGTCGGACGAACGTTGGATCGTTTTCCTGCCAAATTTCCCCATAGTAAAGCAATTGGAAATTTTAAATTCCTTCTCCTCAGAAACCACTGGGTGGATTTCAATTAGATTTTGCAGAAAGCATCATTATGTAATAGAGATCTGATTTTGTTCAACAATGCTGGTCGGCCATTTTGGATTTTGTAGTATTTCGGGAAACGTATTTAAAAATCTTCTCCTCCGAAAGCACTTGGCGGATTGTTTCAAAACTCATGAAATATCATCTACGGCATCGATTTAACGAAGTTTGTTCAAGGGTATTTGATTGGCCAAAAACTTGGGTGGCCATCTTGAATGACCTAGCTTTCGTGAAAACGAGTTCTTCTCCAGGACCGCTGAACGGATCAGGCCGAAATTCGGGTGGCATGATTAGGGACTGAGGGGCATTACAGGTTGTTCAAGAGAAACTGATATGTAAAAAAACATGCCACCATCGACAAATCAAAATTCAGCATGATTGGCGGTCATTTTTAATTTTTTTATTTGTTGAAATTTGAAGCCGAAATTGGTTTTACACAGGTTTTTGGGTCTTCTGATTCCTTCCAAATTTGCCATTTTCAATACTGTCGGACGAACGATTTGACAGCCATCTTGGATCGTTTTCCCGCCAAAATTGCCAATGCTAAATCAATTGGAGAATTGAATTGTCTTCTCAAGAAAAACTGTGTCGATTTCATTTATATTACTTTTACTGCCATTGTTGACACACGATTGTTTGTTTTTCAAAACCACATTCAATGATGGGTAGACTGAGCGGATAAAGAAGATTCCTACTGTAACCATCTCACAAAATTCAATAAAATTGACAGCATTAATCCAACTTGATCAAATCTAAGAGGCTATTTAGGCTCTAAGCCACCTATAAGAGCTGGCTCAGATAAGGTTCTCGTCTTAGCGATGGCCCCCCGATGCATCGCCGCTTGCGGCTATATTTATACTTGGTTTTATTATTTTATTTTTATATATCCATGTCAGGAATTTATTAGGGCAGGGGTGCATGAAAAAGAGTACTTCTCAAACACCCGGACCAGTGGTCACTAAACGAAATGGCGGTCCAGGGGCCCTCCTGCGCGAAATTTTGAAATCTAGGTGCTCTCAGATGGCCGCATCCGCATTTCTAAAGGTAAATATGGAGCATCATTTGCCCGCTAAATTATTCAATTTAGCCATTTATTTAAAATTTAAAATTTGGTTGGGGGAGGGTGATGCTTTTCCCATTGGTGCATCCTGGTCGTGACGGTACTAAGAATGGGCCTAATTTACTCATAGCATTTGAAATCTGAGAACAATTAACTTCCAACAGCCACAGATTATTCTTTAACCTAACTTGGCTCAAGGTTGCTGCTGCCTTATGCTGAAAGAAATTGCTGCATAAGTGCCAAGGCTGTGGAGATTCTAGGATTTCTTTTTTCAGCGGGGCAAACTTTAGATAAATATGCAAGGAAAATATGTATTTCCACAAAATTTTGTCAGGTGTAGCAGTCTGCCCCTGTTGCGCCTCGGGTGGCGGTGGGTGTGGTAAGGAGTACGTCAGGCGTCAGCAGGGCACCCATCCCAGGCTGGGGTGAGGTGCAGGGTGGGGTGGGGGTGCAGGTTTTGCGTAACCCTGCACCATCACCTCTGGATCCGCCCTTGCATATTTGAATCTGGCATTGGCATGGATGGTGCTTAATTATAGTGTTGGCGCATTGGTGTATGACTGCGAGTATCTATGCTGTATTATGTTTAGGTACTGAGTGGTTTTAAGCCAATAAGCTATCCTTAAATATGGACAAATCTTTTGTATATTTTATTCTCTAACATAAAATACTAACAAATGTACGATGCCGACATTAGTTTATAAATAACAAACAAATTACACTGGCAGAAGGGACACAATTTCTGTGTGTACCACGTGACAACATGGACATATGTTAAAAACACAAAATACAACACCCATAAAGTAAGGACTGTAGGCGTTCATACTTGAGTCTCGGAACGTGGGTCTTATGGTAGCTTTAGCTAATGGATCGTACCAGTTTAAGCTATGCCCCGCCAATCTCTAGTTAAGTTCCGCCCACACCTCGCTCCTGTTGGGATCGACCGATCCATGAACTCTTTGACTACCAATTTCCAGAAAACTATAAAAGGAAACCTGTTGAATATTTTGAAACTAATTTGACTGGGTGCTGTTGCTAGACAGTCTGACATACTTTCTGGAGAGTATAGGTCAAAGGTCACCTTTGCCATTGGCTCCTATATCAAAATATTCAGATCTCAAATTTTGTCTTATTTTGAGGTATTTGCATCAAGTCATGTACAACAGTTACTATAAGTGCACTTTATATCAATACGGGAAAACGTTACTCTATGTCAAATTCTAGAGTTATGGCCCTTGGTGTTTTTCTAATGTATTTAAGTTATTTGGGAAATGACGTCAATTCATTAGAAAAGACTAAGGGTCATAACTCGGGGATTTGACGTAGTATCAACTTTTATTTCACAATGCTGATATAAAGTGTTTATAAGAACATTTTGACATGAATTGACGCAAATGCATGAAAATACGACAAAAGCTGATGGCTCAATATTTTACTATAGGTTCCAATGGAAAAATTAACCTTTGACTTATATTCTCCTGAAAGTAGGGCAAAAATATGACGAACCAGTCCACCAACTTATAATTTATCCTCATTGGTTCCAATACATCAGAAAATGTTCAAAGTCCATGACATCGAATCAACTTCATTTTCACAAGGCTGATATGTGGTGCAAGTAAGAAAATTTTGACCAGTTTTAGATACAATCCGTCAATAAATACCAAAATAGCATCAGAATTAACTAAAGGTACGAGAGAACACAAGTACCGAGAACCAAGTATGAGCGCCTACCGTCCTTACTTTAAGGGGTCTATGACAACACCCACATTACCACACATCACATGCTGCAATGCCATATGGAAAAACACCTACACAAATGCATACAAAAGAATAATTACACTACAAAAATGGCTGTTAATACATTTGCAATAAAAATTACTGATGAAAATGTTTTTAAAACGGAGAATTTGTTTAATTTATTTCATATTTTTAAAATGTAGCTTCATACCTTGGTAAGCGATTTCCATCACCATATACTTCGACATTCTTTAGCACCTTTATTCACACAAATAACCACGTACATATGCACAAACGTGCGCCATGGGGAACATAGCTTTCCAGTCCTTCTGGAAGCTATGGATTCTTAGATCAAAGATATCCTTGATTAAAAGGCTACGTTTATACAATGCAACCTATGTATCCTTGATACTGTATAACTGTAACAGCTGGGCAGCTCTAACGGCAGCTCTAGGCAAGCTCGATGCCTGCCACCGCAAACACCTACGCACCATCACTGGACACCGATGGCCAGACAGCATAATTTCAAATGATGCACTATACAAGATGTGTAATACGTCGCCGCTGTCTGTAAAAGTCGCCCAGCAAAGATGGTCCATGTTTGGCCATGTGCTAGGGATGCCAGAAGACACCAGCACAGAGGGCCTTGGAATTCGCCCTACTCGGGGCCAGCAAATACAAAGCCAGGAGAAGATGCCACTGCATAAATCTGCTAAACGTGGTGCGAGGTGACGTCAAGAAAGCAGGACTCGGTACACTCAAGTCAAGAATGGATCTGAGGAAGCTAAGGATTTCGGATGAGGACAAGACGCAGTGGGCAAATTAAACTAATAGGTGCATGACTGTCGGCTGGATAGCATGTGGAAATTGAAGCCGCGCGTTGTCAGTGCGTCAATAAAATAATATACATATACTGCCAGAGCCGTGATGGAGTCAGAGTACAATAGGCTTAAATGCCAAGGATTGAATCGTGGCAGGTGCATCCACAGATAGTCCCATATGAATCGTCAGTGTGTCCGTATATCAGACATGTGAAAGCTAGTCTGCTAACCTGAGACTTTTGTCTTGGTGCGGTGGTCCAGTGGAAAGATGTCTGGTTGCTGATGCTTTGCGGAGATGCAGTATGGCAGTTCGATCCCCGACCAGGGAGATGGAGATCAACAAATTAAACTAATGGGTGCATGAATGTCGGCTGGTTAGCACATAGCAATTGAAGCCGCACGTTGCCAGCGTTTCAATAAAATAAAAATACATACATACATACATACATACATACATACATACATACATACATACATACATAGTTGCAGTATGGCGGTTCGATCCCCGAACGGGGAGATAGTGATCAACAAATTAAACTAATGGGTGCATGACTGTCGGCTGGATAACATGTGGAAATTGAAGCCGCACGTTGCCAGTGCGTCAATAAAATAAAATACATATACTGCCAGAGCCATGATGGAGTCAGACTACAATAGGCTTAAATGCCAAGGATTGAATCGTGACAGGTGCATCCAGATAGTCCCATATGAATCGTCAGTGTGTCAGTATGTCAGACATGTGAAAGCTAGTCTGCTAACCTGAGACTTTTGTCTTGGCGCGGTGGTCCAGTGGAAAAATGTCTGGTTGCTCATGCTATGCGGAGATGCAGTATGGCAGTTCAATCCCCGACTGGGGAGATGGTGATCAACAAATTAAACTAATGGGTGCATGACTGTCGGCTGGATAGCATGTGGAAATTGAAGCCGCACGTTGCCAGTGCGTCAATAAAATAAAATACATACACTGCCAGAGCCGTGCTGGAGTCAGAGTACAATAGGCGTAAAAAGCCTAGGATTGAATCGTGGCAGATGCATCCACAGATAGTCCCATATGAATCGTCAGTGTGTCAGTATATCATACATGTTAAAGCTGGTCGGCCAAACCTTGACTTTTTAGTCTTGGTGCGGTGGTCCAGTGGAAAGATGTCCGGTTGCTGATGCTATGCGGAGTTGCATAATGGCGGTTCGATCCCCGGACCGGGAGATGGTGATCAACAAATTAAACTAATGGGTGCATGACTGTCGGCTAAGTTAGCACATAGAAATTGAAGCCGCACGTTGCCAGTGCGTCAATAAAATAAAAATACATACATACCTAAAGTGAGAACAACCCGAATATAGCCAGCCCCGCTACTCGTAATATCAGAAGTCTATAATACGAGTACTGCCGACTTCTGATGGCAGGGATACCGACATAGCTAAATCAGCATAGGGTTAAACAATGATGGTTGGCATTAACAACTATTCTTATCCAAAGCATCTTTCAGTAATAAAACGAAATTTAATAATAAAAAATATGCAAAATAGGATGTCTTTTTTGCTTACATATTTAAATATTACATCGATTGCAAATGTAGTAATATGAGCAAAGACATACCAGAGTCGGGACCATTTCCTGCTATGCCCCACCCATTTCTTGCTTTACCCCACTCATTTCTAGCTAGGCTCCGCCAACACTTTTCAACATTCTTTTTTGGAAAACAATTTAGATACAATGAATCCGGAATACCCAGAATCCCAATTATGCAAGTAAGCTGTTGATTTTTAACTAACTTAACTGGGTGCTGTTGCTGCCTATGGAAACACAGCGCCCAGTCAAATTTCTTTCAAAATATTCAACAGAATGTTTACTAAATCAATCAAAGACATGCAATTGGTAAACTTGGTGGGCTTTGCAATGTCCATGACGGAGCTAGATTACGTCACATGTAGGATGACGTCACAGTATATGTACTGCGCGTACCCAGAGATTTAGGATGCAATTGGTAAACTCGGTGGACTTTGCAATGTTCATGACGGAGCTAGATGTCCACCAATTGCATCCCAAATCTCTGGGTTCGACAGAAAGCGTTTGCATAGGAGTATTCGATCTATCACTTAAGTCGTAATCAATTACGTCACGCTACGTCACATTATATGTACTGAGCAACGTCACTGCCGGCGGATAGTTGTTGAGAAATTGCCAAGATCTGTTTGTGACAGCTTATTTCGACCAGTCAAAATCTTAAAATATCCTGCCAGGCGCACTGGTTACCAAATTGACAACTACCCCACCACCCCTACCATGTGGTGAGGGTACGCGCAGTACATATACTGTGACGTCACCCTAAATGTGACGTAATTGCTTATGACCTAAGTGGCAGATCGAATACCCCAATGCAAATTCTATCTGTCGAACATATAGTGGCTAGATCGCTCATGCGCGTACCCTCACCATGGGGATAGTTGTATGGGTAGTTGGTGGTGGTTGTGGTGGTGGGTGGTGGTGGTGGTGTCGGTGGCTAAATACTGAAGAGAATAGCTATGCTATCAGATAGCAGTACCAATGATAGAGGAATACGCCTACATTCTAACAATTATCATTTAAACATCTCTATGAGCCACATCGAAATAAAATAGTAAGGTTGACGTATATGAATCTTGGAACATAAAAGGCCAGTCTATGAGACTAATGGGCAATTAGTTTACGCGGCATACCTTAAGAAAGCAAGACTACCTTATGAGAGACTTCAGTAGAGATTTATTGAAAGAAATCAGATTCCTTGCTCAAAACCTAATAATTCAACTGTCAAGAATTACTGAATTTACTTACACTATCATTGATAGAATCGCTTCAAATACATATAAACGTGTGTGCGTGCGTGCGCCGGTGCGCGCGTGCGTGTCTGCCTGCGTGCGTGTGATTATCTGCCTGTTTTATATAGAAACCCCAAACTAAGCAGAAATCATTTGTCAAACAAACAGTATATGACAGCAGGTAACTTAGTACCATTGTACAAAGCTTTAAAAACCATTGATGCCAATATAGTCTCTAAAAGTAATCGTGTTATTAATATTTTCAATTATGAGCACATGGTGCGCCTCTTTAAAATCCATCTTATTGATTGATTGATTGATTGATTAATTGGTTGATTGATTGATTGATTAATTGATTGATTGATTGACCGGCCAATCAAAAGAAATCAGACTGTATGTGATACACCGACCAACTCGACGGACTGACTGACATTGACCGAGCAACCGACTGACCTAATGACCACCAAACCGACCGACCGAACGAACGAAACAATGAACAAATGAACGAACGAATAAATGAACGAATGAATGAATGAAAAGCTAATAGACAGACTGACAGATGGTTCATTGCTCGACTGAATGGGTTTCTTCGGGTGACTAATATAGATATGTATTTATTTATGTCAATATATAATCAAACAATTGATTTATTGTTATGGAATGCGAATATTCGATAACAATTTACATGATAACGGTTAGTGTTATTTTTTTGCCGAGGAATATATTTGATCTCTTGGGAAATCAATGAGGGAACTTTTTGTAGGTCCTATTCATGATAACTGCGTCTTACAACGAAGATTTTGTCAATGATCCAGCTATCATAGATCGGTGATTGAATATCAAGATAGCATAGCGGCGTGGGACAGTTCATCCTGACGACACAGGCACGCGCTTGCGACATTAATATGTACAGAATGATTAAGTGCTTACCAAACAGACACGCCCAGATTAATATAAAACCTGTAATATGCCAGATATGTGTCTAGCTTTTGCTAATTTACACACCCTTGTCGATGATACTCGCCACGTCTCAAATGTAGACTAGGAATTTTGCGCATGAAGCCACATACAAATAACACTATTTAGAAAATTCATCATCATCATCATCATTGATCATCATCATCATCATCATCATCCGTCACTATAGTAACTGGTCTGTTACGTAGTACTACTTCAATAAAACACTAACACCGCTGAATGACAAACACAGAGGATGCTTTAAAATTGACATTATATGCTATTATCTTAGGCCTACCTAGTTTTCCGCATACCAGCAACATTTATATTTCAGCTCTGTGTTCATTACTTGTATGTTATTACGGTTTCTAGTCCCAAAATAATTCCATAAACAGATAAATATCAACAATAAACATTCGCAGTCATATTCCTGTAAATAGTCTAACTCTAATTAATGCGTATCGGTATAATAATTACGGTACTTACGCACACCGCATAATTAATTACAATTTAAAAAGGGATCTGATAAACAGAGCGCCATATTTAAGACAGTGAATAGTTCTCGCGTGCAGAGACAGAATCTAATGGTTCAATTCCATCGTTAATCAGGAAGTATACAGACGTCACCAAGCTTTCTGACCCAGCTTTTATCACCTAGCAACATACAATCTTATCATTGATACCAATACTCTGCCCATTGCTGTCTATCATAAAACCTGTTCACAGATTTTAAATCATCTCAAACGGGATTCGAGCATTTTAATCCAAAGTTAAACATTTTTCTGAGATTTTTATTTATTTAAAATGTAATTGATGGAATGACAGACTGTGTGAACATCTATACAAGCCCACGGACGCACATTCGCGCAGACAGACTAGGCCTACCATATGTACAGAGCGTAACCCCTCTTGTGTCAACAGCGCCTCAAAGCGCTCAATATACTACTCGATATATCAATTAAACATTTGGATGCTCAATATTTTAATTTTAGAAGACTATTTTTGTAAATTTACTACTGATTTTTTTCCCGCCGGGTTGACCATTAAAGGGGTAATGGTAATGAACATCACAGTTTTTACTTAGCCAGTGTCTATCTGCAGGCCAAGAGAAGAGAATTTTTAAAAATGTACCACTAGAATGACTGGCTCGGTTACCGAGCCAGTCATTCTAGTGGTAAATATTTAAAAATACTCTTCCCTAGGCCTTTCAAATATCCATGTCTGAAGGCCACTGCAAAGTTCTGTTTTGGTCAGTTTGACCATTAAAGGGTTAACTTTGACACAAGAGGGGTTAAAGAACGCACGCGCATCATCGCGTTCAATATAGCACGCGGAGGCACGGAAACCATATTATTAAACAGTAACATATATATGCACGCATCATCAGGTTAAATAAAACACATTAAAACACGCTGAAAAGCTCACCTTCCGCAGTTGCCTGGATAATGTACTCCCCCTTTAAACCTTTTAAAAGTTTGTTTCTGTTTCTGTTTTACCAATAGACCCACTACGAGTGATAATTAACGAACGCTTTCAGATCTGTTACAATAAAATAAGTCTATGTCCGTACGGGACAAAATGTTAATATTACCACAGTAGTATATGTTACGTGGATCGATTTATTAAGTAGGTGCTTTGAGAAATGAATCGTTGCAGGGGGTCCTGATAACGAATATTAGTGATCGAGCCTTTCCTTGCCATACGATTAAGGTGTGCTCGTTGCCGCTTAACAGTTACATACACTCGGCTACATAACTCTTCATTGGCCGTATTCAGCACTGAAGCTAGGCGCATACGCATAGATAAAACACTTGATTATGAGAGATAGACCTATTGATCTGGTAAACAAGACGTCACGTCATCAGCGTTTACATGTATTACTAATCAGGGAAGAAGGCTTATTAAATACATATATTATCACCACGCCTCAATTTATTAATGATTATGAGAGCTAACGTTACTAAGCAGGACAATTCGAGTAGTCAATAGACCAGATCAGATTTTGGCACCACCCAGAGAGACAATTAAAGCCTCGTGGTATGTTTTCTAACGTTTAATCCTTCACAAATAGTCCAGGTTTTGAAGTACTAATGTCCAGATATATAAATTGGTCTCGTGTGTCATATTTGTTATTTCAAGGCCCTCGTAATTTAGAAGGCTGCAGGGTAATAAATACATCATATCACGGCGTGGTTTGGTGGTGAACACTGCAGCGCCGTGCCTATTCATTGTGGCTATGGAAATCATGGCGCGTGGGCACTAGATTCGCCAAGCCCTATTATAACTACAAGCGCTTGTTCAGTGGATCAACGCCCGCCCATGTCCGGCATTTCGCGGATCCCAATCTCGTAACTACCTGACATCATCTGTAGAAGTTTATCCGCAGGAAATGACGCAGGGTAATAAATACGTCATATCACGGTGTGGTTTGGTGGTGAACACTGCAGCGCCGTGCCTATTCATTGTTGCTATGGAAATCATGGCGCGTAGGCACTAGATTCGCCAAGCCTTATCATAACTACAAGCGCTTGTTCCGTGGATCAACGCCCGCCCGCTCGTAACCACCTAACATCATCTGTAGAAGTTTATCCGCAGGAAATGACGCGATTGGTGGGAACTTTGTCTGAGGGAATATAGATACAATCATTTATGCCAATATAGTTCCGTGGCTTGCGGAAAGAATCGTGGACACGAAGGGCGCGAGAAAGCATTGCGACACGCAGCTTCAGCTTATATATATCGGTCACCCTGGTCGGTAACTGATTTGGACTAATCTGACAATTCAGTAATGAGTCACACAATTTCTATGATCTCTATGATTTACATTTTGTGTCTAGAAGAAATTTTACTCATTCCAAATATTACTTTAAGAGTCACTTATATATATATGCCCACCAACAGGATATATATAAAATAGCATAGTGGTAGATTACTAAAAAGCTGACACCATTTCTGGAGGAGGAAGATGTGGTCAAACAGTTCTTTAAAACGGCCCCTACAAAGTGCCCTAAGGGGGTGGGGTGGTCATACACCCCATATGCTACACGGACCAAACGTTGCCAAGCAAAAGTAGTAAGATTTCAAAAACAAAAGACGTACCAAAATTTTCACGTGTGAAGGGAGGTCAGATCACTACAGAGAGCCGGGGCGGGGTGGGGGTTGGGGTGGGTTGGTTGGGTGGGGATCATTTATACATTAAGCTGTACTAATGGACCTTTCCATTTTTAGCTATGCCCCGCCCATCACTAGCTAAGCTCCACCCACACCTCACCGTGTTGGGATTGATCGATCCCCAAATGCCCTAGCTATCAATTTCGTGAAAACTATACAGGGAAGCTGTTGAATATGTTGTAGCTAATTTGACTGGGTGCTGTTGTTGCCTATGGCAGCAACAGCGCCCAGTCAAATTAGTTTCAAAATATTCAACAGAATATTTATTAAATAGTAAAAGGAAACAATTTGTACAACAACGCATAGACCGTCTTCAAATATGCGTTCGTGACGTACTTATCGACGTCATTCATGACGTCATTCATTATGATGTCATTGTACACATCACGCAGTTCATTATGACGTCATATGATGGATGGGTACTCTGGGAAGGTGAATTGTGATAATCTTAATAATATTGAGGGTGCGTCTTCGCGCAGGAGTGCTTGAGGATAGAATTGTTGATGTTGTATGATTTTGGCGGCATAGATTGTGTGCATGGATGTGATGAGGCGGACAAATCTTGGCATATGGTGATTTCTTTGCATATAAATTGATAAATATTTCTTGGGTCGTGAAGTTTAATTAAGGAAATATCAGAATAAATCCATTTCAAGACTCACTACAAGCTCTACTCAATTCGGAGAGTTTCACTAATGTTGAAAGTTTCTGGAGAGATTTCAGTGACGGCAATGTTAAAGTTTTTTGCTATCTGTGTGATTTGTTAATCGTATCAGATCATTCAGAGAAGCCAACTGGACGCTATGCCTATAATGTATTCGTAGAATAATTCCGTTCGTGTTTGCTTATGTACACCACAACTATACAAGGCATATTCCATGCTACTAGACTCAAATATTGAGGTTGCCCAAATCAAATTTAGCGTGCATGAATATTTGGTAAACAGTGAATTTGAAACTCAACACCATGCTTGTAACAAGCTTGTCAAGGTTCCACTTAACTATGTGGTAGAATAAGTAAACAGAGCAACGGGGGTCAAAGATGGCATTGTTAAATTCAGCGGAAACACATGAGCTGTTGATAGATGTACAATGTCGCGACATGTTAGAGGCATCGTGGCCTGGCTGGTATCAATATTGATGGAAATGGCTCAACTCATCATGACATGCATCCTTCCAGAATGTACATGATGTGGATCAAATTATTCAAACCTGCACGGACTGGTTCTAAATCCACAATTTCACCACCAACTACCAAAAGTATATGAAGCTCTGGCTTCGATATTAATGGCACAGCAACAGACACGCTAGTTCGCGATGAAGAGATAGGTGAGCAGGAAGTGACATCATTCATTACGAAGCACATACACTGTGCAGAGGGAGACTCCTATGCTCCTATAAAGAAGGTAGGAATTGAGTCATGAATCAAACCAAAAAAAGCCAAAGTTGCAATTCATAATCGCGGAATGATAGTGAAATCTGATCGGAAACTATCTGTTGGCACGACGATCAGGGGGCAAAATCCAGAACTGGACCTGAAAGACGTCATGAAATATCTGCTTAGTCCAGTTCCGCCATCATTGACTTCATCAGAGGAATTGATTTACAGGACCCGAAGGTCAGTTTGAACTGGTTCATTAGAGAAATATGGACCTTGGAACAAACATACAGAATGGCTGTGTGATCATTAGCACTATGGCCATCCTTCACAGCTTGACTCATAATGCAGAAACACGTGGTGAGTTTACTGCACAGATATTCTAAAAATACATAGAACCACATTATGGTCAGAAGCCAGATGAGTTGGTCTTGTAGATGGTGCTTACGTTTCCAATTATATTAGATGCCGAGCGTAATAAGCAGTGTACTAGTGCTGTAGGAATTATCAACATCCCAATATCTGGCAGAGACTAAAAGACACCATCAAATCAATAAAGTTTGACAATTTCTGGCTATGGGAGAGAACAAAATTGTGATCAACCATACAGAATATTGCTATTCTATCAGGAAAATAGCTCTATGTGACAACTCATAAACGCTGTTTTAAGATTGATAACAACGCTGGAAATGCACATGTGTGTGGCGATCTCTTGTGCTTTCAGGAGGAATCAAACACCCCCCCAAAGATCTTCAGTAAACAGCTTGCAAACACTCAGTACTTGTGACCCCAAGAGCATACAAGTAGTTTCACCTGATACTGATGTAGAGATACTGCTGATAGCATTTGCCGGGCGTTTTTCTACAAGTATATATTTTCGATCAGGTACCATGAACAGATCGTTTTTATTGGTGTCAATTCCACAGACAAGGCTTTACAGTCAACAATGACTAAAGGTCTCTTTGGTGTCCATGCCTGAACGGGGTGTGACTATGTTGGAATATTTGTTAATAGAGTAAACGTTAGACATTTAAAACTTCTAGTTAAGAACCAGGAGTATACAGACGTCTTGGAAATTCTTAGGAAAATACGTAGAGGCAAGCAATATTAAGAATCTTGTAAAAGGTTTGCCTAGCTGTATCTCTATAGACCAATAATTTGTTTTTGTTATATGTGATCAATAATAACGCAGAACGC
The DNA here is from genome assembly GCA_034401795.1 of Chaetoderma sp. LZ-2023a. Taxonomy (NCBI): domain Eukaryota; kingdom Metazoa; phylum Mollusca; class Caudofoveata; order Chaetodermatida; family Chaetodermatidae; genus Chaetoderma; species Chaetoderma sp. LZ-2023a. The sequence continues at coordinate 136,442,016 of CM067371.1, read as the reverse complement.
CGTCTGCTTTTACAGTTGCTCAATTACCATGATTATATATAAAGAATCGGTTTTATAAAAGAAACCTGTCTATAACTGACATCTGCTTTTGTGGGACACCAGATGATGGTTCTTTTAAGATAGATGATCATACCTCTGGGCCTCAACACTTTGAACCTTGAATTCCAAGAATTTTGATTTCAAGACAGTCCTGCAGGTAAGATGTTGAATTCCTTTTCACTAATTTGACAAGAACATGTTGCTGTTATAGGCAGCAACATCTCCCCAGTCAAATTAGTTCCAAAATACCCAGAGAATAATTATTTAATCGTACCATATGATGGCATGCCGTGTTGACCTTTCTGATTCAAATGGTTAAAGAACCCCGCCATGTGCACTCAAATGCTATTTGCAATGTTTAATGGGCTTTAAAAAAATTAAAGCATGTATGGTGTTTACTCTTTGATGGCCCAGATAGCATCCCTTATAGACACAATTTTACTGTGCTGTTTAAGACTTATACACTATCTGGATGGTACTATTGATAATTAGACTGCACTACATAAAGCATTATCGATCTACGAATACTTGGGTTCCTTGTATAAATTGATTGATTGGCTGATTCATAGGAGTACACGTTGAAGTTTTCGGATCTTCGTATTTCTAACTACCTATTCTTACTAATACTCGGAGAAGATTTATGACGGTAGATTGCTGCGACAATCTATCTTCTCCAAGTGCTATTAAGATGATTGTTAGCTCGCCTCTTCTGATGTTGGTGAAGATATTTATATAGCAATCTGGGCCTATCTGACTTATCAGAAAGATGCGCAGGTACGGCACGGTGTTGCTCCGTGCTTCTGGAGTATTCTTCAAACACAACTTAACTCTCTACTTGTATGAATATTGGATTGTTTATTCGCTACCCTAATACTGATATAACAAGTAACGATTTTACTGTCGTAACGAATTATGATAACTTTTAAGCAATCTAAGAATGATACGATTCAATTCAAACAACCTATCTTCTACTACAAATCTATCCTATTCTAACACTAACTTGACTGATTACTCCCAACGGTTGCTGGTATGCTATCAGACTAGCTACTACAATTCACAGTTACTCCAATATATTCACTGTAAATTTCGATAACGAAGCGACGACTGCTCTGGAACCACGGATGATAAAGATTACCCCTTAAAAGACAAAGTGCCTCTAATATACAACTTCCAGTTTCCTAACACTATTCCTTTGGTTTCTCTGCCACAGAGTTTGATTCGATGCTCCTTGATTATGACGTCATCTTGACCAATCACACTCTGGGCTTCTCTTCCATGGAGATACCATCAAACAGGGTCAAAGCGGTGTTGGCTGGTTCTGATTTGATGCGATCTGTCAGCTAACCAACAACATTATGGTATCTGTTGTTGTAGCATGCCTTTCTATGATTGCCATATAGTTGATATACAAATTTCGATTGTGATATGAATTCATACAGGACGCTACAATGCCTCTGTCCTGTCCCTTGCCTATCTTGGATAAGCCTGTAAGAAGCGAACGTTAATAAGCACATGAGCTGTATGATCTCATTGCCAGCTGGTGTTGTTGTACTTGCTTAAGGGAGTCGGGATGCCGACCGTCAACAACTAATGTCAGTCTGTCACCTATATTCCTATCGATTCTTTTCACTCGATTATTTACTAAACTACTGGCCGAAACGACTGCTGAACATTATAAAAGTGCGTGCCGATCCTACAGCAACAACTTTTCCTCTTCAACTATTGACAGATACCACCAACTCAGAACCGTCGGTCCTATTTTATTCCTAGCTAATACTCAACTCTAGTTTCGATGGGGTTTCGCATCGTTTTCCACGAAACTGTTTAACTGTTTATCAGCAGCACTGGCCGATGTCAACCAGTGCAGCGTCCTACTACTAATCTAACTTGCTACTACTTTCACTCAGTTCATTAGCTCACCTGGTATTTTCAAATATAAATTACACTGATTTCACTGAGGTCTTACTCATAAATATAAGACATCTAGCGGGGTCATGGCTTCCCACAAGACAATCCGATATCTACACATGCCCCTCAACCGAAGTTAATTAACCGTCTCATAAGGCCTTAAGAGAGTGATAATTAACTTGTTGTGCAACATCAACAACCAAACCACACTATACCAGGGCTATCCAGAACTGACAATAATCTACCAAATAATCACATAAACCAATATGTCAATAACCAAAGTGATAACAGTACAATACTATAAATGCGACGACATTTCAACATAGACAATTGACAAAATGACAAATCCTAATCCTACAATTCAATCATTACCATTCATATAATCAGTCATCCTGACAATAATAAAAATATTAAACAACACATGGCACCATAATAAAGTTCGTGCTACTATAAATCCTCGTCGTCCATATAAGCATCAGAAAAGATGAAACATACTACAATACACAACATGGCACAATAATATAGTTCGTGCTACAATCAAATAGAGCGAAGGAATCACGTTATCCACATCAGCGTTAGGAACTCATAAAATAAAACATACATGGCACAATAATATAGTCTGTGCTATATTGACAAATCCTCGTATGAAACACGACTGTTAGGACCGTCTATCACCACGTCTATCCAGTCATCAGCCGTCGGGTCGATCCCAGTCGTGGCAATTGCGTTAGGCGACGACCCGGCTGACATCCTCAGCGGCTCTGGTAGGGCTGCAGGTCTCCGCGGCCTCTGAGGGTGGATAATCCGTGGCGCACTACTATGGGCCGCATGTGGCTTGCACTTAATCCAAATCCACATGCGTGATATAATACCACACTTCCACAATATCAACACCACAACGATCACTACGACGAAGGAGCCCATTGAATATGAAATGAAAGATCGTACCCCTATGCTGTCGACCATCGCTGGGCCAACCGCAGATAATGGTGCTAGCAGCACGTACTTAGACTTATGCAAATGGTCCCATTTCTGCATACTCAAATGACTAACTATCATTGACTGGTTGAGAACCCCAGCCACATCCAACCTTGGCATATCAATGGCCAGGCCGATTCGAGCGTAAGTCCGACTGTAAGACATTACTGGCTCGAATCGCCAACCTTTACCACTATAATCGCACTCTCCAGACTTTAAAGCAAACACTCCATTCCTAACCACACATCGGTCAGTCAGTCGTCCGCCGCAGTGTACTTCAATAGTTTCCCCGAACGTTTGCAACACTACTCCTATTTTCTTATTGGCAAATACTTTACTAGACGTTTCGTTGGACTCTGTCAGTTGAATATTACAAGTGCTATCGGTGGTGTTCGTTAGCAGGCTCACAATGCATGGTACATGGGTCTTATCGACCCTTAACTGACCGTGGCATACTCGAGGTTCACTACCCCGGCACATGGACGGTGTGAAATACCATCCCGTCTTAGTGTCGAGTCCAATACTGGTTCTAGCTATCAAGACTTGCATGTAGTACCCCACCATGACCAATGGTTCGGGCCAGGAATGCAATCCATACTCTATATAATCGCTGCCGTCAATCAATGGTAACGTCGCTACGTAATGCAGTCTTTCGTCATCCTTCCACAGTGGGTATACTACTACGTTTCGGTAGTACCATTGGTACGGACGTATCAATCGGTTACCTACACTGACCTGTCTAGCTACCTCGGCCAGGTCTTTGGGGCTAAATAATTCTTCCGTCAATCTACCCAGTTCGAGCGAGGCTGTTTGCCTATGGAACTGGCTTGCCGCTTTCTGGTAACTAGTTACCACATTTTCGGCCGCATCGATAAGGTGACCGAGACGTACTAACGCATATAGTTCAGCTTGTCTCGTCGCCTGTATCCTGAAAAGTCGGCTAACATTACTGGTCAATTCGACAAAACTGTCAGTAACTTCGTTAATACGATCCACATTGGTGTCAATTGCTTTGAACGCTAGTTTCACATGAGAAGCAAGTTTGTTGGAGAAATGCACTAATCTGTTCACATTTCCCATAGCCTTTTTAACTACATCCCGAATCGCATCTACATCACCGGATGTAGCTGTTCCGAATAACGAGGAGGCTATATCTCCAACAAAATTAAATAGTCCACGCTTTCTTCTCCTAAGATTGTGATTCCGCATTGTCTGTCGTGTTCTGATGGCAATCCTTCTTATACCGTCAACTCGATGTTGGAGCCCTAAAATGTCATTGCCGCTTAGTGAGGTCTTTTGACTAATGTCCGCAACAAGAGCACGAATTTGTATTAGCCGGTCAAGAAATCTGGTAGGTAAATACGGATGGTCAATGGACACCACTACCGTCCATTCAGCCCGTATCACCGATATTTTCTGAACACCATTCGGTAATCTATGAATACTAGAGTTTCGACAGACACTATATACCAAACTCACTACCACTGCGCTTATACATAACTGTAAAGTATACATGATGACTAGCTACTGCGATGCTACTAGTACCGCGGTTAGGCAGAGATTAAATTCATCTCTGGCTACGTCGCCTTATAACCGCTTCTATACGGCCGATGAAGTCATCGTATAGAGCACGGCCAAATGCACCAATCCGAAGTCGCTTATTGTCTGTCTCGACTTCAGGGACATGACTGCGCTTGCGCAGAAAGTATGGGTGTGAGGGAAGCGTTTCCATTGGCTCAAGGGCAGGCTCGGGTACATCCTCTGAGGTGTCCATCATGACAGTACGAGTATTCGTCATAGTTTCACTGGCTGACTCATGGTTTCGATTCCTACTCGTACCAGGTTGATCTACATTCCCTTCAAGCACCTTACCCACCTTGCGCACCCTTGGCTCCTCCTCATAAGCTGGTCGCTTCCTGCAAGCCCTCTTACTAGGTGTCGCATCAGAGTCTTTTACCGGCAAAGGCTTGGACTCGGGTACTATTACTCTAGGGTGATGGCTGGCCTTCGTACCTTTAGCCGGGTTACGAATAGGCCGTGCTTGTCCCAACACATCTCTGAGTCGACTATGCGCAACTTAGATATATATAGCATGCGCACCTTCCCAGACCTTTGATGGCGGACATGAGCCACCGGCCCGTTGATCTTAAAGATCTCATATTCGGGGTCACTGCAAGAGGTCAACTTCATTCTCTCTTCAGCTTTTACGACCACCGAATCGCCAACCTTGTACTCACCAGCGTTCGCACGCTTATTAATTTGTTCTCGGTGAATTTCTCGAGACTTAGCCGTTTCTCCACGAGCGTGCAGCAAGGCATTATTAAGACATGTAAGTCTTTCGCCCAGATCTTGCGTGGCATCCAGTGGGATGGTTAACGGAAGCCTTGCATGACAACCATACGTCAGATAAAATGGCGTATATCCAGTCGTGGAGTGACGAGAGCTGCGGTATGCTGTTAAAGCCGCGCCCAACTCGTCCTCCCATGCACGAGATTCATTATTAACACCTTTCTGGATTAGCTCCTTGAGCATACGATTGAACCTCTCGGTACATCCATTTGTTTGCGGATGGTATGGACTCGATCGTCTATGATCGATACCGTGTTCTTTAAATCGTTCTTCCAGACTATTTGAACAAAATTCTTTACCCTGATCTGTTATCAAGATTTCAGGGACCCCATGACGAGCGACATACTCATTGAAAAACTTGTCTTCAACATTCTGAGATGTCTTGGCAGCAATCGGGTATGCTTCTGCCCACGCAGAACAGTGATCGATTATCGTCATGATATATACATTACCTCTGCTTGATTCTAACAGTGGACCGATCAAATCCATACCAATTATCTGACTCGGATAATTAGCCATGGGCATCTCACTGTACTTAGGCCACATAGTGACAGGTCGGTTGACCTGGGATGTTGTACACGTCTCAAGCATACTTACTACATCTTTCCTCAAAGATGTCCACACAAAAGAATCTCTTACCATACCGATGGTCTTCTTCAGACCTTGGTGACCGGTTCTTTCATGAGCCTTCCGGAGCACTTTCTCACAGAACAGGGTAGGTAAGACAATTCTGGGGTACTCCCGGGGTGTTCCTGAACAACTCCGGGTATTCCTTGGTTTGCTCGGTACATAATTCGTCGTAGGGAACGTCGAATACCTCTAGTGGAACGTGCGGTAAGGCACCCTCATCCACATCGGGTATGACAAAATCGGCCGTGTCTAACGTGGCGACTTGCACAGGACGACGTAACCTGGACAACATGTCCGCTCGAATATTCTTCGAGCCTTGGATGTACTCAATCTTACATCCGTACTCCGCAATCAGCACTGCCCAGCGCTGCACTTTCGTGTTCTTCACTTCTCCCACAAACAAACTCTTTAGGGGTTTGTGGTCAGTGTACACTGTAAACTGCGTGCCAAATAGATATGGTCGGAGCTTTTTCAACGCATATATCACTGCGTAAGCCTCCTTTTCTATTACGGGCCAATTAAGCTGACTGTCCTTAAGAGTAGAGCTTACATACTGAATCACTCGCTCTATACCCTTATCGTCATCTTGTACTAGTATCGCACCAATAGCATAACTAGACACATCAGTGTATAACTTATAAGGGGCATTTAAATTCGGATATGTGAGAACCGTCTCACTACACAGCAAGTTCTGTAATTTCTTAAACGCTTGCTGTTCATCCTTACCCCACTCAAAACTCCTATACTTCTTAGTTAACTCTATCAAAGGCTTAGCAATTTCGGCATAGCCTTGCACACAAGATCGGTAATAACCTGTAGCTCCAAGGAAACTTCTCACTTCACCCACGTCGCGTGGTGGTGACATTTCTCTGATGACCTTGACCTTCTGAGCCTGAGGAGCTACACCTTGTGCGGAAATGCGATATCCTAACAAGTCCACAGACTTACTGGCGAATTTCACTTGCAAATTATACTCTCGAATCTTGCGCATGACCTTACGCAAGTGCTGTGCATGTTCCGTCGGATTTCGTGAATATACGACTATATCGTCGACGAAAACATGCACATATTTTCCTACAAATTCTCGGAAAATATCGTTCATTGCCCTCTGAAATATGGCCCCTGAGTTGCAAAAACATACGGCATACGAATCCATTCGAACAAACCTTGGCTACAGACGAAGGCTGTCTTCTCTATGTCTTGGCTGTCCATTGGTATCTGCCAATATCCAGACTTCAAGTCCATAGTAGAAAAGATCGTTGCGCCGCGCATCGAATAAAAAATATCAGAGATATTCGGTAATGGGTAACTATCCTTACGGCATACTGAATTCAATTTTCTGTAGTCAATACAAAACCTAGTGTCACCGTCCTTCTTAGGGACCAAAGTAATGGGTGACGCCCAGGGTGATGACGACGGTCTTATGACGCCCGCATCAAGCATTTCTTTTACTTGGTTCTTGACCACGTATTGCTTGGTTAGCGGTAGACGGTAGGCTTTCTGCCTTATAGGATAAGCATCTCCTGTTGGCACCGTACATTTCACTTTGGGGACCAATCCTAAAGTGTTTGGACGAGCCGTATCAAAGATATCCGCAAAGTTATCTATAACCTTGTCAATATCTTTATATCCGGTCGTTTCCTTACAACTAGCATGTACATATCTCGATTGTTCCCTATAGGGATACCTAAAGGGATATACCTGACCAAACCATACTACAACTTTGGTCCGATAGTCAATCTTTGCATTTCCCAAGTGCAAAGCATCCGCTCCAATCAAACATTCATGCCTCATACTTGCTACCACCGTACTCGGAATAGGCCGGGCATTTTTAAATTTGACTTGAGTCTCCCCCAAAAGTTCTATTGGGGAACCATTTACTGCCAAGAGCGTCTTGGCTCTTTTCAATGGCCTAGCATTCAAACTGCTATGCCAAATATCCTTTCGAATCAAGGATGTGCTAGCACCAGTATCCACTAAGGCATGCAGGTACTCACCTTGATCCTCTGGACCGTTTTTATCCAATTTAAGATGGATCAGAAACCGTTCAGTCGGTGATCTCACCAACGGTTTCCCCCGTCGCCATTTCCCGGACTCCTTCGTCCACTAACCACTTCCGCATACCAATTCATCTGGCCGGATGCACCTCCTCCGTCACCGTATGAATAACGGCCATATGCATCCGTACCCTCCCCGGTTAACATGAAACCGTCCTGGTCCTCGTATTCGTCTCGTTCACGCATTCGGTTCGCAATATCCTTGCGGACATTACGAGAACAGGAACGGGGTGTGGTTTCCCGTACCGACTGACTATTCATGTCCCCAACCTCATCTATGTCCAAATCTTCTGTTCGAGGACACTTAACCGCTCTCGGGGTTGTCATACTTGATCTTGGCGTTTTCTGTGGACCTGCGTTGGGACAATCCCTAATAAAATGTCCGTCCTTTCCGCATCTAAAACACTTCACGGTACTCACGCCTCCTTTCCTGTTCGCAATCGCAAACGTGTAGCAGTCTTGCGCCACATGCCCTTCTTTTCCACAATTAAAACAGGTGATGGGAGGGCGCTGTCCTCGCTGTTGTGGTCGTTGCACTGCCTTTCTCGTCACGTTCTGGCGTGGTGGCTGTATTGGCTGTCTACAGTCACTCTTGTCGTGGCCAACACAACCACAGTTGAAGCAAGTTATGTTTTGTGGATCTTTTGGCCTCGCACCTTGTCTCTGATTTTGTGGTGACTCTCCGGTATGCGTCGATTGTTTCGCTGCTCTCGCTGGTTGCATTCTTTTCACCGAAGGTTGTCGGGGCGTTTTTGCTTCCTCCTTTAGATCGCCTACTATCCTGCATAATTTTTCTATCATGCGGCTCTGTTTAGCGATTTGTCGTTTCAATGCATTCACTACCTGCCAAATCCCTTTTTCCTCTTCAGGTTCCAGCACATCTATCTCCATCTGTACTTCTTGCCTCCCGCCGATTTTCATGGCCTTCAATAAATCATTGCAGGTTTCCTCCTCTTCAGCTATCTCAATGGCACGATTTAATGTGGCTGCTTTCTTGCAAACTATTCGCCTACTCAAACCCTGATCACTTAATGCCTTAAGGTAGATCCCCATCACTGTTCTTCGGTTGTCCGCGTTTTCTACTGGGTACGCCCTATTGGCTAGTTCACGGTACGGTCGGTTAAAGGTTATTATGGTCTCATTACGCCTTTGGCCGACACCCTCTAGGTCATACTTCACTCGTTCATTCTCATTTGAAGAAATGAAGTTCACAGTAATGTAATCTTTTAGTTCCTCATAGGTTACCTCCTCTCGTACTTTTCCTACCGCTTGGGCTAATTGACCCCTGGCTGCTCTTGTGATAATATATGCGGGTATTCCTTCCAATCGTCCATCATTTGCCACCCATACCCTTTGGGTTTCGTCGAGGAACATACGCACTTGTTCAGGTATTAACCCATCGCAAGGCTGAATCCTTTGTATCGTCTCCCTTATCTCTTGTCGGTACACTCTTGCTGTTTCTCTTCGGTTGCTGCTGTCTACTATTGTCCCAGCCATAGCTGTTCCTATCTCCCGCATTGCAGCTACAGTTTCCGGTCACAACTCTGGTCTGATGGGTACGTCTATTTGGGGGTAGTCCTGGGTCGGCTGGTCTATGAGCAGTTGCCATGTTGAATTAAGTGCTACTGATAATAAAGACAGACTATAGCTCTTTGCAGTCTTGGTTGTTCATGGCAAGTAATATCAGTCGTTATCTTCACCAGCGAATTGTCACGATACTCGCGGTGCTGCGTCACTTTTGTACTGTTGGACTGTCTTGCTGCTTCTATGAAGACTCGTATATGGTCAGCTACGTCTATGAGTACTGTCTGTGTGGGTCGCTCTACTTGGGCTTGAGCCATGCGTTATATGTACTCACAGTTGTTGTTTCCAGTAATACTCTCAATCCTGGCAGCTGAAGCCACTGAAGTTTTCGGATCTTCGTATTTCTAACTACTTATTCTTACTAATACTCGGAGAAGATTTATGACGGTAGATTGCTGCGACAATCTATCTTCTCCAAGTGCTATTAAGATGATTGCTAGCTCGCCTCTTCTGATGTTGGTGAAGATATTTATATAGCAATCTGGGCCTATCTGACTTATCAGAAAGATGCGCAGGTACGGCACAGTGTTGCTCCGTGCTTCGGGAGTATTCTTCAAACACAACTTAACTCTCTACTTGTATGAATATTGGATTATTTATTCGCTACCCTAATACTGATATAACAGGTAACGACTTTTACTGTCGTAACGAATTATGATAACTTTTAAGCAATGTAAGAATGATACGATTCAATTCAAACAACCTATCTTCTACTACAAATCTATCCTATTCTAACACTAACTTGACTGATTACTCCCAACGGTTGCTGGTATGCTATCAGACTAGCTACTACAATTCACAGTTACTCCAATATATTCACTGTAAATCTCGATAACGAAGCGACGACTGCTCCGGAACCACGGATGATAAAGATTACCCCTTAAAAGACAAAGTGCCTCTAATATACAACTTCCAGTTTCCTAACACTATTCCTTTGGTTTCTCTGCCACAGAGTTTGATTCGATGCTCCTTGATTATGACGTCATCTTGACCAATCACACTCTGGGCTTCTCTTCCATGGAGATACCATCAAACAGGGTCAAAGCGGTGTTGGCTGGTTCTGATTTGATGCGATCTGTCAGCTAACCAACAACATTATGGTATCTGTTGGTGTAGCATGCCTTTCTATGATTGCCATATAGTTGATATACAAATTTCGATTGTGTTATGAATTCCTACAGGACGCTACAATGCCTCTGTCCTGTCCCTTGCCTATCTTGGATAAGCCTGTAGGAAGCGAACGTTAATAAGCACGTGAGCTGTATGATCTCATTGCCAGCTGGTGTTGTTGTACTTGCTTAAGGGAGTCGGAATGCCGACCGTCAACAACTAATGTCAGTCTGTCAACTATATACCTATCGATTCCTATCGATTCTTTTCACTCGATTATTTACTAAACTACTCGCCGAAACGACTGCTGAACATTATAAAAGTGCGTGCCGATCCCACAGCAACAACTTTTCCTCTTCAACTATTGACAGATACCACCAACTCAGAACCGTCGGTCCTATTTCCTTCCTAGCTAATACTCAACTCTAGTTTCGATGGGGTTTCGCATCGTTTTCCACGAAACTGGTTAACTGTTTATCAGCAGCACTGGCCGATGTCAACCAGTGCAGCGTCCTACTACTAATCTAACTTGCTACTACTTTCGCTCAGTTCATTAGCTCACCTGGTATTTTCAAATATAAATTACACTGATTTCACTGAGGTCTTACTCGTAAATATAAGACATCTAGCGGGGTCATGACTTCCCACAAGACAATCCGATATCTACAGCGTGACCGTTATGAATGTCGTCATTTAGATGCATATTCTCTTATGCATATCCTCAGTGATTGATGTCCTATATCATAGCGGCAAGCATTTTCGGGTCTGATCGCTCTCAAAGATTTGTTTACTTGCCATATCTTGTGTAAGTGCGAATGCTTACACGTGTAAGACGAACATTTGTGGTCGATTGGACTTACTTCGGATATCTCTCTAGTATCTAATATGAATACAGCCTTAGCATGATCGGCTTTATAATTTGATATGATGCGATGCAATGATCTGGCATCCGTCATGTTTTAGCATGATATTATATGTCACCGCTGTGACAATCTCCAATAGCAAACGTTGTTGTCTGTGTCAGGGACGTTTTGTGGAAATCGGTGGTCTCTGGGTGGGCTCACCTATTAATGTGGCGACTCGCCTCTTAATGTGGCTTCGGCGGATCCTTTATGGCTAGTGCATTGTTGTCTTAGTCGTCGTGTCTGATTTGCTCTGCTGTGTATTTTGGTGCTTGTTTTGGTTTCAGGTAGGGATTGCTTCCAGTCGTGTTGCTGCCATTGAAATAGTCGCCATGAGCGCCATGGATAACGGCGCTTGTTGCCTCTTGTTGGGATAGGGTTGAATTGTCCAGGGAAGTGAATCAGACATGATGGCGGAACTTCTTCCATTGGGTGATGGTGAGTTCATTGTATCGGGTCAGTTGAGGCTATAATGGGGGTGGGTGCACCTGGTGACCAATGTCGTTCGCAGCTATTCCTGACAAGGACAATAGCGATTGTTTTGAAACTAAGACGGTGTTCACACTAGAGTGCCAATTCGAAGTAAAACCGAAGTAAGTCCGCTCGAACGCAAATATTCGCTTACTTGTCATAACTTGTGTAAGCGTGAGTAAAACGAAAATTTGTGATCGATTTGACTTCCTTCGGATTAGCCTTATCTAATATGAACAAGGCCTAAGATAATAATATTTATGTGATGAAGAGGTCAAAATTAACTGTAATCACGGTATTTACGGACCATTTACACTTCTCATGAAGTATCCTGCTTATTTAGTATGCCATAAAGATAGTAATGGTTATTGGTCATACTAATAATACAACTTCTATAGCGTACTGGAACATTGGCAGCGCACATAGGGCCGTATTTAGATATGTGGGGGCCCGGGGCAAAGAATGAGGTGGGGGGGGTCAGAAATTTGTTTACATCTAGGTGCTCTGAAACGGCCAGAGAGTCTACTTTTCGGGTGAATTATGGCGCTTTCTTTCGTTGTAAAATTATTATATTTTGCAAATTTTCGTAATTAACATTGTTGCCGAACACCAAACAAGAATTGGGGCCCCCACAAATATTAGAATAGAATTATAATGCATGATTAAGAGTTCTAAACTAATAAAGTTTGCTTTAAATGTCCTATTACTTCCAAAAAAGTGCATAATTTTTTTTTTCATGTTTAAATTGTGGGGGCCCCTTGCTTGTGGGGGGCCCGGGGCATTTGCCCCGCTTGGCCCCCCCCCCCCACTCTTAAATACGGCCCTGAGTGCACATAATCATATTATTGATCTGTGGGTTAGTAAGCGTGACGATGAGGATATAAGACATACGCTTTGTAAATACGATATAATATGTTTAGTGGAAACACTGTGGCACGTACCAAAACAATATACACACCGCTTAGCTACTAAGTCATGTAAACACACAAAGTACATGCATATACACGCATATATACACAAATCTTATTTTAATTATTCTATTGATTTTTATTTAAATCTTATTTTCATTATGTTTATAAGTTGTTATCAACTGCACATATTCGTCATTATTATAATTTATTGCATAGTAAATTTGGGAGCGAGTATAACTAAGTTGGAGACAACTTGTGACTCAATCCCAATACAAATATGTTTAAATAAAGAATGTGTCTACAAACTCTGGCTGTAGCGCGGATCTTTCAGTCGGGTACGTCAATCCGAGGACCGTACTAATTACGTCGTAATTCATCGTACGTTACATTGATCTATATCTCTGGTTGTTTTCAGTCGCAGAAAGTAGTTTTCACTCAACCAATGACAATGCGCGTTGCGGTTTTCGGTCGATTTTGACAGTCATCTGTCACTAACGTAAACCTCATACGCAACCCGTGGAGGCTATCGTCGCTTAAAAAATGAGCGCGAATTTTAAATGCTTTTTCTTCGTCTAATTAACTTTGATCACAATGTAGCAACATATACGCTTATCATAGATAGATAGATATTTATTTCCACAATAGGCCATCGGCCCTTGAGATGCATATATTGGACACAATATTTACATGACGGGTACCGTATATAAAATTCAATTAATACATAAGTTTAAGTATACTATGGCTGTATATGTTAACATTTAACTCTGATTTTGCAATAATTTATACACACATCCACTCAACCACACAGAAACGCACTCACGCGCACAGACACGCACGTGGCAGATACTCGAACGCACACCACCAAACGCATACACACACGCACATGCGCCCATGCACACTCGTATACACACACGAGCTCACACCCAATCATATACATGCTCGCAGACGAAATCCCACGTGCAGGCACTCCTGCGCGTGCGCACACACGCACGCACGCACGCACGCACGCACGCACCGACGCACACACTTTCACACGCACACACACACGCACGCACGCACGCACGCACGCACGCACGCACGCACGCACGCACGCACGCACCCACGCACGCACGCACGCACGCACGCACGCACACACACACACGCAAAAGCGCACGAACAAAACGCACATTCCCACGTACGGAGGCGTACGGCGGTGTACAATATCGTTACGAGAATATGCAATAAGATTAGTAAACTACAAGTTTATTATGAAGCCGGTGATCGTGAAATTATTATGACGTATTGATAACATATAATGATGACGTCAACTTTAATCAATTCGGCCATCGAAGAACCCTGCAGCGCTATCAGTGATGCTGATATTCTGCAGAATTTATGGCTGGTACAATATTTTACTGGCTCTGTAGGGTCGCTGAAAATTGTGATGAGGAGCAGATAGATATAATAGTTTCCAAGCATGAAAGACTAACTATGAGACAAAGTAAAACATATAGATGAAAAGAAAGACAGAGAGAATAACTAGACAGAGGCACTAACAAGTATATTCCTATATACATATATATGTGTGAGTAAGATGCATGAATTCGGTGTAATGAGCTAAACTATCATTTGGTCATGTATTCGTCCCGAAGTGCAAACGCATAATGAATAAAGGCAGCCAGTTTTCGTATAATTGTAAAATTGCATGATTGCAGTAGTTCGTGAAACTTATATATGCTGGGCCTATTCCAATAATATTGTTTTATATATTGTTTTCGTAGATTTTTGTAAATTGGGCAAATTAATATAAAATGAAACTCATCTTCCACAATGTTACAGAAATTACACTTTCTATCTGCCGTCGGAATAGGGAAAGGTTTGTTCCACCTACCAGTTTCAATACGGAGTCTATGAGGGCTAGTTCGTAACCTGGTCATCGCTTTGCGAAATTTCGGTATTGTAACCATATCCAGATAGAACTTATATGACGGATCAACAGCAACATTCTTATATAATTTCGTTTTATTGCTGGCCTCTAACTGTCCCCTCCATCCCTGCAGAGAATTGCCAGTTGCTCTCTGTTTATAACCATTAATAAAAATATTTACATCGATTCCTCTGCCCTGCGCTAACCAAACATCGTTAAAACCTCTATTACGTAACATATTCCTTAAACTGTACATACTCCTTAAACTGTTTGCCCAATTATTGATACTTGCTGATTCATTTAGCTCACAATACAGTACATTATATATACATCTGGCAATTCTGTTTGGTTCTGAATTTAGAAGTTTAAACCAATATTTTAATATTCGTGTTTCCATAGTTATCCTTAGTGGTACCCTTCCAAGTTCCCCGTATACAGTGCTACTTGGGGTACTTTGTTTAACACTTAATAACTGTTTACAGAATCTGAGATGGCATTTTTCTATTTCGTCTCCACGGTGGAATCCCCATACCTCACACCCATAACAAAGCACTGGTAATAGGCCTACAAGTTTGTCAAATAAGTTACAATAATGAGCTGGATTAAGATTTATAAATTTGCTACAATAATTATGCAGTGCAAATACCGCCTTTTGCCCTTGTTCGGCTAGGCACGTCTGTGCTTCGTTGAAAGACCCACTAGATGTGAAAACAATACCCAAATGTGTTATTTTATTAACAACTTCGACCTCGTGTGTTCCAAACAACCATCTATCAGATTTGCATATGCGTCCTCCCCGTCTAAAGATCATGACCTTAGTTTTTTCAACGTTTACCGTTAAGCGCCACCTATTGCAGTAAGCGTGTAAGTTATCAAGCGCTTGCTGCATACCCTTCCTAGTTTCAGAAAAAAGTGTTATGTCATCAGCATATAACAACAGAAAAAGCTTAAGAGTTGTTAGATCTATCCCCTCACATTCTGATTTTGAAAGCTCATCTTCAAGATCGTTTAAGTACATGCTGAACAGAAAAGTGGAAAGTTTTTCGCCCTGCCGAACTCCCATTAAACACTCAAAGCTCTCTGATAATTTCGCATTCGATCTTACACAGGTTTTTACCCCTTGGTACATTGACATAATTATGTTAACTATATTTCCTTTGACCCCTATCTTTAATAATGTATACCAAAGGCAGTCTCGTACAATGTAATCAAGCCTTGGAAAAATCTACAAAAGTACAATATAATTTATGTTTATTCTTTTTCAATGACTGGGTAATTAGTACATTTAAAGCGAATAAGTTATCCACTGGGCCGAGACCAGCTCTAAAGCCAGCTTGTGCCTCAACATATACATAATTAATTTCTGCCTAATTACTTAATCTATTGTTTAAAACCCTTGTGAATAATTTACCCAATGCGCTAAGAAGGGTAATACCCCTATAATTTCTAACATCGTTTATATTGCCCTTTTTGTGTAACGGTACAATGACCTTCTGACCATGCTTTTGGGAAAATGCCACTTTTAAATACACAGTTGAACAGAAGACAAATATGCTCTAGTAATTCATCAACAACGCAAATGTAAAATTCATTTAACAATAAATCCGGTCCAGCGCTTTTTCCGTTCTTCAATTGCTGTATCGCCTTACGCACTTCTGCCTCTAAAATTTCCGAATTTAACTCGTCAAACGTTGTCTGCATATCGGTACTATTTTGATAATCAATTACAGTATTTCGAATATTTTCGAGCGCCGTGAAAAATTCACTGCTCGGGCAGTTTATTTCTTTGAAAAAATCTGCGAATTCCGCCAGGCAAATAATATTGGTTTGGTTCTTTCCTGCTGATTTTAGTAGTTTCCAGTACTCTTTGGTATTTCTATATTGCCCCTCTAATAATTGTTTGGTTTCGCTCACTGCGCATTCTCTACGCCATTTTCGCACACTTTTTTTTAATTCTGTTCGTGCCTTAGTCATGTTAACACGTGCACACTCAGTTTGTTCTAATCTGTAGATGTTTAGTGCTTTGAAGAATTGATCACGTTTTACTTTGCAGTCATACCAATAATGCGGTATTTGATTTGCTTTATGTCTACATGCTGTCACTGATTTCCGACGGTTAGACTTTTTCAGAAACAAATTATCTGCACATGCCTTGATAGTAAAAAGCCCGACGACTTTATTAACATCGGTTTCATTTGCCATGTCTCTTTTGTTTATTAGGGTCTTCATTTTGTTTAACATAGTTTTCGTCTCATTACTTAAAATATTACTTTTGTACTCGTTAGATAGTACAGGGTTACAGATGTAGCTTACTGGACATGGTTTACCGGTACAATCAGTAGTGAAAGTGTTTCTAGGGACAGAATTAAAACTTACTGAAAATCTTACTACACTGTGATCAGAATATTCATTTGGGTCCTCAATTTCAAATTCTTGTATCATATTCATTTTATCTCCAGAGCATAAAACATAATCTACTAGGCTTGTGCCATTTGTTGTGGTAAATGTTAATTTTCCAACCCCATTATCCTTTCCCACCCTTCCATTTATATATGTTGGAAGATCTTATGGTTCCTGTTCCACTAAGAGTTCGTGTGTGTACATCCTGATTGAACACTCGCATAAGACGGCAAGACACTCATTTTTGTACTGCAGCTGATGCGGTAATGTGGAATAGTATTTCTCTGAACGCTTTCACCACTGAAATCGTAGTATGTTCATATGAAAGCCCCACATAATTAAAGGTAACGTCTTTAGTACTTTAGTAACTAGCTTGACTTGAACTGTTTGGCTTAATTATAGGTAGCAAAACACATTCCAGTCAAATTAGTTTCAATGTTTTGAAGCTAGTTTGACTGGAAGCTGTTGCTGTCATGGACAGCAACAGCCCCACTTCAAACAGTCTTAAAACATTCAACAAAATGTTCCCTACACCATGGGGAATGAGATTAAATAGTTAACTTTTGAAACCACAAAGTGTCAACAATATTAAGCTAGCTTCAAGGTAGCCAGTATGGGCTTCTAGGCTAGAGGAACTCCATATAAATGTTGTGTTCTCCAACACCCATGTAACTAAGTATGTAGTGGACTAACATTAATTTCTATTTTTTAAATATGTAGCATTTGTTTTATTCCTTTTTACTTATATGCCTATATACAAACAATTAATAGCTATTGTATCTGCAATATGCTGTGCATCGTCCGATGGATGCAGTGATGAAGAGAGTGGTGGTCTAGGTGGCCGGGTGGGATGTCGCTTTCCCGGAGCATGGGGGCTGTCGAGGAGCCACGGCTCAAGCTCATCTCTTTTTCAACTTAATCCTATTTTGAATAATGAACGTAATATTTTTTGCATTATGCCTAGCCTATAGATAGATAGATATGGTTTATTCTCTGAACGGTACACAATTGTGGAGATACATAATATTTTACATATGCACATATATACATTATTCTATCAGCATAAATTATTGTTATTGTTCTATGGTATATTAATGGACGCTTCCAATTTATCCATCCATCATATGACGTCATAATCGACCACGTGACGTGTATGATGACGTCACAATCATTACCTTATGACTGACTCGATTTAGTCCGTCTTGAACGCTAGTCTAGTCCGACACGTTGTACGAATTGTATGTTTCTACAATATAATAAACATTCTGTTGAATACTTTGAAACTAACTTGGCTGGCCGCCGCTGCTGCCTAGGGCCTATGGCCATGGCAGCAACAACATCCAGTCAAACCAGACCCAAAACATGCAACAACTTACCCATATAGTATTCTGGAAATTTATATTTAATGTATTCTTGGATCGATCGATCCCAACATGGGCGACGCGTGGGTGGAGTTTAACTATGGATGGACAGGGCATAGCTAAATCTGGAAAGTTCTATTTGGACCATCAATTATGACGTTATAAGTGTCACGTGCGCCGATGAATTAAATTAACCTCGGAATATTTCACAAATGAGATGATTCATTATTCTACTATCAATGTTAACCCCAGTTGAATTCCCTATTTACATTTCCCACCAGAGTGCCCTGGGTATAAATTCTTCAGACCGTACATTTCTAGATGCCTAAATCGTGCACCCCAATGCAATGCAACGACGCAAATCCTAGCACGTGATGCAATTACGTTGCACGAATCAACACAGCTTTTATGGTTGTGAAGCTGGATTCAGGATGCGAGTCTCTAGTTCAGCCCACAACCCGAAAAAAACCTACTTTAATCCATAGCGAATGAGACCATCATATACCAAGACCTAGACCTATAGAATTTCACTAGTTTAATTAGATAGACCATATATAGGCTATAGCTTATATGAGCTTACATGTGCGGATTAGGATTTTTAAAAATTCAATGTATCATTAAGTCCACTTAAATGAAGATATCTACAATTTAAAGCAAAGTAAAGATGCTCTTGTGTCACTCAGAATGCAGGAAATGGCTTCTCAGAGCATACAATTTTACAATCTCCGTGCTCCCATCCCTCATATGGAAGAATAAACCATCTCTGATAGGTTGTGAATATAAAACGTACTGTTAATTTGCATCTCTTAAGGACGAGCTTTTAAGTGGGCTACAGAAATGTCAAACGCCAATTTTCTGGAAGGCAAATATCACATAATTCTTCGTCTAACTTCAGTCACACGGCTTATCATCCAACAATGCAACGTTTATATAAATTATTTAATTGTTCAGAGAAAACAACGTTTTTCCTTGCTTAAAATGTAGTCGATAGATTTGAAAGGTTTCCGGGAGACAACCCCCAGCTCCCAGTCAGGCCACCTTGAAAATATCAATCGGGATATAGCCATCATCCCCTACAGAATGCTCTGGCTGCCACAGTCCTCTGAACACTAACAGTGGTGGTGGCAGTGACGCCGCCGTCTCCGCCACCGCCGTCAGCAGTGCCGTCATTGGTTGTTGTGGTCGACATTGGTTATCGTCATCGGCGACGTTTGTTGCTGTTCTATTATTTCTGTTTCCGAAAATATTTTCAGCTTTTCACACTGAACCATGCCCCCCCCCCCCCCCGCATTTCTAAGTAGGAACCATAGGCACCTTCAGCGTGACGTTGTACTCGGATGCTACGCTATATATATATATTACACCATATACTAATCGTCCTTTCGCACCTTTCAATATATATATTGAAAGGTGCGAAAGGACGATTAGTATAGGGTGTAATATATATATATATATATATAGCGTAGCATCCGAGTACGACGTCACGCTGAAGGTGCCTATATATATATATATATATATATATATATATATATATATATATATATATATATATATATATATATATATATATATATATATATATATATATATATATATATATATATATATTTATATATATATATATTGAAAGGTGCGAAAGGACGATTAGTATAGGGTGTAATCATCAGCCTATCACAAAAAAGCATGGATCTGTATCAACTAAATAACACACTGAACCTCAAGTGGATACATGCATCTTCCAAACGGTGCATAAATTTAGGTCAACAGCCCGCCTATAATTACACAACATATCAAATACTTGGCAGAAATGTGATATCATTTCACGTAGAACTTATACATTTTACCGACTCCACGGTTTTGATAAACAACAGCGAACTTTGTAGTCGGGTAATTGAGAAGTAGCATGTTCGGTACCCGTTTAAACAACGGTGTTCGTTGCAGTTTGTATCAAGCAATTTCATTGGCCAACATTAGTTTCATATTTATACACGTGACCGCGATTGCGTAAACGTAAATATACGTAAATATACGCTAGACGCTAATTATAGCAATGGCAATATAAAAGGCGTAAAGACTATGAAGCAGAAGAAACACCGTATATATTAATATTGTGAAAATGCGACTCGCAAGCTGGTTAGTTGTTGGAAAAAGCTTAGATATACATACGATACAATTTAACCCTGTGAACACGAAAGGCCAAAAATACCAAAATCCTTGACGATTTTATAAATATTATGCTGACTATTTTGAAACTAATTTAACTGGAGGCTGTTGCTGCCTATGCCAGCAACATGTTCCCAAATTAGTTTCAAAGTACTCAACAGCTTACCTGTATGGTCAGGGGTTTTTTTTATTGAGATTTTATTCTGAGAATTCAGCTTTCAAATGGTTAAGAAATCATATATCCTAAGAAGTCCTATGAACATAATTAAATCTTTTCCATATGGGTCCCATATGGGCCGTGAGTGCAAAACGGCATGGTACCCATATGGGAAACAATATGAATGTTATCAGGGTATTTACAATAACATCAATGTTAGGATATGTTTAGTATTTTGAAACTGATCAGATTTGGATCGATCGGTTTCAATCATATTAATTAGCCTGTTGGAATCAATTTCCAGAGTCCCAATTTCAAGGTAAAGTTATACAAGTAGGGCCTATATATGACGGCAACAGAGTCCAGTCAAATTAGTTTCAAAACAATCAACGGAATGTTGATTAAATTGTAAATCTTTCAAATACATACAATTCGTGTGCTACTGACGAACAGTTTTCACGAAGGAGTTATTATATAATGATTGCGACGTCAGTTAACTAGTGACGTAATTGATTATAACGTAAGATATTTGAATGACATATCGGATTCCTTCATTTTGGCATGAGTATGGTAATTTGCGTGTTATTAGGAAAAATACGTATATTATATATATAGTTTACTCACCGTTCAAAGGAGTCCTGCATAAATTCTTTGGATGAGGGCATGTTGGTTTCACCTTTAATTTGAAAAGGTTATATATATATATATATATATATATATATATATATATATATATATATATATATATATATATATATATATATATATATATATATATATATATATATATATATATATATATATATATATATATATATATATATATATATATATATATATATATATAGTTTACTCACCGTTCAAAGGAGTCCTCCATAAATTCTTTGGATGAGGGCATGTTGGTTTCACCTTTAATTTGAAAAGGTTACTCACGACTCCCACCGCGTGGAGGTCTACTCCAGCGAGAGTCTGGAGGGTGGGGTGTCGGATTTATGTACTCTACACCGCCGAGTCAGATCAAAGGTGCTCTTTTGCGCGTGACAGGGTAGAACTTATTTGCAATGCTAAATTTTAAAGGGAAAGGATCAGGGAACTAACAAATGCCTTTGAATGATAACTTTATAAAATAATTAACTTAACCACAAGTAAAAAACATAAATGAATGGAAATGATTTGAAAAAACAGCTAAATAATACAATTTCTGTCGCTCTGGTGGGCCTTTTCGCTCTGTTGTATAAATTACATCCTCTGCAGTCGGCCATATATAATCCCAGTTATATTCGCGTTAAGCTTATTATAGCCACTATATACGTTCTACAGGTAAAATACGGGTTGGTTTTAAAACAAGACTTAAAGACGTAGTTTCCAGAGAAAGTACCTACTTTCAGTCACACGAATTTCATTATATTCAGACGGTATTATGTTACTACCCCGAAAGCCTGCAATGTATTTTGAAAACATTTTGACCGAAACTCGTTGCTTCCACCAGAAACAGTGACTTACAATTAATAATGTTTTCAAATTGATCAACAGTGAATTAAGAGTAGCCAGCTAATCACTCGGCGTTTATAGAGAATAGAATACTATTCGTACCGCTTACGAAACTATATTCAGTTTGGTTTTCGCTATATTAAGGATATGCGTCACACACACACACACACGCACGCACGCACGCACGCACGCACGCACGCACGCACGCACGCACGTACGCACGCACGCACGCACGCGCACAAACACACAGTTCACACACGATGGAGCGCGAAGGACCAGCAAAGTCAGTAAATGGGTTCATGTTAAGCACTACCAAAGCTAGTAAATGTTTTTCTCAAATTATTCCGATTCTTTGCCACTTTTTATCGACGGTAGTATATTTTTTGAATGACAGAATATTGATATATAATCACATATACTGTCTTTTATTTGAACCAAAATTTGCGTAACTATGCAGGTTGTCATGAACAGTAGTAAAACATCTGTCACCTACCGACCTACCTACCTACCTACCTACCTGCTTACCTGCCTACCTATCTTCTATCTCGCACCTGACACTCATCCATCAATGCATCCATCCACCCGTCCTTTGGATACATAGTCCCCGTTGCTATACTGAATTACGAAATAGTAATGCACTAATTCTTCCATCAGAGCGTCTTTTAATGGACCTTTCCATTTTTAGCTATGCCCCGCCCATCACTAGCTAAGCTCCACCCACACCTCGCCGTGTTGGGATTGATCGATCCCCGAATGCCCTAGCTATCAATTTCCTGAAAACTATACAGGGAAGGTGTTGAATATTGTGTAACTAATATGACTGGGTGCTGATGCTGCCTATGGCAGCAACAGCGCCTAGTCAAATTAGTTTCAAAATATTCAACAGAATATTTATTAAATAGTAAAAGCAAACAATTTGTACAACAAGGCATAGACCGTCTTCAAATATGCGTTCGTGACGTACTTATCGACATCATTCATGACGTCATCCATTATGATGTCATTCTACACACCGCGTAGATGATTATGACGTCATATGATGGGTAGAGCTTATAAGAACAGCGTTAAGCAAATGTCTGGGTTTCTGCCTGAAATATTTTGGTGGATGACAATCGACAAATCGGTTAAATGTGCCACCAGAAGGTAGGTGTGGTGGCATACTCCTTGACGAAATGGCTATACAGGAGGAGCTGCAAATTGTGAAATCTGAGAGTGGAATAGAATTAGTCGGGTTTGTGGATATGGGAGATGAGGCAAAGGCATTGCGAGAAATCACAGATGGCAAACGCGAGAAACAGTTAGCTGATCATGTTTTACAGTTTCAGTTTCTCGGATTGTCAGGCTTTAGATTTCCGTTTGCTCATTTTCCTTGTCGTCTCTCAAAGCCAGCTGAAATCTATGTATCATTTTATGAGGCAGTTCATCAACTAGAGATGCATGGGTTTAGTGTTCTGTATACAGTCTAGATGGTGCATCAACAAACAGAGCATTTAAGAAAATACATTTTCCTGGAGAGCATCAGATAGATTCAATGACTGCACCCTCTTCCGTTGACAACACCAAGAAGATCGTTTTTATTATGGACTTTTCGCATTCAATGAAGAAAATCAGAAATATTATCTACTAGAGCGGGAGTAACTCTCACTGTGCTCGACAATTGACCTTATGTAATGATGAGGACATTTCCTGGAAACAATGGGAGGCGGCATATAGATGGGACAGCACAAACCCTGTTTCTATTCACCAAAAACTAAGCAAAGAACATGTGCATCTCACCACGCCATCGAAAATGAGAAATCACTTGGCAGAAGAAGTTCTTGATGCCAACATGCTGAACCTGTTTATTGAGTACAGAACTACCCTTGGCAATAGTCAGCAGAGTTTAAATGCTATTATTTAACTTCTACAGCACACTAGCAAACTCATTTCAAATTTCAGAGACATGCGTCCAATTACAGACTTGAGTGATGTACGGCTAAAAGAAACCCATGCTGCATTGAAATGGTTTCAAGAGTGGGAATCAGGAACCAATTCTCTAAATTTATCAAGTGCTGAACGTTCCAAGCGACTTATGTCCCAAGAATTCAGAGAAGACTTAGCATCAACCATCATTGGCTTTGAAGAACTGTGCAAACCTCATTTTTCAACAAACACAGGTTCTTCCATTGCAGCAGTTCGCGTAAACAGTGATGCGATTGAGAATCACTTTTCTCAGCAGAGAAGTCTTCATAATGGGGATAATACAAACCCAAATTACCTATCTTACAAGAATACCATCAACAGCATCAACCTGGGCCAGTCAGCTATTTCAAGCAAGAGCAATGTCGGCAAAATGGCAAGTATTTATTTCACCAAATACTCTGAATTGGAGAAAGAAAAGATGTACACCTAAGAGTGCTTCTAACGTCATCAAAAAGATTCGGCTATAAAGAACTCGAGATCTTAAACACAATTACGCTAAATTCGGTATATATAAGAACGACAAGATGCACTCGTCATCATTTTGAAGAATAACCCGTCATCACTAGTCAAAAATCAGAGCTGAAGTATCTACATCACTAGTCCGACAACAACCAGTATCATCAAGCTCGCACATCTCTAGTCCATGTACACTTTCATAAAATGATACATAGATGTAATTTCGACTCTATCTTACCCAACCATGACAATGTATAGTCAGACCCTATATATTAGTGCAGTCAATTTTTTATTATATCGATATTCGTTGCTTGATCAATTCTCGTCATTGCGCCCACTTCATTCATTCAAATGAAGAATCTATTTCTAGCTATTACTTGCCCATTTCTATCTAATCTCTGTCCACTATTTAGGCATACATGTGTTGAAATCGATTTGAAACTTTGAAACCTGCATTCCCGGAATCTAAGTTTCAAATTAAATTTACAGGTAAGCTGTTGAATATTTTGAAACTAATTTTAGTGGGTGATTGTTGCTAGACAAACTAAGGCAACAACAGCCCCCAGTCAAATTAGTTTCAAAATATTAAAAGCAAAGCTTATTAAATTATAAATTCATCAAACACATACAATTTGTACACGTGACGGACTTTGTCATGTTCGAGACGGAAATAAATAGTGACGTAATTGATTATGACGTCGGTTACTTGACTGACAGATGATTATATAGGCTATCGCTATATCTGATAGAAATCCGATAGTATTTGTATGAAATTCTCTGTTGAGTATTTTGAAACTCGCTGGCCAGGAAGCTGTTCTAAAGAAACAACGGCTTCCGGTCAAAATTTTCAAAAGCATTCTTGCATGTTGCAATTGAAATTGAGATAAATAGGGTTTGAATACGACTAAAATTCCAACTGTCATGACACGGCTTCAACAGACTTAGAAGCGTATTAACATTTTCCATTAAATCTTTGAACCATTAATTCCTAGAATTCTCAATTTCAGGTTTGACTATACATATTGTTGAATACTTTGAATCTACACGAATATATTGCTGCTATCGCTTCTAGTCAAAATAGTTTCAAATTGTAAATAAATTATTTATTAAATCATAATTTTTTTTAAGTTTTAGAATACGGCTTGTTCGGGTCCTAAAGCATGTTATACTCAGGTCCCAAAGCATGTTCTAGACCTTTGAAGTTATTACATCAGCGTCATAGATAAACATATGTATCCATATATTTTCCCCGTGTCTGGTTCACACGTGGGATGAATACAAAGACATTATTTTGTCGCTGTTGACATTAGTTAGGCACGTGGACTATCTACCTCCACCCCATCCACACATCCTAACTCCTTCAATAGTCTGCTCGCCTTGAGAAATTATTATCAAATTCTGTAATATTTCTAAAGATTAGCGCTAAATTTGGTTAAAATTGTCCCATAGCCATCTTATATCCTAAGGTTGCCCAACTAAACTCCTAGACCTGGTCCGGTGTAACTTCTCCGGTTAGTCGCATATTCCAGCCAAGACCACGGAGATCAATACAAATAGAAGAATACTCATCTGCATTTTACCTGATTTTGGTGCAGCAACAGGTTAGAGATTCTTGTACTGGTTGTGAAGCACATTGATTGTAAAATTCGATTACGTCATCCGATTGCGTAATGCAATGTCGTGGAGAGAAATTGATCACACATAGCCCTTCTATTGACGTTACTCTCCCAAGAGCTACGCCAAGCTGACCTGGTTTGAAAATACCCCTACAGTCGACTTCCACCCTATAACAGTAAAGAAATCAATTTGCGTTTGACATGATTAGAAAACTGAAATGGCACAACTTCACCGCTACGACCACCACCACCACTACTACTACTACTACTACTACTACTACTACTACTACTACTACTGCTGCTGCTGCTGCTGCTACTTTTTGGTGTTTTTTTGAAAATCCGACGTTGACGTAGTCGGATACACGTCACGGAGGAACTCCTTTAAAAAAGGCATGCAAACCCCCATAAAAAATCGGATGAAATAGCAGGATTTATTAATAGAATAACAATACAAACCTAGCATATCAAAACAGTGCAAGCTAAAATACTTTATTATCATATACCACAACCGTGGCATAACTACATAGAAAACACAATTAATAAAGAGCTGATAACATAATTCAACAAAGCCATTACTATCTGCACACCGTGTAGTAGTAGGCCCAAATGGCGAGCACAGCTAACCAACAAGTGGTAAAGCGACTCATCAATAATTAGCAGTAAGTTACTGCTACTCATTGACGCCATTGAGCCGATTCATGACCGGCAGGCCAAGTAGATCATATGTAGTTTAACGTAGAACACCATATAATAGTAGGGCCAAATGGCGAGTGCAGCTCGCCAACAAGTGGCGAGGTGACTCGTCAATAAGTAACAAAAAGTCACTCATTGACGCCAGTTAGCCGATTCCTAAATGCCCGGCGGACGTAGTAGCCTTTATGTAATATAATGCACAAAGCAAACGTATACAAACTATGACTACATAGATGGCGCTTTGAGTTCACATTCTAAATTTACTTCATTGTAAGTTTTTGCAAATTACCCTGGAACAAATACACCTACAGTAAACATTTACAACAGGAAGCTAATTGTAAGATATCACACTCTGTTAACTTGAAAATCGAATCACCTCCAGAATATTGACATAATGCTCATTTGATATTTAAATATACTGATTCCCAAGGTTAGGATATTCGTCAAGATTAGAGTCTCCTAAGGTATTCAAATTTTAAAATAAAGGCAATTAAATTAAATTAAAATAGCATTTATCAATATACAGCAAGCAGCGAGTGTGCTAGCTTATACAAGTTCCGCTTCTGATATTTTTTAGATATCCGTATTCAATTGATACTAGGCCAGTTCTGCACCATACGTCTTTAAACCTACTTTCTCTCCCATGCTCTACTAGGCTGTAGAATTCGCAATGAATGCAGTTTATCAACAATGATCGAAATATAGCTTGTATGGCTCTTTGATGGTTGTTGCCGGTTTTATCTCTGGCCTCTGAACACCGATGCTTCCAGATGGCCCACACTCCCACAGATAACAGGGTTATTAACAATTCTTTCTCCTTGTTATTAATGGTTCTTCCGATATTTGATTAATCTTTGAACAAAATTGTTTCAGCCACTAAATTCACATATTTGGTTCCAAATTTAGCAAGGAGTATATTGATATATACCCAAAAGCCTGTAGTTATGCAACACTGAGTAAATAGATGGCCTATCGTTTCCTCCTCATTATTACATAACAAGCACCAGTCTGTACTTGTTATTTTACACATATAAGTAAGATGGCCGACTCATAGCCTTCGATGGAGTAATCACCATCCCAGGTCCCGTGCATTTCGAGGTAGACAAGCTAGATCTATTGCTTTCCAGGCATTTTTTCAGGCAGTTCTTTGGCGTGCATCCTAAATTGTTCCAATGCATAACCACAATAGGAGTCTGTCTCCGACTTTGCATTAGAATTCTATACCAGTCTCTAGATGCCATGTTGTATTTTATATGTTCTGACATAAATACTAATGTTGGTTGCAACATATCAATGTTGCCACGTGCTTTCGGCAATTAGAACCATACAGCAGGTATTGGATTCTTTATTCTAACAATAAGCGCTGAGCATCAATACATCTTCTTCTTCTTCTTCTTCTTTTCGTTCGCTGATCATACCGCCGGTCCTGTAAGTGACTATCGACATGATCATAAGCGTTAAGTGAGTGGATCCATGGTTTATTAGAGTGCGTCGTGCGGCCTGGAACCTCAGTCTTCAGCACTCGAGGTTTCTGTCAGGGTTACCTCACCCTTACCTCCTTTAGTCGCCTCTTACGACACGCAGAGGATACGGAAGGTGTATTCTAAGCCCCACCTTCAGAGCCATCAATAAATCTCATTGATGTTATTCTTGCTACATCTTGCATCGCAATCCATTTACGAGATTTCGGATTTACCAAGTCACGTAAATATTGAATACCATTTTTGGCCATAGAGGGAAAATATAATACATCATCATTATCACTCGTTGCCCCAAATACGTTGGTCTAAGCCATCTTCCCAACAATTGGGTTGTGGCATTGATCGTGTAAATATTTTTACGGCTTCGAGCTGTTCTTTATATACATTTGGTATCTTTTGATGATTAGGTGGCAGTTTATTGCACATAAATAAACATTCTACTGGAAATGGGGCTACGTACCTTTGAAGAGGTGCCCTTGAAACACTTGACCAAGATGAGTTTGAAGTGAGTAACTTATTCAAGATTTTCAATTTTAAAAAAGCACACTTTGCTGAAACATTAACCAAATCCAGGCCTCCGGCATGCTTTTCATTGGTGAGGATTGACTGTGATACTAAATGGGCTTTGTCCTCCCATAAGAAGGGCAAAAGTAACGTGGTGATCTTTGACTCCACAGATTTGGGCATATGAACTACAGAAACGGTATACCACAGTCCCGATAAAATTAAATTATTAAGGACAAATGTCCTGCCAAAGACAGTTAGGAGACGTCGATCCCAAATCAGTAATGCACACTTTAGCTTGGATAGCCTTTCTTCCCAGTTTAGTAATACAATTTGTTCTCTACTAAAGTAAATACCCAAAATTTTTATGACATCATTTGACCAGTTAATTAATATCCATCACATTGTCAGTTCTGCCCTTCCAATCGCCCCAAAATAAGCCCTTAGATTTGTCTTTATTGACTTTAAGCCGTGATGCCTTTTGAAAATCTGTTAATACTCCATTTAAAATTCTAAAATCCGTATTTTTACCCGCAAACACAGTCGTATCATCTGCATATTGAGAAACCTTTAGTGGCCTTTCTACGCCACGTATACATATTCCTTGAAAGCCATTGCGTTGCCTCAACGTGGTCCCCAACGATTCCATAGCTATGACGAATAGAAGCGGGGACAGTGAGCAACCATGTCTGACACCTCGTTTCAACACTACAGGTTCGGATAGCTGATTGTTTACTAAATAGCAACTTGTTATATCAGTATATAAAATACCCATTTAATAAATCTTGAACCAAAGCCAATATGGTCTAAAGACTTAAACAAAAAATCCCATTCTAGTCTGTCAAACGCCTTCTCGTTATCAAGTGCTATTATTGCTGCTGGGATGCAATCCTTTTCAACTAATTGAATAAGGTCCCGTATAAGCAAAGTGTTGTTTAATATTGATCGTCCTGGCACAGAGCAGGTTTGATCATCATCAATGACTTCGCCTAGGACTGCGCCAAGTTTTAGTGTTAGTGCCCGAGTAATAATCTTATAATCTACACAGAGTAGAGAGATTGGTCTATAATTCTGTATTTTATTTCTGTCACCCCTCTTGTATATAAGCCGAACATATGCTTGGGCCATCGATAGAGGGAGATGCCCTTGCTTAAAAATGCTGGTTGCTATTTCTTCTAATCCTGGCCCAAATATGTGCCAGAATGTTTGATAAAATTCAACTGGAAGTCCGTCGCATCCAGGAGACTTTTCTAACTTCATACCCTTGAGGGATTTTATCAAATCATCAATTGTTATTGATTGGTCACAGCTTTCGCGACATGAATCTGGAACTCTTCGTTATATTAGCTAAAACATCTATAGTTGCAATTTCATCGCTTCCCTCAGATTTATACAATGATTTGTAAAATTTGGATACTGTTTCCATCATTTCTGCATTTGAGCACACTGATACTCCATCATTAGTCTTCAGTGAGCGCATTAATTTCTCTATACCTCTTGCTTTTTCCAAGTTACAAAATTAACGTGTAGGCTTTTCGCCCTCTGTGTGAATTTGTGCTCTTGACCTTATTTTGGCGCCATCTATTTCATTTAGTCTACCTTTTAATTTAACTAATAGTTCGTAATAATTATATTCCCCATCATTAATTTTCTTATTAATTTTACACAACGACATCTGAAGCGCCTTTTTACGCATTCGTATTTCTCGTGCTTTCCTGATGGAATACTGCCTTGAAATATATTTCAGGTCTGATTTAGCATCTTCCCACCAGTCTGTTATACATTCATACGAACCTCTTCTTGCATCCCAATGCCTCCAACAACATTCCACACATTTGCGATAGCAACTATCTCGTAGCAATGCTAGATTAAGTTTCCAAAATCCATCTCCTCGTTTGACCCAGTCAGCATTGTCTAATGTGATTGAAAACATATTGTGATCAGAGAAAGTTACTGGTTTTATGTTAGTTTTACACATGTAACCTTTCACTGATCGTTCTACATCGATCCTGTCTAGCCGTGAAGATAACCTTCCATCGGTTGAAAACCAAGTAAATTCCCGGCCTTCTGGATTTTCAATCCGATAAGTGTCTAACAAGCTTTTATTTTCATAAATGTGTTTCAAAATATTACGCGATGTGTCATTAAAATTAGACCTAGAGTTTCTGTCTTTAGCCTCATCTAATATGCAATTAAAGTCACCGCCCATAATTAGGTTTTCAGGCGTTCTGTCTTGAATTATTGTGGAAATATCATTTAGAAATTCACAGTGCAATTGATGAGAGGTAGGTGCATAAAGGCACATCAAATTTAAACTTGTGTTTAGTACATCAATTGATACACAAATCCATCGTCCATTTGTATCTGATGACGACGATATAACGTTAACATAGTTGAGACAGCGGGGCAGGATAAGAATGGCCACTCCCGCTCTATTATCTTGTGATAAAGAATTACAAATCTGCCCTTTTGAAATATCTTTGAGAGATTCATACCCTTCATTTTTTTTAATTTTGGTCTCTTGTAGAAAAGCAATATCAACTCTCTCATTTGCTAATTCTTCAAGCAAGTGGCGCTGCATGAATTCGGTATTTAATCCTCTGCAATTGGTGGTGCAGATAATCATAATTTGTAAAATGATGTTTACAACCGCCATCATTAGATTAACTTGATTTGGGTTTTTAGCTCGTTTCTTAGACCATTTACCTAATTTTCCTGCGAATTCAATGTTTTCTAGTTCTACCACAGACAAATATTGATATTTGGAAATATCAGAATCATGGCGCAATATACGATATTTCACGCCACTCGCCGTTACATATGACACTAACACTTCACCCCCTTCTGATCGGTACATTACCATTTCATCTTTCATCTGTGAGCCCTGTGTTTGAATGGACACATCTGATTCTGCAACTGACATTGTATCATCATCCATATCATTTACTTCAATCTCAGATTCGGAGCTATTGTCTTCTTTATGACGCTTATTGCTACTTAAGTTACATTTGGCAGGAGCGTCATTTACCTTATCTTCAAGCTGAATTAAATCAAGTGGGCTTAGCGGAAAATCGACTGAACTTTCCGTCTTCAGAGTCCTAAACTTATCCTGTCCTAGTTTTAATTCATCTTCTAAGGAATTTTAAACTGGCTCGTCTGTAAGATCATCATTTTTCTGCGTATCTTTTACAGCCACATTTGGCTCCACTGCATTTTGATTATTTCTTGACTTAAGGTTACACCCTCCTCTAATACTTGAATTTCATCAACTGCAGTTACTTTAGCAGGATTTGATGATTTGTTTGTGTCATTTTCAGTGGCATGAACCACAACAACAGCTTCCGTAGCGATTGCTTCAGAAGCATTTGACTCAGTTGCCTCCTTTAATAGGCAATTATAGCTTGATACTGAGGGCTTGTTTTGATTTTTAGGACAGCGCCATTTAAAATGGTCAACTGAACCACAGAGCAAACATTTGTTTTGATTGGGACAATCTGTTGCCAAATGGTCAGTACTTAGGCAGATCCGGCATTCTTTAATCTGCCCTCTATACCATAAGGGCAGGACAAAGCTGCCATAAAGCGTCAATCTGCTTGGTAAAGGGCTATCCACTTTATCAAACCAGATGCGCCGTATACCATTTTCTAGCGTTCTGTCAAAGGGATACGTTTCCCGTTCAATCTTTTGCACTTTGCCATACTTCTTGAGTTCATTCATGATTCTGTCATCTGGAATTTCTAGTGGAACTTTCATCTTCACTAGCAACCTATCTGACTCGATTTCCTCTACGTTACAAACTTCGCCTTTTACAATAAGAACATCTTCTAGAAACCTTTCCTTGACCCCCTCATTTGACACTGTTACATTCCATACAGTTTTAGTAACATTGATAAACCCCTGCAAAGCAGCAGGTCCCGCGCCAACGACGTCCTTTAACCCATGATACACGTCGATAGCCGTGACACCCCACCCCTTAGTTGTTATTTTAAGGCTTAGGGTACGCTTATAGGTTGCCATGGTGTTTTATAAAAAGAGGAACCCCATACTACTACAATATATAATACAAATATATAACACCAAGACGTCGGGAAAAGAGCTAACCACTAAATAAACAGTGTCCCCTTTTGAAACCCTGATGTCTACCAACAAATATACGAATAGAGAGTACAGTCGTATATTTGTTAGTTTGAACCACTTATTAAGTGGTTCACTAACACCTAACCGATTAAAGTGGTTTCCTAATGCATACTGACATATTACAGTCATGTATTTGTTAGTCTGTTCGAGTTGAACGGGGACAGCCAACTGACTATAAAGATTTATATGATCAAAGTACTAGGCTTGCGCTTACAAATGAGAGAGGAATTAAATCTACTCACTCAAGCGATCTTGCCAAATATAATGAGCTAGCCAACAAACTATAGAAATAGCATACTGGCGCGGTGGAAAATGTATTGCATTGACCACAGTAAGAGGAGCCCTATCAAATGGCGGAAACCGCCAGCTAAGAGGAGTGCCTTAAGAAAATGGAGACACAAAATCCGCTCCAACCAAGACAAGAATTTACAAATTAAACATAGAGTTTGAAAGGAAATACTAATACGAAATATATGTACAAAATGTATCTAAAAATCGCGCTAGAAACTAGCAAATTCGGGCAGCAATTGCAGAGCTAAATAAACGCGT
Organism: Chaetoderma sp. LZ-2023a; assembly: GCA_034401795.1. Classification (NCBI taxonomy): domain Eukaryota; kingdom Metazoa; phylum Mollusca; class Caudofoveata; order Chaetodermatida; family Chaetodermatidae; genus Chaetoderma; species Chaetoderma sp. LZ-2023a. The sequence continues at coordinate 136,408,201 of CM067371.1, read as the reverse complement.
GCGTTCACTTCGACTACTACTACTGCTGCTGCTGCTGCTGCTACTGCTACGACTACCAAAACTACTGCTTCTGCTGCTGCTTCTGCTGCTGCTGCTGCTGCTGCTGCTGCTGCTGCTGCTGCTACTACCTATTTTGCCCGGGATCCATCAATGCTCCTAGAAACTAGAGAATGTTGAGCCATTTTAGTTTTAATAGCACTATAAGACCTCTGAATGGCAATACAATGCCACAGCATCCACCTGTTGAGTATTTAATTAGTGTTCATAGCAGGCAGTATAATTTTAATTTGGGTTCACTAATATAGGCGCATGTCATCTGGGCATGACTTGTAAAGTCATAGCTAAGGGGTAATCGAAAGCCCATGAATGACGCAATAATAACAATGTTATTTTCACGGAATCCCACATCCGAATGCTGTCTGTATCAGAATGAAATCGCTACATTTCGGATACGGTTGCGTATACGCATACGCGTTGGAATCCTAGCTTAAATGTAAATGGCGTCTTGCAATTAGCAATCATTGCATTCTAATTGTGCATCTACTAGTCACTGTGGTACTCAATATTTTCAATTAAATTCTTATAGTGCAATAAATGCATTAATTATCGCGCAAAATACTATTTGTTAAAGTAGACGAATCTGTCTACTTTTTATAATTGTATGTATATATTTATATATGTCATAAATGCAATATTTATGTGTCTCTGATATGTATACGTGTTTATATATAGTAGGCCTACGTACATGTGTATACACTATAATTACATATACGTATATGATTGGATAAATATAACTGTATATATTCACAAACGGCTTTACGTTTTAAAAAATTTCGGATACTTTTACTGATCAGCTCTATATCTCGCCTATAGTGATGATTCGTTATCCATCAGTTTTACATCCACCCACCCCACAAGGTGCATACCTGTCCAATGCCATCCCCTGAGATCGATGTATGGTCAATGCATAAGCCAGCTTTAGTGGAAACTGTGTTCTTTGGGCCAACTGCCTTCTCTCACGGGGATTGTAAACTGAAACAATATGATGAAAGTATATAATAAGAGAAATCAGAGATATTGTTCACATTGCTAATACTTTTTATTGTTTTTTCTGATTTTCCAGATTTTTTTCTAACATGATTAATGTTATGGAATCCTCTTTCAAGCTTAGACCCTTTGTTGTGTTAAAATATTGAGCCAAATCGCGTCGGGCGTTTTTAAATACAGACAGCCAGCAGGCAGGCAGGCAGGCAGGCAGGCAGGCAAGCAGGCAGGCAGGCAGGCAGGCAGGCAGGCAGGCAGGCAGACATACAGGCAGGCAGGCAGGCAGGCAGGCAGGCAGGCAGGCAGGCAGGCAGGCAGGCAGGCAGGCAGGCAGGCAGGCAGACAGGCAGACATACAGGCAGGCAGGCATGCAGGCAGGCAGGCAGGCAGGCAGGCAGGCAGGCAGGCAGGCAGGCAGACAGACAGACAGGCAGGCAGGCAGACAGACAGACATACAGACAGACACCTTACCGGGGAAAGGGTAGGCCTAATTACATACTTTTCGCATCTTTGCATCACGTGCAGATGGTTATAGTTTGAAATTGGCTGAAATAGGAATATTCCTTTGTACAATAGGCCTCCAGGTCAGATATCAGGCAAAGCTTGCCGTAATATTTTATGTTTCTAAGAACAATTTTTGCCATAGATGTGAAATTTTTAAAATAATATGGCGGTGTCAGAAATCAACAGCACTGCTTTAACCCTATATTGACAAGTAGTTTCACAATTTCAAGTGGAGAAAGTCTTGCATGAGCAAAATGAATAACCATAGATTGACATATGAATCAATGTGTGCATGGCGCGATCGTGAGGGGCTCTCACAAGACTGTGCGCGCATGCGCAAAGAGAGGGGATGCGCAAATACAGGGAACCCAATGATAACGCATTATAGTAGACTATAGTAGGCTTACCTGTCGACAGTCAGGGTGAAAAATCCAGTAAAATTGTGCTCAATGCAAATTTTAAAAATTACTCTTATACTTATACTTATACTTATCATATACTACCATTATAGGCAAAATGCCTGTAGATAGATGGCGACTACATTATGCGTATTGCTTAGTTAATTTGTTTCGAGGTAAAGGAAAGATAATGATTGTGTACTGGCTCTTGTGTATACAAAAAATCTGACCAAAATGAATCCAGTTTATTTTTGAAGATATTTAGGCTTACGGAACTAACTACTTCATTTGGTAAGCTATTCCAACTATTCGTAATTCGGTTTGCAAAAAAGTTCTGCCTAATTAGTTTGTTACTTCGGCTCTTAGTGAGTTTAAAATTATGTCCCCGAGTGATGCTTTGTTTGTCTATCTCCAAGAATGGGCACTGAACACGATAAAGGCCATGAATGTATTTGTAAGTTTGAATCATATCCCCACGTGATCGACGGTAATAGAGAGATGGTAGATTCAGATATTTTAACCGGTCTAAATAAGTATAATTTCTTATTGAGGGTATCATTTTAGTTGCTCTTCGCTGCACATTTTCTAGTGTTAGACTGTCTTTTTTTAACATGGGAGTCCATGGACCGTTCCCGTATTCAAGTATAGGTCTAACTAGCGAAGTGTACAGCCTTACTAGAGTTGAAGAGTCTAAATGGGTGAGAGACCTTCTTATCAGTCCTAAAATCTTATTAGCTTTTGATACTTGGATTTGACAATGGATGCTAAACTTTAGTTGGTTGCCTACATTCAGACCTAAATCCTTTACGACAGTTGTTTCTACCAGCTTAGTATTTGTATCAAGAAAGTTCATGAAGTATGAATGTTTAATATTAGCTGTACCTAGATGCATAGCACAGCATTTGTCAGCATTGAATTTGATTTGCCAGATAGAAGACCATTTCGTTATGCTATTTAAGTCATCTTGTAGTTCGATTGCATCAATTGATGATTTAATTTCTTTGTAGATTTTTGTATCGTTAGCAAACATGTTAATTGTAGAGCACTTAATTACATCAGGAAGGTCGTTTATGTAACAGATGAAAAGAAGTGGTCCTAGTACACTACCTTGGGGCACACCGCTAATAACAGGAGTTTGAACTGATTTGCATCCATTCACGACAACTCGTTGGGCTCTGTTAGTAAGAAAATCCTCAATCCATTTTAGTAGGTTACCATGGATACCATATTTTTCTAGTTTAAGAAGAAGTCGTTTGTGTGGTACAGAGTCAAATGCCTTAGCAAAGTCTAGATATAGAGCATCGATAGAGCTGCTGTGATCGATTGCATTTGACCATATATCTAAGACTTCAGTTAGCTGTGTGACACAAGAACGCCCTTTAATAAATCCATGTTGACTTGGTACAATTAGGGCGTTTTGTTCAAGATGGCTTATAATAGAGTCTTTTATAATGGACTCAATGAGTTTACAGATTATGGAGGTAAGGCTTATAGGGCGATAGTTATTAACAAAATGTTTGTTTCCCTTTTTGAAAAGTGGAGATACATGACCTAATTTCCAGATTTGAGGTAGCTTACCCTCTCTCAATGAACTAGAGTAAAGATGTAACAATGGGCAGACAATTTCAAGTTTGAGTTCCTTTAAAACACGGGGATAGATTCCATCAGGACCTGCAGACTTGTTAGTTTTTAGATTATCAGTTTTTTTAATTATCATGTCACGAGTGACCTCGATATGATGTAATGGAGCAATGAAATGTCTACTGTTGAAACTAGGCAACTGACTGATATCTTCATCTGTAAAGACAGATGCAAAATATGTGTTTAATGCATCTGCCTTTTCCCCATCAGTTGTGGTTAGTGTGCCATCGGACTTCATGAGGTCACAAATTGTGCTTCGAGTTTTTATTTTGCTTTGTGCATATTTGAAAAATGCTTTAGGATTTGACTTTGCCTCATTTGCTAGTTTACGTTCAAAATCTCTTTCAGCTATTCGACATTCGTTTTTGGCCTGGTTTCTCGCTTTAGCATAATTTTTGTAGTCACTGCTACTATGAGAATTTCTCCATTTTTGAAATGCCTGTTTCTTGGTTCTTAATTTTTCGAAAACACGATTGGTTAAGTATAATAATTTTTTCTGCTTATATTGAGGTCTAGATTTTGGTATGTATTCATCAGTTAATCGATTTATTTCCCTCGTTATCTCCAACCAGTCATGTTCTATGTCCCCAATAAATTTTGAATCCCAGTCTATAGATTTAGCATCTTTCCGCATATTGTCATAATCTCCCTTATATAGTAGTGACATGGTTGGAGATTCAGTTACGTAGCATGAGAATGTAAATGTTAATGTTGCATGATGACTCTTACCAATTGGTACACCAGAAGATAAATCATTTACCATGTTTTCCTCATTTGTAATAATTAGGTCTAGGATATTTTGTTTTTGATTTCCCCTAAAATGAGTTGGTTCACGTGTATGTTGATGCCAGTATAAGTCCCTTAGCGTCTCAATAAATATATTAGCAGGGCTTTCGGGATTGGCGGGTGAGATGTCATTTATCCAGTCAATTTCATTATAGTTAAAATCACCCATTATAAGAAGGTGACTAGGTTTGAGACCTGATACATTGATTAGCAGGTCAGTTAGATTTTTATGGTTTTGAAGGTTGCAGTTGGGTGATCTATATATACATCCTAAAATCAATGTATCTGTGTTTTGGAGTCTAATCTGACACCACTTTGATTCAGTAAAAATCTCATCACCAGGAATGCTAATAGGACTAGCAGGAAGTGATTGGTTAATATATATAATAATCCCTCGATGGTGATTGTCGGATAAGTTGGTGAACAGATTATACCCTTCAAGCATGAATTCACTCTCCTGTGGGTCTACTGAGCGGTTTTTGGCTAGTATTTCTGTGAGAGCAATTATGTCAGGTTTTTCGCTTTGAATAAATGCTTTTAGCTCAGAACGTTTATTTAGAAGGCTGTCTGTATTAGTGTACACACATTTTAATTCGTTTCTGTACAGAGGAGACTTTACAGATTTGTGGTCAGACTTTTTGATGAAGTTATGCTTATGACTTCGAGGCTGTTTAATGTTGGTTTGTTTTGCAGTTTTTCTATTTGTATATGGATAGCGTGTGCTTTTTGAAGGTTCTTGTAAATTATCGACTGGGAAGGTGACTGATGTACATTCATCATGTAAAACATTGAATCTGTTTGTAGTTAGTGGGATGTTGGCTTGAAAATGTATTTTACTGTTATTTGTACATTCACTTGAAATGATTGATAACTGGTTTGATAATTTTAATGGATTGCTAGCATTACTATGGAAAGTATCATTAACTAAGCTATAGTCTTGTTTGTTTCTAGTCTTGTTTTGCGCTTTCGCGTTAATCTATCGTAACACTCAACTTAGCGAAGACAAGAAGACTATAAATATCGAACTTGCAATGGATAATTACGCCAAAAGAAAGAAATTTGCCGTATATTTGTCGCATCTTAGCGTTTGTTTTCAATCCTTCAGCGGCAGCTGTCTCTGTCTCACGTGACAGATCTTATCCAATGAGGATCATTGACATTTAGTCAATCGGGGAATCGACTCCTTCAATTGGAACCGGATAATAGACCGCCTGCTGCTCAAAAGATGTCAACATTGCGTGTCGTAAGGAACGATTGTAATTGAACTAACGTGTTGGGAATTTAAAGTCATTTACAGAGACACCCGTGGCGTGCTTGAGGTTTGTTGAAATAATTTGAAACTTATTTATTCAAATTGACGTGCATTTCATATTAAATTCAATTGTTATTGAAGATTTTATGAATGTCAGTATTCATATTTTGTTACGCATATTTAGTTTGACGGGAATGTCGTCGTATACACCTAAATGTTTTCGTATATTATGAAATTCTTGGTTTGGTTTTGTCCAAATGCTATACAAAGTCGGATAGATATAGGGCCTATGTATCTGCTTTAGGTGCAACCTATTATTTAGTAAATAAACTCCCGTAGTTTTATGTCAGCGCAGAGGAATCGTAGTAGCATCAAAACGTCAATTGCAACTGAAGCAAACCGTTAGTCTTGTCTTATAATAATAATAATAATTATTATTATTATTATTATTGTATCCAACCCATGATGGGTCATTACACAAATGAATTAACGCTTAACATATCTACATAGCAGCAATTTATATATATATATATATATATATATATATATATATATATATATATATATATATATATATATATATACAAGTTATAAAGTTACTACATGCAACGCAAGCACGCATGCGCACACACGCACGCACGCGCGCTCACTCACACACGCACGCACGCACGCACGCACAATGGTAAGTAACATGTGCATTGGCACTTATTGCGTCAACGCCGTTGATCGTTTTTTAAAAGCTTTGAAGCAAAAACTTGCCACTTCTCTTATGGCAGAATTACCAGCTGTCAGCGAGTAGATAAACTTATCTTTGCAGCTTAAAGTTTGAAAATTCACACTTAATGTGTAAATATGTCATTCGAGTCATTCGTTCGTCGTGATAGAAGGGACATCGAATTAGGAAATGAGTTTCATCTTCAATCTCGCCTAAGTTACACAGGCTACATACCCTACTTTCGATTGGTGTTTTTTGGCTGGGTAAATCTACCTGTTTCAATATGTAGCCTGTGATTAGATGTCCTTAAGCGGGTTAATGCAATTCTATGCACACCATTCTTAACAGTTGTGAGATAGTTTTCAAAAGAAAAATTCGATTTAAATGTAACATATGTTCTAAGTTTATTTGAATCTGTTCGGACTTGTTCCATCTGAATATCAATCTTTCACTATATTGATACAGTTCTCCGTTTGGGCAAGATCTTATAAAATAGACCGGACCACCAGACTTTGTCGAATGCCTTGCTAAAATCTACGAAGCACGCAAACAGCTTCCCACTCTTGGGACTTGTGTAGGTGTCAATGAGGGTTTTTTTTAAACACAAACGTGATCGGCTGGCCGAGAGGACTTTGAATCCGATTTGTTCTTCAGCTCTATGCCTATGTGCCTCTACATATTTCACACGACGATTGTTAAGAATGGATCTGAATACTTTAGCCAAGTTACTGCAAATTGTGATACCCCGAAAATTTTCAGGGATTTCCGGCCTTAAAAATTGAGGTGTGGTAAGCCCAGCCTGCCATTTCTCGGGGTATTTACCACTAGAGAAAAATGTGTTAAAAATTACAGTGAGTGGGGATGCAAACATATCTGCGCCAGCTTTCAGCATCTCATTGGCAATCCCATCAAGCCCTACAGCTTTGTTGGACTTTAAGTTTGTTAGAACATTCCTAGTCTCTTCATAGGAGATCCTATAGTTTAACTCATTGAAACATATATAAATAGGAGAGGGCACGACGTCACGCTAAAATGCCTATGGTAGGAACCCTAGGGTCGTAGCTGTAATTTTGACACGGATTTCTTAGTGTAAGCGCTGTCTGATGACTTTGATATTATATATTGATATATCAGCTAGCCACAGATACCAAATTTATTAAATATAAAAATTATATTGAACTTAACGCAGCTATGGGTTAAAATAAAAACACGCGATTTCCACTACGTCAAATGTAAACAAAGGCGCTCGCTCGCTCTCTGACGCGCTTTCACCCGATGACGTCATAATGCTACAGGCGGGTTTTGTAAATTCGATAACTCATTCAATATTAATTTAGCTATTTTTGGAAAACTGAGCTGATTTTCACGAAATAACGTTTGTAAGTGCTTTCTATCACAGTTTTCGTATGCAATTTCACTAAGTAGGTATACAGTGTACAATTTCACTAAGTAGGTTTACATTTTAGGGGACCTTTAACCCTTGAAATCACAGTGTCAACTTTGTGTCAAGCTTCTGACGCAGTGAATGTTTTGAGGCTAGTTAACTGGAATAGGTTGTTGTTCTTGGCTTATAAATGGACATTCACTAAAGACAAATTAAATTTCTTGACAAATCGTGACCATTAAAGCTTAAAAGCGTTAAAAGTTGTGTATGTTGATGGTTGGGTCTGATCTGTGTGGTATTTCATCTGAATTGTGTTTAAAGATGGCTCTTTAGGTGATATATAATATATACCGGTCTATATGCATAAAGTTGAGTTTCATTTTAATGCCCACGCCGACCAAAACCAGCTTCTACAGTGGTGTCAATGTCAATTTGCAGACCAAGATAAGAGGTGGGTTTTTTTAATTTACCCCTGGAATGACTGGGTCAATAACCGAAGCCGGGATTACAGTGATAAATTCACAAAAGTAGCCCCAGACTCTGGCTTGCAAATGAACTTTAATAAGCAACGATTTCAACTTTATTGACAAATCCTGACCATTTAAGGGTTAAGAATGTAATACGTTGTTGATATTTCAGCCAATAAACCAGCTATATGACAAATACCCCCCACAGACACCACATATGTATATTTCTCACTCATCATCTCAATTGACTGGGTGTTTTGTCCACAATACACTCCTGTTGACAATGCTAGTGTGCATTTCAGCCTGGATTTTCAGTACTGTGTGCTTTCTGGATGCTAGCCAGTTGAATTTGTTTGATTAACCCTTTAATAGTAAAGATTGATTTAAGAAAATTGTCATTTTCACCAAGTGAATGTCCATTTGCGGGCCAAGAAAAGACATTTTTTGGAAATTTATCACTAGAATGCCTGGCTCGCTTATCGATTAGCCAGTAATACATTTTTGAACATATTCTCAATACCTGGATGACCACAGAGGCTGGTTTTTGCCGGCTTGACCATTAAAGGGCTCTGTTAGTTGATAATTTTCAGTGAGCATGTCAATAATGTAGGCTTTGGGCCTGTTGAATAGGAACTTGACATTATAGGTCAGCGGTCATCATTTCACAGCCAAGTCTTTCCATTTTGGGCCTAAATTCTTTCATTCTTTGCCTAAAATGTTCATGTTTATATTTGGAACTTAGATATCAATTCTTCATCCAGAAATGTTTGTATTTCCAGCCTAAATTCTCTTACTTTTGCATTTGCATCCATATTTTTTGTTGCTGAACAAAGCAGTTGCTTTTTAGTCCAGATTTTCTTGTTTCCTGTTAAAGGCTTTGTATGTTTCTGACCAGAATCTTCACATTTCCAGCTTAAATTTTCACATTACTAGTCATTTGAATTTTTTTTACCATTTTGAATCCAGATATATATGCATATTCACTATTAAAATTTATATATTTCTGGGTAAACACTTGCTTATAATCCAAAATTCACAGATTTCAGTACCAAATTTTTGCATTTTCACAAATACATATTTACCTTTGTCTTGCATTTTAGGTCAAAATTGTGTTGTTTCCTGTCAAGAGTTGTGCATTTAACTTTAAGGATCCAAAATAGCCATGTTTCGGAACAGAGCTTCCAGATTTCCAACTTAAATTTTAAACACTAGCCTATATTTAGCAAAATGTTCATATTTCCATTGAAATATTTAACATTTTGAGCCCATATATGCATTTATATATTTCTGGGTAAACATCTGCTTTTAATCCCTAATTCACAGATTTCAGCAGCAAATCTTTGAATTTTAACACATATTCTTGTATTTTAGGTACACATTTTCTTGTTTCCTGTTAAATTGTAAAGACTGGCTAATATTTGAAGAAATGTTCCATTAGAAATTTAGAATTTGGAACCCAGATGTGCATATTAACTGTAAAAATGTATATATTTCTCTGTAAACCTTTGCTTTTAACACAAAATTCATAAGTTTCAGTACACAATTGGTTGCATTTCAACACCAATTTCTGCATTTAAGTACAAATTTTCATGATTCCAGCCAGAATGTGCGCTTGGAACATAATTTTAAATGTTTCTTACTAAAATAATGATATCCCAGTTGAGAGATACATGCCCATCATGACCATTGTGCGTTTGTTTCCAAAGTCTACTTTGATCTCTGGCAGTCTGTGTGTCCTTTCTCAAGATCTGTGTATACCATGAAAGTTAATAGTCTATATGGACTGGTATATTGAAATTGAAAACTGCCATGTAGTCTTGACAGCTCACCGAGGCCATCCTTAAACGATGGTATGTTTGTAATATTAAACTCTAAAATATAATTTGAATATATAAGCATTCAACAAAATTTAAATGGAAAATTCTTTTCTTCATTCTACCATGAAAATTAATGAGAAAAATAAAAAGTTACTTATGATTTGTTAAGTAAACAGGCCTCAGATACCATTTACTCATGTGTTTGCATCTAATTTTGAGAAAATCTTGAAGAAAATATTGAGTAGCTGACCACAACTACCAGTTCCACATGGTTTTTCATCCACCATTTAGAAAATCTTGAGGAAAAGTTGAGTTACCTCATGTGTTTTCATCGAATTTTGAGATCTTGAGGAAAATATTGAGTAGCTGACCACAACTACTAGTTTCACACGATTCTTTTTATCCACTATTGAGAAAATCTCGAAGAAAAGTTAAGTTAACTCATGTGTTTTTAGCCAATGTTGAGAAAATCTTGAAGAAAATGCTTAACCCTCTGGGCCCTACCAAGAATTTACAAAAACTGCTACAAACCCTACGGCCAAAAGCTAGAAACTTGCTTAGAACCCTAGCCTCTAAGCTGTAGTGGCGTGATAGCGGCGTAGCGCTACCATGCCAACTATATTAACTATTTTTGACAAAGTAACAGACCACTATATATAAAATTATATATATATCATTAGAAAGGGCAATAAAATTCCTTTAAATGTCTTGTGAGGACTTGCGGTCAATAACGAGTTTTAATTAATTTTATGGTCTACTACACTATTTAAACACAATAGCGTCACTTTGGAGTGAGAAAAATATGTTAGGCAGCCCAAATAACGAGATTAAATGAAGCCTAAATCTGAATCAGATCACCACTCGCTGTGACGTCACACCGGGAACGGCGCTGTGAGCTGTGTCAATATTGTTCTGTCTGTAGTACAAAGGTAACATATTTTAAAACGTGCGTTTAACAGGATATACTTCACCTACCATAACATAAATTATGTCAGGTTGAAGCTAAGTCTTCAAGAAATAAAAAAAAATCATGATTTTTTAAAATCTATTATGATATTTACTAATTTTTAATGGTTTCATGGATAGCTATATTCGCATAATAATAGGCCTATGACTACGGTAAACAATGGGCAGCGCTGAAAATCGGCAATATTTCAATGCATGTGACAAATACTCTGTAGTCTAGTAGGCCTAATTGCGGATCCATTACCATTCTTGAAAGGACTGGGTGTACTATGTACTGTCTGGGATGGATGGATGTGAGCGTGATGATCGAGGTTGGTGGGAGAGGTTGAACATGATACAAGAAACGTTATGTTGAATATTTTGAACACAATTTGGGTTGACATCCAACCCAATTATGTTCAAAACATTCAACAGTATACGTATAAGTTGTACTATAAGCGTGCGGACGGCAGTGAAAGCCTCACTACGCACCTCGACCGCTGCCTAAATTGTAAACAAACCGTGTACTGTCAATAATATGTCAATGTAGACTATACGCAAATAGATTAGTTTTGATTAGATTTATATTTACCCGGCATTTTAGTTAACTTTAAACACATAACTGGAGTAACTGCTATAGTGCAATCATAGATTTATTCATAAGCCTACACAATGGTAAATTACGATCGTACGTGCACTGAGCGGTGTAGGCCTACTTAACTATCATTTAAAAAGTCGTGTATGCCTATCATATATGCAAAATCTCTGCAGTCAATCTAGAAAGATAACATATATATGCATTTGTAGAATTGTATTCCAAGAAGTGTGTGGGTGGGTTTGATTAAATATAGCCTAATTCACGTACACGAATCCGATGTTACTGTCACCTTTAACAGGCCTATATGTTAGAATTGTGATGTCAGGCACCGTGACAATGAGGCCTGTCCTTTAAATTTTAATCAACAAAAATATCATCAACTTCGATATTATTGAACCTTTGTGCATCTCGAACAATGTAGTGTCCCTGTGTGAACAATGAATTGTCAAAGAATAGGTGCATAGGCGCCTAATACGCGCAGCAGTAGAGAGCCTAGCTTTGCTCCCGAGATAATAATCTAGACTAATAGGATTGGTGTCATCCCGGTGTGACGTCACAACTATAGCGCGATATCTAAAAACGTTTGGTTGTCAAGGTGGTTGCTATATGCTTATCTCAGCTTTGGCTGGGCCGATTACTTAAATTTAAAAAGCATTTTGTTCTTCTAGTAAAGGATAATCTGTATTATGATTGTCAAGTTAATCAGAGCGATCGGGTATCTAGTCCTCATAACATCTTTAAGTACATATAAAATTTGTATGAATAAAATATATTTTAGTAAGTCAACGTGCCTCTCAAAGTGGTCACACATTGTAGGATAAATGCATTGGTCTATTTTTGCAAAATTTATCGAATTTTTTTTCATTTTACGATTACCATTGATAAATTTAATCACAATGGTATTAAACCTAACAGATACCAAAGTTTCGTCAAGATTTTCAGCCGATAAAATGTGAAAATGACAATTATATTATGCCATGTTACCGTAAAATTTCGAGAAATTCCGCGCCAAATTTTGGGGGGAGGCCTCATTGAATGTCGAATAATTCCATTATACATAACCGAATAAATACAAGAGTTGCTCAGAATTGACGGCGAATAAATGGTAAATCTTATGCTATGTATCATTGCTGGTTTCAATCACCGATTTAATCAGCGAAGGTGAATGTCTTACACTAATCTTCAATAGCATCGGTAATTTTTTCAACGCGGTGTCTCCCATAGGAATCGTTTAGCGTGAAAGATTGTCAGAGAACTAGATGAATTTGTAGAATCTGGCCCGTATCTAATTTCAGAGTACCAAGCTCATTACCGGTTATTGGCGATACCGTATCACGTGCTATAAGATTGGCGCGTCTGATTTGTCGGGAATCTACTCATATTAATTTTTTCCGCAAAATGGCGTCACGATCAGCTGTTTTGCAAAACGTTGTGTGCCAATACATCAATCTATTTATATTTCTTGTACGCCACAGACTAAAGAGTAGACAGATGACTAGATTAACGAAACCGCCAATCAGGAAGCGTGATGGCGATATATTTGACCGCTTCGGCATCTCAACTCGGCCGTATTAACGACAGTGATTGAAGTTGAATTTTTTTCAAAAATTGTAAACAAAACACGCATCGTTGATTGAGCTTATAGGATTGTTTATCTTGAACCTATTACTATTTCGCGACCAGAGGTAAACGAAAGGGAGGGATATATATATATATATATATATATATATATATATATATATATATATATATATATATATATATATATATATATATTGTTTCTGCGGCTCTCTTGCGACAATCTATAACTTTCTCGGTGTTAAATCGGCTATTGAGTAACTGGTGAAAATAAGCAGTGCAACCACATTTACTAACTTAATAATTATACTGATGCTGGAGAAGACAAATATTTCACTGTAGTAACCTGCATTGTTAGGGAAGTGGGCCAAATCAAAACCAACTATCAGATTTTACCACTTTGAACCTGAAATCCCAGAATTTCGCTTTTACAGTCATTATATAAGTAGATGTTGAATATTTTGAAACCAATTTGACAGGAGGCTGGCTTCCAGTTAAATTAATTTCAAAGTATTGAACATAATTTTGACACATTCGTATCAAATGTATTATTTCCTCTGGTCAGTTGAAAGGGTTAATGCAATAGTAGTACTCTAGGAGAATATATTCCTACCCTGTATTATGTTTGATTTCTGTGCTAACATTTGAGAGTGGTGTATGACCATAACAGGCGCCGTCATGGTCTAACAGTATATACCCTATTACCGGCTATATGTTGCATGTATATTGTTAACCATCTAGCACTAAAGTCAGACCGAAACTGCCTCTGCAGTTATCTAGGAAAATATCCATTTGCAGACCAAGAGAAGACTATATTTGAAAATCTATGACTGGAATGACTGGCTGGTGGTCTGCAAATGGACATTGTCTATCAGAAGTCTGAAATTTTCATGAACAAATTTGAGTATTAATGTCTTAATATAACTCTTCTAGAATCTGGATATTTCTAACTTATCCGTCCTATTTTTTGCAGGTAACTGATGGGTGGTGGCTTCTAAACGGACTCAGTTTTTCCTGCTACGGTTAATGGATTTACTAACGTGGATTTTATAAAAAAAATAAAAATTGGATGACATGTGTTAGTGTATAATCTAATTTTTTTTTTATATAGGGAAACAGTATATTTGAAGTAAAACATGATGATGTACGTTCGAAACATGATCAGCTACTACACACATTAATGGCTGACATAGCTATGCCGGTGGCTGTTCTGGGTCGACTGCTGATTGTTATCAAACCATAATCCTGAGGGCTCAGCTAATGTACATCTCACATAAGCTCTATGTACCATTTGCGATTAGGTGGGATTTCAATCAAATATCAATAAATTTCATTTAATCTCTTAATCATACCCGATCGTTTTGAAAAACTGCAGGGATATTACAATCACCTCCATCGATCCTTCTGTCCATCCATCTCCTCAGAAAGCCTTTGGTAGACCTCAATCAAAATTATTGTATAAATTACCGATATGCTTGTGTATTGGGAGACACCGTTTACACTAGGCTCCCTCCATCCCCGGCGGGTGGGGTATGGGTGGGGTGGGTGGGGGTGGGGTCGGGTGATGGAAGACTGTCAACGTTAAAGGAATATAACCAAATCTGTTGATTTACCATATCGTAGCCATATGGTTGTAGAATGCGAGACACCCTAATACATTAGGCTGTGACACTGCTTGGGTCGGAAGAGACTTAAGGGTGGGGGTGGGGTGTGGGGGGTTGCAAACCGTCAACTGAATTTGTTATGTGAGTAGCGGCGACAGCAGAGTGAAATCTACACAATGTAATGCGCACAAGATCAAGGTAAGAGATGAATGGCCCATATCTCATTTTAATGTTACCATAAAGGAAACCTGGTGAATATTTAAGAATTAGTTCGACTACAAGCCTTTGCTGCCCTGTTGAGTTGGGCAGCAACAGCTTTCAGTCAAATCAAAGTACTTGAAATTAGTTTCAAAATATTCAACAGGTTAGCTGTATCTATGGTTACCATGAAATTTGGAATTCAGGATTCAAAGTATATAAACTGATCCCAACACACGCAAGACATCGACGGAGTCTACGTAGAGATGGGCGGGGCATAGCTAAAAGTAGATCCATCCATTAGAATATCAAAATTTCTGCTTTGTCCTTCCTTTTGTCAATTCCAGATTTTGCTATGTTTAACCCTTTCATGACAAGTCCTGAAAACAATGGGACGTGGCAAATGTTGGTTGTAGTCTAATTTATCAATCCGAAAGAAAATGACATTTTAGTATGATGACTGAATTAATTATACCTGCCTGCCTTGTCTCCTTGAGTCCATTCATTATCCCCATGTTTTGAAAAAATGGGGATATAATTGCCTCCATCCACTCATCTGTCTGTCCTTCATGCTATCTCCTCCCAAACAGTGGGTGGGTTTCAACCAAATTTGGTATGGCGGCTACCCATATGATTGTGCTTTGCAAGACAACATTTAGATTTGGCTCCGCCCACTGGAAGTCAGGGGGTGGGGTTCAAATATCCTAAAAAATGTCTGCCATACTTTACTCCCAATCTGTTGTGTGGAATTCAAAATTTGGTATTGTGGATTGCCTGACATTTATTTCTTTGGCTCCACCCCAGGGGTGGAGAAGGGGTTAAAAGGTCAAGAAATTTACTGTAAGCAGAGATTGGAGTCTTCCAGATTTATCTCCATTTCTGGATTTTTCATAGACCCCTCTCGCACACCAGTTGACACACTCTCCGTGAATTGAAATCACATCAAATGAGCCACTACAGTTAGATAGTTATCACTTACTTTCCATCATTGTCAAGGACTTGATGCTTGATAGATAACATTATGAACAGGAGTAATCAGAGATTGTAAACCACTACCATTTTTGTCATATCCAAATTTGTTAAATATTTATGTATGATCACACCCTCCCTCTCCTTTGTTAAAATTTGAGCAAAATCTAATCAGTAGTTTCTGAGATATAGATTAAAATTTGTATCCAACCTGGATACTAGGTTTTTGTCCCAATCACAGCAAAGTCTGGAAACCCTTGTTTAGGTTATGTTGCTTTGTGTTAAAAATGTTAACGAATTGGATCCGTAGCTTTTTAGATGCAATACCAGGCACACGCGTACACACAATACCCTCTTTCCCCTTAGGGCAAGAGTAATAATCCAGGAATGAATAGCAATAAAGATCAAGAGTAGCTGCAATCTAAAGAAGCAATCTGTTGAGTATATTTTAGTTTGAATCTATTGTTGTCCAAAACCAGCAGTTTCCAATCAAATTGGACTCGATATATTCAACAAATTTACTATACATAGTACCGTCTGATTAACTAAGATGAGATTCTCTCTCCCTCTCACTTCGAGCAAACTTTATTTGATATTTACACTGATAGTTTTCAAATAGTACAGTATTCAACCCTATAACACGCAAGCTTTACCACTGGAACATGTTGTCACCTAATGCAGCAACATCTTCCAGTCCAATCGATCTCAAAATATTCAACAATTTAATCACCAGTCCTACTAAGTATAAAGGAATCGACACACTATCATTGACGATTTTACGCTACGAATTTCATTCACAGAAACCTATTTATATTTTCCCATAGAAATTTGTAAACAAACTGAATTGACCAATCAACAGTGGATTTAAAAAATTCAATCATCTGACGTAATGCAATGTTAATTTTGATTGGATAAAATGCCCGTAATACTTGCGTATCTAGCGATCGGAAACTGGTGCTCTTGAAGCCATCCAGATGGCTCGTAGGAGTCCACGTCAACTTATTGAAAACCGTCCAGACGGCTCGTAGGTTTATTTATACACATTTTGTGTGATGTCCAGACGGTTCCTTAGGGTTAATAATAGGCTCCAAGTATCAGTTACTTAAGTTTTGTCATCTAATTGGGAGAAAATGCTAAATACCAAGGCCTCAGATACAATTTACTCATGTTTTCATCAAATTTTGACCAAATCTGGAAGAAAATGATGGGTAGTTGGCCACACATACCAGTTACTTATGCGTGTTCATCTAATTTTGAGAAAATCTTGAAGAAAATATTGAGTAGCTGGCCACAGCTACCAGCTCCACATGGTTTTTCATCCACTATTGGGAAAATCTTGAAGAAAAGTTGAGGTACCTCATGTGTTTTCACCAAATTTTGAGTAAATCTTAAGGAAAATGTTAAATACCAAGGCCTCAGGTACAATTTATTCATGTGTTTTAACTAAATTTTGAGAAAATATGTATGAAAATGTTGATTGGTTGTCAACAAGTACCAGTTGCTTATGTGTTTTCATCCACTATTGAGAAAATCTTGAAAGAAAGTTGAGGTACCTCATGTGTTTTCACACACTGTTGAGAAAATCTTGAAGAAAATGCTTAATAATAGGCTCCAAGTATCAGTTACGTTTTCTCATCTAATTGGGAGAAAATCATGGCTTGACCATTAAAAGGCTCTGGTAGTTGATGAATTTTCACAGTGAGCATGTTAATTATATAGGGTCTGGGCCTGTTGAATAGGAACTTGACATTATTGGTCAGTGGTCATCATTTCATATCCAAGTTTTTCCATTTTGGGCATAAATTCTTTCATTCTTTACCTAAAATGTTCATGTTTCTTGTTAAAATGTTCATATTTGGAACTTAGATATCAATTCTTCATATAGAAATGTTTATTTCCAGCCTAAATACTCATATTTTTTGTTGCTGAACAAAGCAGTTACTTTTTAGTCCATATTTTCATGTTTCCTGTTAAAGGCTTTGTATGTTTCTGACCAGAATCTTCACATTTCCAGCTTAAATTTTCACATTAGTCATTTGAATTTTTTGTTACCATTTTGAACCCAGATATACGCATATTAACTATCAAAATTTATATATTTCTGGGTAAATACTTACTTATAATACCAAATTCACAGATTTCAGGAACAACTATTTGCATTTTCGCACATACATGTATTCTTGTATTCTAGCTGAAAATTGTCTTGTTTCCTGTCAAGAGCTATGCATTTAAAGATCCAAAATGTCCATGTTTCTGACCAGAGTTTTCAGATTTCCAACTTAAATTCTAAACACTAGCCTATATTTAGCAAATTATTCATATTTCCATTGAAAAATTCAACATTTTGAGCACACATATGCATTTATAAATTTCTGGGTAAACATCCTAATTTACAGATTTCAGTAGCAAATCTTTGAACTTTCACACAGATTCTTGCATTTTAGGTCCACATCTTCTTGTTTCCTGTTACATTTTAAACACTGGCTGATATTTGATGAAATGTCCCATTAAAAATTTAGAACTTTGAACCCAGATATGCATATTAACTGTTAACTGTGGCCGCCACCACCTTGGATAAAGCCCTGGTATATATTGCTGCCTTAGGATCCGAGCAAATAATTTACTTGAAAAATTCTGCAACTTTCGTGTGTTAGGCCAGATCAATTTAATCTTTTGTTGGCCAGCAAATCGACTTTTCTCATGACCGGCTTGCCCACTAAGGGGTTAACAAACCTACAAAGAACAAGTAACAGAAAATTCTGAGGAATTCCGAGTGATTAGGACTTGGCTGCCAAAATATTGTTAGATGGAAAGAATGTTGGAAATAATGACTTAAAATTCCAACTTTATTTTTTTCATAGATTTAAAGGGAAAAACTCAGTTACGGCGGTTTGTAAAACCCAAAAAATTAAATTGGTGTTTTTTTGCATTGAAATGAAAAATGTCAAATACATGGAGCCCTAAATCATACACTAATAATGTGGCAAATACTGATGATACCCACATACAGTTCAGTGTATGCCACATTTGAGATTGGGTGTAGTAGCCTACAAACATATTGTCAGAATATTCATCAACATGGGATGGCCTCCTGATACATATTATGGACATATTTTTACTCAAAATATTTATTCAATCTTATAATTAATTAATTACTTAATTAATTATAACATTTATAATTAACACAACCTGGCAGCCTTATACACAGTGGCCATTATTTTTTCTTCATCCTTTCAATGTACTTCACCAGCCCCATTCAGCCACTGTAACACCCACGATATGGCTGTGAAAATGGTAGGAGAAGGGTTAACTCTTGAGACATTGGGTTGGGTAATTTAGACATCTGACATTTTATCCAAGGTTGTGCTTATATTTATAAATATGACATCAATCCACACTCTTTCCAACAATTCCATAGATTCTTTATAGATTTCAAAGGCTTTCCTGGGGATGATGACCCACACACAAGAAAGTAAAATTGGAGAGCCGCCCCCCCCCCCTCACCCCTCCCCCCCCCCCCCCCTTCTACCCCCAACTCCATAAAAAAATAAAGGAGAGTACGGTCAACATGTATTCAATAACATATGGTCATAATTTTCTAAATCTATAGAAATAATCTAGATTATAGAATAATATGCAATTATAAGCATTTTATTATAATATTATTATTATTATTATTATTATTATTATTATTATTATTATTAAGCAGGCTAAATTCAATGTACTGTGAGAAGCAACTTTTCAGAATCTGTCTGACAAGGACCACGGATCCCCCGCCTCCACCCCACCCCCCACCCCCCCCCCCCCCTACACCCTCCCGACACCCCCCCCCCCCACCACCGCCGTGATTTTGGCTAGTTATGTGGCAGAGGGTCTGTCCGGAGTTACGATGTCACGGAGGATTAACCCTCTGCCGGCGGGAGAATGAAGCCGACCCGGGTTGCCCGGGTACGAAACGACCCAATCTGAGATGCTCCAAGCACATCCCTGGTGGTTGTATAGGTTTGTGCGTGTAGCCACTAAAGAGAATTCTCAAATAATTAGTCCGTAAAAGCACTTAGTGTGCGTGCGCGCCATTTGAGATAGGTCACGCACACTGTGTGCATTAGTGTATGGGGAATGGCATGCCTATGTATAAAGTCGTCCGCATTACGTGATTTCCTTAAAGGGATATTCCACTGGGGGATTTTATGCATCTGACGTAAGGTATTAATTCTCCGCATTAATTTGAGACCAAAAGCACAATTTTATACCAACAAATAAAAAAGATATCCTCAATTTAAATTGCTAAAGTAACCAGTAGATAGAGGCGCCATTTTGGACAAGCGGCTGACGTCACCGACACGCCTACTCTCTTCGCCCGATCGAGGATAGCCGTGTAACCAGGGGAGGTAAATCTTGCATCTCGCGGATAATTAGCATACTGGCTAAACAACTGACACTTTGCCACAGTGTTTGGAGGAAATTAAAGTGCAATTAGTGTCCCGATGATCGCGCCAGTCATTGTAGTGCTAAATTGTCAAAAATTGTCTTCTTATGGGCAATTTCTATTTTTTTTAAACATTGAAGGGTTTATGCCAGGAGCGTGTTTGCAATCAACAAGCTACAACAAATTCTTGAAAAATATGTTAGTTGAATAAATGTTGAAAGTAATTGCTCTGAAAGCTGTTGCTATTGCAACTTCTGCTTCCAGTCAAATTCAAGTTTCAAAATATGCAACAGGCCGTAAATATGTGTCAATTTGGGATCAATTAGTTAACTCTTTCAAGGACAGAAAAGCAGAAAGCTTAAAATTTACCCTGCATAGGCCTGTTGTGTGAAACTAATTAGTTTGGAAGCTACTGCAACATAATTCCAGGAAAATTTAATTCAAAATATTCAACACTCTGTATAGTTATTTTCCAATTGGGAGTAAACGTTGTAAATGATTAATAACGCTGGATCTCAATAATGCAATCAGCTACATCGTTTCATTTTGGTTTGCAAATCCCGTTTTACAATTGATGCAAGCAAATACTGACGTTAATTGTCGAGCCTGATTCTGTTATGTTAAAATTAAGTACCGTGCCTTTTGTTTTGAAATGCATGGCACATTATTTTAAAATTATACAGACTATATGTTCTAAACTTCTGTCTTCCAAATTTAAATGTGGAAGATATCCATCCAGTGCCGATGTTATGAAGTTATGTTATCTTTCAGTTAGCCCTTTTTTATGCGGATGCTTCTGTGGATCCGGTATCTGAAAATGTGAATTGCCGTACCCTTTCCATGATAGTTTCTATTACTGCAAGCCCATGCTTGACATGCGGACATGTTGCGATTTAACCATCTCATGCCATCACTGGCCTCTGCAATCGTCAAGTTGAGGACGCAGGTCAAAAGAAGGCTATTTTGAGAATTTATAACTAAAACGTAACCGAACCAGCCATTCCAGTGGTCTATTTTCAAAAATAGTCTTCGCTTGGCCTGCAAATGGCCATTCAATAAGGAAATATTCTGATTTTCCTGACAGCATTTGGTCATTAAAGGGTTAATTAATATTCGGCCTTCATAACGCTAAGTAAACAGGTAAATCTAAAAGCGCTGGCGATATTTTGCTGGTGTGTCGTTGACGTCATAATCTCGCGGTTTCTCGCTCTCGTTGCGAGAAAATGGATGCGCCCGAGGAGTCACGTTTTCCAGCGTTTTGGGCATATTCATTTTATTATTTCTCGGCAATGGAACAGTGTATTTTATATTTTTTTGCGGCAACTATTTCGGATTATAATATATTTTTAGTTGACTTATTCCCGATTTTCACTGGAATTTCCCTTTAAATACGCGCCCATTTCGCTGCATTTTGGTATGAATCAAAACCAGGATTCGTTGAGAAGCATGAATCTCTTTATAGAATCAAAGTCGGTGGAGATATCAGATAAACAAGAATAGGCCTTCTATAAACTCATATGTCGAAATAAATCGCCATCGCGCATGTGTCGGTGGGGTAAAAGTAATAAGACATCATAGTCACGTGTACCTTCCCGATACGACGTTCGCTGATTGTTTGAGCCTTGCGGTGATGATGTCACCAGTTAGTATTAAAGGAGCCTTTCCATCAATTATTCTTCCATCGGGACATGTGTCGTCCTGAGCGAGGAATGTGCATTTTTCTTACCGTGTGCTGCTAATCGACATTAACACAGCATATTCTAGTTCCTGGTACTGGTCTCTGAGGGCCGTGTCCGCCTCACCGCGCCATAACAAATAAATTAAGAGAAGGTTCCCCATCCATCAACTCTAGTGGGACCTTCTAGACGGCGTGGCCTTTTGACCGCTTACTATCAAAAACCATCATGTGAGGCTGTTGGACAGCTCTGATATCTCGCCAGACCTGCCGTAGTACGTCTAAAATGTGGTAGTTAGGAACATTCACGTATCCAGTGCTTCCTCATGAGACCTTTCGAACCTCAGTCCAGAGGTCAGACATTGCTTTGAGCGCCGCTAAGAGCTAAGCGGCGTTGATCGTCTTGTGTAATATTTATTATAAACTTAGCTTCCTTATCAATAGAAGCAACTTCATATAGCACCAAGTTTCGTGTGCATCATCCAGTATGGCAAATTAGATTGTTTCCTATGTTTATTTTGTGCCAATGACTATGAAGCGGCGATGTCTCTTCTTCTACACCGTTCCTGAGAGTGTGCCCACTAAGTAATGGGCTTTGTGCGCTGTTGACTAACAGGCGCCCACTAAGAATCGAGCCAACTCACGCTGGACATTAACAGGCGCATCAACTACTGTGTCGTTTAGAACATTGTCGCTGATGACTAATAAGCGTTTATTATTAATGTAACATAGTTATTTTCTTTTTAGATACGGAAACACATGCACACTAGAGTCACCTCTCGTGCTAATACGGCCTGGGACACGGCGACTAAACCTAACTATTATTAAGCTCAGATATTTTGTTAGGATATAGTAGCTAGGGACAACTGCACAAATGAAGGAGTGCTGTTCTATTGTAAAGCCTCTTTCCCGGCGGTGCTGCTACGTTACATAAGCACGCCTGATTTACATAATTGGCCGCCAACATAATTAAATACTAAATAATAATACTTAATAACTAAATTACTCCTGGAGCAGCTGCCACTTCTACGATTCTCTGGCCTTCTGGCCCATTAATTGTCCGGTAGTCCCCTCCGCCGGTTTGGCTAGCGCCGACCCAGCAAATCGCCGAGGTTTCCTGACGGTGAGACTCTAAACGACGATGCTTCACTCACTTCCCTTATACCCTCACCGATACCATTAGACAGTATTTTAACCAAAGTAGGAATCACTGCGCAAACATAATTATAGTAGATACGGCCTAGCAGTGACTCTTAGGGCATGTTTCTTTAACCCTAAAGTAGGTAAATGTGAGCTCCGAGGGAACGAGTCTCATATGGCTCGTTCTCGAAATGCTTGGCAATGGATAAAGATGCAGATCGCCCACTAACTCTACGATGACTAGGAGAAGCCAATCGGCTCTCCATGCCTTCCCAGCAGGTCACCATAGTCGGCCATCTGGTTCTTCCTCCCCACCGTAACCAGATACGTGCTTTCCCAATGCTTCTGTAATGTTGACTTGTCCTTGTCTTGTTATTTGTGGTTGTGCTGCGATGTGGGGACGAGTAGCATTTTGATTCTGAAACCATCACCAGGCAACATGTATGCGCGTCGGCCTGAGGGGGTAGTTCAGTGGGTACGTGCCAAGAAAGGCTACCCGCGCTCATCCGCCAGGAAGGCAACCTGTTATCAAAAACTAGTAGGTCTAAGCCATTTGCGGCATAATTCCCTATATGTCTGGACCTAATAACTAAAGGTTAGCCTAGCTCCTCTAGAAGGCCCGTCCAAATAAGACGGCGACGACTAAACAAGCAAATAATATACGAGAGGGCAGTGTATTCTTAGGAAGTCGGCACCCTTCCTCCACGTAATTCAGTGTGCACCCCTTTATATGAATAACTACACTAGGATAATTCATCTTCTCTCTCACGCATTGGTTGAAATTCAACTTTTATTAAGATCAGTATCGATTCAACGTATCTACAAGACATCTAAATTATAGGATGCTACGACACACAGGTTACACCAATATCCGAGATGACACAGTAGTGTTCACTGTAGGCGGCGATGGTCGCCCGGCCTTACTGGAACGTGCACGTTCCACCGACTCTAGAGGTCAGTCTTTGTGGTCACCGGTTGCCCGCAGTCTCTCTTCACCATCCCCGAGGCTAGCTATCCAGCATCGTCGGGCTGACGCATACCCTATGTACGTGCAGGATTCTGAAGTCAATTAACATGATATATATATATATATATATATATATATATATATATATATATATATATATATATATATATATATATATATATATATATTTATATATATATATATTTATATATATATATATATATATATATATATATATATATATATATATATATATATATATATATATATATATATATATATATATATTGCCATGTCCAAATGTATGGATAAAAGCATTATTAAACAATCTATTAAATTTTACAAATTGAGCCAACCTTTTAAAATCTGGATTCTGTCAGGGGAAATATCCTGACGTGGACATTCCAACGGTTGTTAAATTAGGCCTATTTTATTTCTCCATGCCTACCGGTTATTGGGGTCACGTTGAGGGGTAGATTGGATTTGATCTAGGAGCATAGTATGTCGCAGTGTAGTGTAACCTGACAGTCACTGGTTGCTATATTGAGAGAGAGAGAGAGAGAGAGAGAGAGAGAGAGAGAGAGAGAGAGGGAGGGAGGGAGGGAGGGAGGGAGGGAGGGGAGGGAGGGAGGGAGGGAGGGAGGGAGGGAGGGAGGGAGGGAGGGGAGGGGAGGGGAGGGGGGAGGGACAGGGAGGGAGAGAGAGAGAGAGAGGGAGAGTTCAACAAAGACATGCCAACTAGTCAGGCGGTGATGGGGTCAGTTAATTAAGCGACAGATAGCATCCCTCCATTTCTCTTGATGCTACCACTTTATTTCGCGTACATTTGCGCGTCTTTTTTATCAAAACTACGTAACTATGTAACTCTGATAAGAGATCAGTCATTCACGCTGGTTTAATCTAATCATTCAGCAAAACAGGCAGCAGTCGGGTCGTTTATAATTCCGCAAGAGAACTACATAACAAGTCCTCCATAAATGGCCACATAAAATAGCCAGATTCCTAATTCGTACACGTTAGTATACTGTCCAGTTTGCAACAGTTCCTCTTTGGCTTCAGTCTCTGTAGAAACGTTTTAGAGTATGGTCTGCGAGTGAGAGTTTCTGCCGATTAAATATTCAGAGACCAGATCTGCAGCTTAGTCAAGTAGGTGAGTTTTCATTTGAGAATTAGAAGTTCAAGAACCCAATAATCTCTATTAACCGGTATGACACTGAGGAGCAAATACTGTATGACGGCATGGCTTTGCAAGCGATGTGTTAAAACACGCGGTATCGAAATTTCGCATGCCGTATGATGAAATAATTGCAAGTCTTCATCTGCAATAATTTCTGAAATGTCACGCTCAGCATCATTACCAATAATGGAACGCGACAAGACAGCAGAAATAAATTATCCATTTAACCGGAAATCTCAAATTTTAACACAAGAAAGTTTGTTATCCAGATTTAAAAAAAACAAAAACTATTGATATCTCGGGAAAAACTAGATATATAATTTGACTCAAATTTTACCATGCGAAAGGCTGTTACCGCAAACTAGGTTTTCCTGACATTGGTCCTGATACGCATTAAAAATACGAAATCAGGATGGATCTATGGATACTACCAATCAAATTTGGCTCAAACTTTAACACAAGGCATGGTGTTGCCTTGCAATAGTAGAACGTTAATACGGATTTATAGACCCTGATCTGTATTCTGAGCATTTTAGGGATTTTCGAAGAATATGACGCATTGCGTACATGGTAACGAAACAGTATTTAATCTGTTTGTTTGGTATTAATTAACCTTTTCATTTTAGCTATGCCCCGCCCATCTCTAGCTAAGCTCCACCCACATCTCGCTCGTGTGGGATCTATCGATCCCTGAACTCCCTAACTATCAATTTCCAGATAACTATACAGATAAGTTGTTGAATATTTTGGAACTAATTCAACCCGGTGCTGATGCTTCCTATGACATCAGCAGCGCCCAGTCAAATTAGTTTCCAAATATTCAACAGCATGTTTTATTAAATAGTAAAGCATGACATACTATTAAGCGTTTAAGGCGCACTAAATCGAGTCATTCATGACGTAATGATTATGACGTCATCTTACACTCAAGTAGTAGCTTATAGCGTCATATGATGGATGGATAAACCGGAAAGGTCCATTGCACGGTGATTAAACTGTACTCAATCTTGTTTTATCCATGTAAATGCTTCAGCCTCAAGCTTCTCATTGTAAACACTGATGATCGGAAGCATTTATATATATATATATATATATATATATATATATATATATATATATATATATATATATATATATATATATATATATATATATATATATATATACGGGCGAGAGATCGTTATGATATGCATTTGTAGCAGGTTTAATGGAAGAAGATGGCAACAACAATTAGTAATGGCGAGTAAGAGTGGATGACGTGTGTCTGCGTGAATGTGATTAGAGTCCATGGGAGGAACTGGGTTAGGACGGGAGAAATTAACTGATTCTTGGAGCTTATAGCTGACAGAAGATTGATGGTATTTATTCGTGACAGGAAATTTGTGGCGCTTATGTTTGAGAGTAAATTGAGTGTAATAGTTTAGATGTGACAGTTGATTGTTATAGATTGTTAATGTTGGAGTTTAGATGTGATTGTTGATTGTTGGAGTTTAGATGTGATTGTTGATGTTTGGAGTCTAGATGTGATTGTTGATTGTTGGAGTTTTGATGTGATCGTTGATTATTGGAGTGTAAATGGGGCAGGTGATTGCTGTTGCTTAGCTGTGGCAGTTGATTATTGGAGTTTATATCTGATAATTCATTGTTGGAGTTTAGACGTGATTGTTAATCGTTGGAGTTTAGATGTGATACTTCATTGTTGGAGTTTAGATGTGATTGATGATTGTTGGAGTTTAGATGTGCTTGTTGATTGTTGGAGTTTAGATGTGATTGTTGATTGTTGGAATTTAGATGCGATTGTTGATTGGTGGGGTTTAGATGTGATTGTTGATTATCGGAGTTTAGATGTGATTGTTGATTGTTGGAGTTTAGATGTGCTTGTTGATTGTTGGAGTTTAGATGTGATTGTTGATTGTTGGAGTTTAGATGTGATTGTTGATTGTTGGGGTTTAGATGTGCTTGTTGATTGTTGGAGTTTAGATGTGATTGTTGATTGTTGGAGTTTAGATGTGATTGTTGATTGTTGGGGTTTAGATGTGATTGTTGATTGTTGGAGTTTAGATGTGATTGTTGATTGTTGGAGTTTAGATGTGATACTTCATTGTTGGAGTTTAGATGTGATTGTTGATTGTTGGAGTTTAGATGTGCTTGTTGATTGTTGGAGTTTAGATGTGATTGTTGATTGTTGGAATTTAGATGCGATTGTTGATTGTTGGAGTTTAGATGTGATTGTTGATTATCGGAGTTTAGATGTGATTGTTGATTATCGGAGTTTAGATGTGATTGTTGATTGTTGGAGTTTAGATGTGATTGTTGATTCTTGGAGTTTAGATGTGATTGTTGATTGTTGGAGTTCAGATGAGATTGTTGAAGTTTAGATGTGATCGTTGATTGTTCGACTTTATATATGATCGTTGATTGCTGGAGTTTAGATGTGATCGTTGATTGTTGGAGTTTAGATGTGATAGTTGATTATTGGAGTGGAAATCGGAGAGTTCGTTGTTGTTGCTTAGCTGTACGTGGTGGTTGATTGTTGGAGCTTAGATGTGATTGTTGATTATCAGAGTTTAAATGTGATTGTTGATTGTTGGAGTTTAGATGTGATAGTTGATTGTTGGAGCTTAGATGTGATTGTTTGAGTTTAGATGTGATAGTTGATTCTTGGAGCTTAGATGTGATTGTTGATTGTTGGAGATTTTATATGATCGTTGATTGTTGGAATTTAGATGTGATCGTTGATTATTGGAGTTTAGATGTGATCGTTAATTGTTGGAGTTTAGATGTGATCGTTGGCGTTTAGATGTGATAGTTGATTATTGGAGTGTAAATGGGACAGTTGATTGTTGTTACTTAGCTGTACGTGGCGGTTGATTGTTGGAGTTTAGATGCGATCGTTGATTGTTGGAGCTTAGATGTGATTGTTGGAGTTTAGATGTGATTGTTGGAGTTTAGATGTGATAGTTGATTATTGGAGTGTAAAAGGGGCAGTTAATTCTTGTTGCTTAGTTGGAACGGTTGATTATTGGAGTTTAGATGTGATAATTCATTATTGGGCACAGCTGACTGTTGGAGACTAGATGAAGTTGATTGTTGAAATTTAGATGTAACAGTTGACTTTTGGTGTTTAAGTGTGACAGTTCATTGTTAGTGTCTAAATATTATAGTTGATTATTGTAGTTTAGATGTAATAGGTTATTGTTGGAGCTTAGATGTGGTAATTGATTGCTGGAGTTTGATATGATAATTAATTGTTGAGAGAATTGTTTATTGGAGTTGCGATATAGGAGTTGATTGTTGAATCTTTTGACCATTGATTGGTTGTCGGAGATTAGATGTGACGATTGGTTGCTAGAGTGTAGATGTGTCAGTTGATTGTCGGAGTTTAGATGTGACGGTTGATTGTCTGTGCTTAGATGTTGGGGTTGTGTGTCGAAGGTTGAGTCCGATAGTTGGAATTAAATTTTGAATGTGACATTTAGTGTTTGAATGTAGCAGTTTGGAGTATGACTGTGGCACGTGGATGTTGAATTTAGCAGTTGGTTATTAATGTAATCGATGCAGCTTGCGCATGTCTTATTCTGCCAAGAATTGTTTCGTGGTATCACCGCAACACCGATACAATATAACTATGGGAACTTAAGTTATACCAAGCGGATATGCATACCTGCTAGTTGTTTCCAAGGTCTTGGTATTTTGCATTACGGCTAAGACATTCTTGACATAATTAGGCAGCACAATTAAATGAATCAATACGATGTGTGTGTGGAGGTGGCGTGGGTTGGGGGGGGGGGGGGGGGCGCTAGCGATTGTTAATTGAATTGTTTTGTGGTTTTCATAGCGCTTCTGTGATTTAGGCACTAATAAGACTGTATTAGAGGTCTATATATAAGACAGATAGTTTAGAATGTAGGAAGGCACTTGACATTTTACCTATTGATGTTAACAGCTAAATCGTGTTAAACTTGACTCATTAATCACCTGAACACATGCTGTGCCGAGATTTGATTATTTGCATTTGAAGGTCATCTCGAGTGGCCCTGCTTAAATGGACTGTACAACAGCATTACATTATTTATCAAAGACCTTAGAATTCACTCTAAAATCAATTAAAATATAGATTTTGTCTCTTAACATGACTTTTGCCGGAAGTTGATACTAATTAGCCGATATACGCCTATGTTGCGACGCGCACAAATGGTGCGTGCGTGCTTGTGTGCGTGCGTTCGCGCGTGCGTCAGTGTAAGTGTGTCTGAGATCGTTCTTCTTTTGATAGAGGGATAATATGAAGAGGGTATTGCGATCGTGTCCATCCGTCCGTCCGTCCACTCGCCTGGCTGTCCTAAGCTGTATCTAAAATGTACTGATCCAACTTGGATCAAATTCTAACTCAACGACGGAACTTGCCATGCAAGAGAATTTCCAGACTTTAACCATGATCCGGATGAAAGAACCTTGCTCCGGGTCGGATCAAATTCGGGATCTATTATTATCACGGAAACCGAGCAATTTATCTCGAATCTTAACACAAGGAACGATGTGATGTGACCATCACTAAGATTCCACAACTCTGGGCGTGCTTCGAAAAAATCTAAAAGATACGAAAAAGTCTTGAAAATCCGGAAAATCTGTAAACCTTTTACAATGTGACAAAATGGGAGGGTGAGGTTCTACAAACACTAATTGCTCTTGTTCTCGTCATTGTACTGGTAGCCTACATTTGGATTCATTCATCCCTCCCTCACTCCGTCCCTCCATCCATACATTCATCCATCCATTCATCCACCCACTCACCCACCAATCCTCATCAACCTCACCCATCCACCCACCCACTTCTGTACCACATCCCCCACACTCAGCCCACCCGACGCCACTACCAATACACATCCATCGTCCATCTATGATCCACCCACCCACCCACCCACTCTCCCGCCCGCCCATCCATCCATCCATCCATCCATTTATTTTTAATTTTTTTTTCTTTATTAGCATTATTAGCACTCACTCTCAGACACTCGCAACTGTAATTCTCAGAAAATAAAAAAGTAATTCAAAATTTGAGAATTAAAATTGCATCGCATGAAATATGCATAAATTCTTCTCAATTGCTTTTCACCATTCCCAGCTGAATGAGTAATATGGCTCTACGGAATTTCGTCAAACCTAGCATATCTATTTGCAATGAGGAAAACTAGAACCGAAACAGTATCTATGCAATCGTATTTCGGTATCAGTACATAACATTTCCTCACCTAGTACATAACATTGTGTCACCTCATAATCACTTAAATCTTTATCAATCTACTATTATATATTCTGTTAGTTTCAGATCTGTGTGTCCGCTATGTACCGGTTTCTTGCCACGTGTCTTGTGCAGATCGCCATTCTCCAGGTATATCAAACTTGTATGATCTAATCATTCATCACGTCATCACACATTGTAGCATTGTACTCGCTCGTGGCATCGTATTAGTAACCATACAGTGGCACTGTAATACGGTTAACAGTACATACTTTCTGTCAAATTGTGACAAAGGCAGTGAAATTACGTGAGATCTATTGAAAATGCATTGCGCGTGATTGATTGACAAGACATCGGCCCATTGAATCCGATAGACCCGAAAAGACCAATCGTTTAGTTTACTATGTAAGGGACGTTTTGCTTTGATTTGTTTGCGCTTCATGTGATGGGTATGCGGTAACAACAGCTCCAGCAACACTAGTTTCAGAAAATGCAAGAGCTCGGAATGAATAAATGAATGAATGAATGATAGCCTACGATAATTACAGTGAGGGTAATGCATGCCAATACAGGTATCCACTCTTTACTATGCCATGTCCATGTCTAGCCAGGCTCCGCCCACTACTCTATATACTTTGATCCGTGAATTCACAGAATCTCAATTTCAAGATAACTATACAGGTAAACTGTTGAATATTATGAGAGTAATTTGAGTGGGTTCGCCTAGTCAGATTAGCTTCAAAATATTCCACAGAATGTTTATTAAACACTAAATTTACATACGATGTATACACCTGTCGGATTTTTAATGTGCATGACGGAGGTAGATACGTCACTATGTTTTGTGTCATCAACCTATATGTGACGTAATTGTGTATGGCATCATATACACGAGTAACAGATCGGACCCCTCCATTTGTATGCGCACTCATCGTTAGAAATTGGTGAGGTGTATAAGTATATTAAAACAACTTAAATTCTCTACCTATGATGTGTAGGCCCTACCTCTGACAGACCACTGATGATTGGCCCATGTGATATATGTGGTCATGTCACGTGTGATACAAGCACCGTAGCTTTGTTGCACAGTCGCCAATACCCATTTGTACAAAATTGATCTTAAACGATGATTGCTTCACAGGTGTGTGGAGGCGAGTTTGTGAGTGACGTCAACATAGTGTCATTCTCACTATCTGGCCTGGCTTATGATGGAAATGAACCGACTTTATATCAATGCTGTGACGACAATGCCGCCGATAACTGCACTGATCCATGTGACCCGTACTTCACAATCTGCTTAGGGTATGGCCTCATACAATTTTAACAGCAGATTTAGGTCTTAGTTTTTTTAACGCGAACACGCGAATAGAAGTTTTAAATAATTAGAAGTATATTTAGGCACATTGTTCCTCTACCATTTGGTGGTGTAGTCTTTAAGCCAATCAAGTTTTCGTCGAAATAAAGAAATTGATCACGATTAGAAAAAAAGCTCACCTTATCTTAAACTAACCATTCATGTGATAGAATTTGCCACCCATAATCCCTCCCTGACATGTTAGTGTTTTATCATGCCGACAACCAAGGATTTTCAGGCTTTAGCTGCCAAATGTGGACACATTTCTACAGCATATGATGACAGTCACGATTTGCTTTTCCACCAATGAGAAAAATACGAGCATGTCAGTCGTGTCTGCCTCGGTAGGGCCTATATATACGTCCAGTCATAGAAGTGACAGCTATAACTTGGCAATGTCGTATAAAAGCAGTCAAACAGGTAAGCTGTTGAATATTTTGAAACTAATTTGACTGGAAGTTGTTGCTGCCGTAGGCAGCAACAACTTCCAGTCAAATTAGTTTCAAAATATTCGACGGGATGAGGATTACATAATAAAGAATGTAATGCGTTGACACTTACGTGACACTATCGCTTGAGGAGATAAAATGGCGGCGATCGCTGTTCAACATGTACGCAATATTACAAAGCAGATAGTTGTGATACAGATGAGGAACTGTGACAGGATATGACTGATATGGAATCTATAAAACCATAATCTATAGGTGCAGTACAACATTTGAGATAAGATTAGCATCACTTTAATGTATTTTATTCGTAGATATTGTATTCATTTTCATTTATAAAAATACTATTATGTACCTTCCTGTGGTTCCGTCTTCCATTTCGTAGTAACAGAGCAGTGATACTGCGTGTTCAATGGCAGGTCCAGAGTGGGTGCTGGGTGTTCACCCAACCAACCCCATCTCATCCCACACACACCCTCCTACGATTAGGTACCATGTCCAGCCAATACGTCTTTATATTTAAGTAAGATCTCAAGAGAAGTAACTTCTAAAATGAACAAATACACTCTGAGGCCATCTAAATCTAAAAAGTTTTGAGAATATGTCCCTTCTACCAAAGCACATACAAATATTCAAGCAATCGGTGAACTGATATTACGTCCAGATATCCAAGATTGCAATTGATTATACCTGCAGAAACGCATGAGACATCCTTTAGCTCGACTAAGTTTCAAAGGATTTGCGAGGAAGGACGCACGTGCAATTTCTCCTCTAACACATAGGGTCTACACAGATTTAACTGTCTCACTGCTGCAGGCCACCAGACAATAATTTCAATCTGCAATAATTCTGGACATGCTGAATATTTTGAAAAAAATTTGACTGAAAGTTGTTGGTAGCTTGACCACCAACAACTTTCAGTCAAAGTGTTTTCAAAGTATTTAGCAAGTCCAGAGATACAACCCTTGCAATATGTGGTCAGCATAAACTAAGCAGTCAGACGGTTAAGATGTCAACTGATATTAGCTCCAGAAGACCAGGAATGCAAGAGGCACACTAAGCTGTCGTCAATGGTTATTAACTTTTCCCAAGGTAAGACCCGTACGCCGTTTCGCCTCCATCACATTCACGATTTCCCCCGGAAAGGTTTCAATGGAAATGTCCAGTTTATTCGTCCATTATATGACGTCATAATTGAATACGTGTTATGGAGGATGGCGTCATAATTAATGACGTCATGAATGATGAAGATAAGTACGTCACGAATGTAACAAGCGTTGTTGTACGAAGCGTATGTCTTTACTATTTAATAATCAACAGCAACCAGTCAAATTAGTTTTAAAATATTCAATAACTTACCTCTATAGATTTCTGGAAATTGATAGTCAGAGAGTTCAGGGATCAATCTATCTCAATAGGAGTGAGGTGTGGGTGGAGCTTAACTAGAGATGGGCGGGGAATATCTAAAACTCGAAAGGTCCATTGGTATTTCCTCCGAGGAAAGCGTGCAACGCACTGATTGCATCAACATTTATGAAGTTCTCATAACGGGTCTCCGAGAAACCGGGAATCTCCCCATCTCCACAACGAGAATGAGGGCGACTGTGTTCCGGTTTACGTTAAATTGTAGTAAGCGCAATGAATTGTGGGATGTTGGCTGAATAGTATTAGATTTCTACGTAATCATTAACTGCTTATAAAATTATAAAACATAATTTAGGCCTAATAATGCAGTGTTGTTTCTGTCGTTACAGTCGCTGGAATGAAGGTTTGCCTCAGCCATGTCAAGGAGCATCGTATACGACATCTAGATTTCGTAACACTAATTCTCTAACCAGGCTTGTTAGAACTAGAGCCACGTCAGCATCTGCTCTGGTGAGGATACCAAGTAGTAGTAGTAGTAGTAGTAGTAGTAGTAGTAGTAGTAGTAGTAGTAGTGGTGGTAGTGGTAGTAGTAGTAGTAGTAGTAGTAGTAGGCTAGTAGTAGTAGTAGTAGTAGTAGTAGTAGTAGTAGTAGTAGTAGTAGTAGCATTTAACCATGTATATATCCTATAATTATATTTTCTTATTTCAGCTGCCCGTTGAGCTGCATATGCGCATATTTGACCGCGATGACGATTTTCGAGATATTGATGACGTCATCGCTACGTTCCATACCGCGTTTCTAAGAGAATTCGCTGAAAATGAAGGAGCGGCTGAGTGGATTGATGTGAATTTTAACTCCGGTGGAAACAGGTGTGTCCAGCTAAATATTCTGATCTTGATTTGATACTTTGACAGCAACCAGTTCTTGAATTAAATCAATGGGTTTTGAGTCTTTGAGAAAGGGGTACTGCCTATGGATGTGTATCCTGGCGTCTAGATCGGAAGTCATCCACTGATGAACAGACAACATAATCCTCCAGTTGTTTCGAATCTACAATAGTCTGCACAAAGAATGGATGTGCGTACACGTCCGTTTTACTATCATGTGTTTTGAAGCTCCTGTTGCTATTTCGGGCGAAATAGTCTACTGTATTTTTCGCTTCAAAATTTTTAGATTTTCTTGCTTTAAGCAATCATTTCTCACGGATTGGATTAAGATACTGGTCTTTTGGAAGATTGGTCTTTTGGAAGAAGTCGCCTTGAAAGATTGTGTAAGTCGTATTTCCTTTCTGCGTTTTGGGGGATGAACATCCAAAGAGCCATCATTCTGTTAGAATATCCCTGTTCCGTGATCCATAATTGCTGCAGATGAAGCGAACTGGTTACCTTTGGATGCGCTATGCTCTAGGTTGTCGATATCTAGTTGGAGATAGACATATATTCATCTCTATTCTATAACGCTTCTTACCGAGATGAAGCGGTGTGTTTCATGGATGAGGAATGCAGAAGGGTGGTCTCTCTACCACGCTCTGCGCATACACTATGTAAACACCATTTTCAGGTAAACTCCGCCCATTTTGTAAGCGTGTTTGACTCGATTTAAACACAAATCGATTTCAAATAGATACAGGCAAGCTGTTAAATATTTGAGTCAAAACTAATTTGACTGGGAGCTATTGCTGCCATAGGCAGCGAGGGCTTCCAATCAAATTAGTTTAAGAATATCCAACCAATGTTTTAACAAACTGGAAATTCACCAAAGATATACAATTCACACACATTTGTGCTGGAGTTTTGCGACTTTCGTCGTAACGGATCTCCCGTATCTGATTGTGACGTCAGCTAATAAGTGTCGTAATTTGATTATGATGCCAGATACTTGAGTGACAACTCCGATGTATCCGTTGTGTCTAGTCCCGTTCCACAATACTATCAACGAGGTCCACCACCTGACTTAATAGGCATACCGGTAATTGTCTTTCCCTCTTGCCTCTCTTCGTATTCGTATCGCAAACCAACCCCCCCCCCCAACCCCTCAATTCCCTCAACTTCACGTGGCGTAAATGGGTATTTTGTCTGGTCAAGTCTAAGTCACTACAGTTGAAAATTATGATAGCCGATTTTCGCAACACACGATTCGTGTGTTGCGAATGCCCGATAGCTTAGTTCTCAGAAACAATAACTTATAACCCGTAATGCTCATGGGCCACCCAACACCATTTAAACCCTCTTGCGCCAACAACGCCTCAAATCGCTCAAAATGCTAGCTATATCAATTAACCCTTTAAAGCTTTATATATCTTAAAGAAAATTACAATTCTCACTCAGTAAATGCCCATTTCAAGAAGACAATGTGTGTATATTTGTCACAGACATTTACAAAAATAACTCTGTTGCCATACATTTTGTTCAGTTTGATCATTAAATGGTTAATATTCAAGAAAATCCTACTTTTTGATTTGACGCTGTATATGTGCAGGCCAAAAGAAGACTATTTTTGAAATTTTACCACGGGAAAGACTGCATGGGTTACCGAGCCAGTCTTTCCAGTGATACATTTTCGAAAAGTGTCTTCTCTTGGCCTGCAAATGTACATCACTCAAGAGCACTGCAGGTACCATTTTGCAGGTTTAACCATTATAAGATTAAGCCGAAACAAGAGGGGTTAAACGTATGTGATTTTGAGTGAGTGACACGAGTGTATGAAGGTGTGCTCGTTCTTATTTCAGTGTTTCACTCCGTGTCCGGTACTACAACTCGTCTATGCTGTCTGAGAGTGAGGTGCCTCTGTGTGAGGTGTCAGCATACGCTATGGATCGGATGCAGTGTGTTGGTGGATCAGATGGCTTCCCAGACTGTGCGGACGGTGAGTAAATTTAAAAATCAATCACACCATTACCCATTCCCGTCTGTGAGTGAACTAATAATGAAACAATTAGACCAATCAGAGATTGCATGGCCACTTTTAAGATTTTTTAATACTGGATATTATCTGAATCCAGATCCATGATCGTAATCGAGATCATGGCCAAGATTGGAAATCATAGTGGACGATAACAACCTTTTGTGTGTTACAACTTTAGCCAAATCGGATCGACAGTTTCCAAGATATCTATTGATCCGGAATTTGATCCTATGTGGATCTAGGCGTTTGCATGTGAATCACGATCCGGAATTACTAATATATTTAACAACTTTTCTCGTGTAACAATTTCAGCCAAATCGGATCAGCGGTTTTACAGAAGATAGCCATATGCCTATATACGGAATTTTATCCGATCCGGATCTGGGTTTGTTAATTTGGTTCAGGACCAAAGTCTAGAAATCATAGTTTGTGGCAACAACCTTGCTTGTGTTAAAATGTGAGCCAAAATGGAGTGATAATTTCTCAGATACAGCCACGAGAATGCACCCTTTGAAATAATACGAGTCTGAAATCTGAATAAGCCTTTTTCATATTGGCATCATTACCGCGGGATTCCCATAAATCAACGCTTAGAAGTCCAGTAAGAATTGACATGATTTTGGTCGAACCCGGACATTTTAGGTAACAAGCAAATTTATGTTTCAAAGTTGCCTATATATACCATAGTGTCTGCAGAAAAAATTCCCCACGATTCCCACATGGGGAAGTAGGTTATTTCAAGGTCAAAGAGGGACCTCTAAAAACAGATTTGTGTTGGTTCATAAGCTATTCTTTTAATAACTCTGGTTCTACTGATAGTATCTTAACCAAATTTTAGGTGGAAGGTTAGCAGTCAGGTTCCGAACATATTTACCAAATTTTTCGTGAAACGGTCAAAGGTCACGGTCACAGCGATCTAAAACCTCTTTTTGAAGCATTTTCAGCAGCATCTTTCAAAATTTGCTTACTCACGTCTCACTGGGAATTCCTCGATGAATCATTGCTTGATTGTTGTCCACATAGTCATATTCATGTCTCCAAAATTTGGAGTCAAACGGCCAAATGCCAAGGTCACAGTGGATAACTTTCTGCACCCTTATTAGCATATTGTTAAATATAGATTCCAGGATAATTTTAGAAATCGGCAATTTAAGTAAATTATATAAACCACATATTTTATACGGTTGAATTTGTTTGTCGTCTGCTTGTTAGACATAGTAAAAGTTGAATATATGCCAAATGAACCCCAGGTTGCGGCTGATTTAATATCCCTTTCCTTTCCCTCGTGTTTATATTGCATGTTTGATATATTTCGGTATTATTGTCCATGCTGTCTCGTTACGAGACGAAGTAAAACTCGGATTTTGCTCGGATCAAGCACAGATTGCACTTGTTCTTTTTTCATGCTCGTACTGTCTCCAATTTCACGATTTACACTGTATGACCTTTGATTTCTTTTCATTCTCGCATTGTTGATCTTATAGCCTGTGTGTTATTTTCTATTCACCCGTTTTGGCTTGCTAATTTGAATGTGAAGCTTGTGCGGGCTAAACAGCAATGGCCGGGCTGAACACACCCTGTATCATTTGCGATGTAGATGTACAGATACATGTCAATGGCAGAGAACTTGGTGCTATAAAGGGACACAAACCCTAAATGAAGTTTCATTGAAACGAGGTGATGACATACATTTGAAAAAATCTTCCACTGAGAAGAACTATGCTCATGAAAATTGCTATAAAAATTATTGAAAAGGAAAACAACCAAAGAGAACTTCCAGTGATCCAGATTGTTCTGGTGTTACACTACGTTTGAAAACGAAAAGCAAGCCTTTTGATTATCCAACACATTGCTTGATATGTACAAAGGAACTTGACTTTGATGATGTCAAGCGCCATCCAGACCGAGCATTTCAGATATCTAGTGTGGAGATTGTATCAAGCAAAGAAAAAAGAAGTCTCATCCAAGAGTCACTAATGAAAAAATGTGACAATAGCCACGACAATCTAGCAGTAAATGTAAAAGCACGAATACATTTTGCGGGAGATCTCCGTGCAATAGAGGCTCATTATCACCGAACTTGTATGACATTATTTATGCTAGGAAAAGGTGTTCCAGGGTGCGAGAATTGTGTTGACATAACATGTGGCAATTCTAGAAACCTTGACACAATTAATGATTGTGCTTTCAACAAGTTGTGTTACTGGTTGCAACAAACAGAGCAAATGCAGGGTCAATTCTCCCGTTGGGATCTGAGAGATCAGCTCGCAACATACTTGCCAGAAGGTGTTCCGCCATACACAGAGAAGCATCTGAAACGTCGCCTTGTGAAGCAGTTTGGTGAATGTGTATGCGTTGCACAAAATGAAGGGAAAATTAACATACTTACATTCAGAGCTGCTGCAGATAACATTTTACATCAGTCATATATTTATGCAGACAACCTAGGCGACAGTGAAGAAACCCTAAAACAGACAAAACTGATAGGTGCAAAATTTAGAGAAGATATCTTGAATATAGAACATGATAATGACACTTATCCAAGTCCATCAGAATTTGAATTGAGTGAATTAGAAAAGTCCATTCCAGACTCACTCCACACCCTTGTTGCTAACCATTTCTCAGAATCAAGAAGTGAATCAGCCAACATGAAGAAGCGACTTCTGATAACTTCATTGTGCCACATCCTCATGCAGGCAACAGGCCAACAATCATACATATCACCTCTTATGTTATCAGTTGGCCTCTTTATCAAGCAGACAACATGATCAAGGGTGCTCAGTGATGTTCTGTCATCCTTAGGACTATGTATCTCGTATACTCAGATTCTGCAGTTTGAAAAGAGTGCAGCTGTTGGAAAGCGAGTGGATTCATTAATATCCGGTCTAGTCAGCAAAGGGGGCGGTTTCTGTCACTGGGTAGCTGACAACTTTGACTATAATGAAGATACCAAATCAGGGCATGATACCACACATGTAAAGGGTATAATTGCATGTCAAACTGAGACTTCATGTGAGCGTACACCAGAACCAGTTGTTAGACAGAATCCTTCTTCAGCAGATATAATGCAAGATGGGAACTTCAGTTCAATCATCAAATGCTACAAGCGTCCTTTGAAATCATGTATGTCTGATGTTAAGATAGGAACTCTTAGCACTACAGACATTTCCACACGTAAATGTCAAATAATGGATACCCTGTGGCTGTTATCGAGTAGGCTTTCACCGAGTCCACCAACCTGGCAGGGGTTCATGTCCGACATAAGTAAAGGAGAGTACTGCTGCACAAATGTGGTGTTCAACCCTATGGTACCTTTGAACCCTTCAACAGATGAAGCCGTTTATAGTACTATGGTATATGTAAAACAGCAGGCCATGAAAGTCGGAATGTGCTGTGCAACACTTACCTTTGACGAACCATTGTATTTGAGTGCTTGCAAAATCAAGCAAGACAATCAGAATGAATTTAAGAACATGTTCTTGCGGCTGGGAGGATTCCATTTACTTATGTCTTTCCTTGGTGCAGGGTGTAAACTAATGGAGGACAGTGGTATTGAAGAGTTGTGGGGTACAGTGTATGCCAAAAACTCCGTACCTAAAATGATGGAGGGCAAATCTTATACTAAGACGCTAAGAGCATGCCTTTTAACAAATGCAGCACTTCATCTATTATTGTTTGAGCCTGAAGTTAGCGATGCTGTGGACACTGATTTGTCAGAAGAACTAGCAGAACAATCGAGCAGTGGTGTTTAGAATGTAGATGTAGACTGCCGTATGGACACTGATAATGAAGCATCAGATTGTATGGGCATGATTGACAATGATGATGCTCATCATCAGGTTAATATGTCAGATAGAAATCAGAATAGTGAAAGCAATTTCCAAACAACTCCTATGCCAGGTAGTGGTTGTGAAGATCAATATACTGTTAATGAGGAACCTGTGGAAAGTGATAACATTTGGTCACGTTTGAAAACATTCTACAGCTCCGTATTAGCTGGTGAAATTTGCTTGGATGAAATAACTGCAAATAAAGATCTGATTCAGCTGCATGAAGAAGTGATTAGAAAAAAAGAATCTCACGAATCCAACCGAACGGCAAAGGTATGGATAATGTGTATGGGCATGGTTGAAATTACAATGCTTTTCATTAGAGCTGAAAGAACGGGTTGCTGGAAGTTACATCTTTTGGCTATAGAGAGAATGTTACCTTTCCTAGCAGCTGCAGGTCACAACAACTATGCAAAATGTTACCGGTTGTATCTTCAAGATTGTCAGAATTTATGTGAATGTTTGGAAGAACCAATACAAAATGGAGAATTCGTGATAAGAAGGAAGAAACCCCGATTCTGGAGTGGAACCTGGTCAAATATGACCATAGAACAATCACTGATGAGATCAGGGAAGACTGTAGGTGGACTCATCAATATTACCCACAAAGATGTCTGCATAGTTAAGAAGGCAATGGAATTCGCAAAACATATGAAAATGTTGTTGTTGTTGTTGCTGATGATACAGACATTCTGATAATGTTGATCCACCACACAAATTATGGGAACCATTTTTTATATGCAGACCAGACAACATACCATTGCCATTAAAGTTGCAAAGGAGGTGTTAGGGAGAGAGATGTATATGTGTTTGCCATTTGCTCATGCTATGTCAGGCTGTGATACAACAGCTGGAATGTATGGCGTGGGGAAACTGAAGCTCATGAAATTTCTCCAGTCATCACAGCAGTTACGCACAGATGCGCTGGTCTTTGGTGACACAGAAACACCTAAAGAAGTGCTTCTAAAGGTAGGAGAAAATTTTGCAAAGAATTTGTGCATAGGGGGGACCAATGCTGAAGGACTCGATGAACTGTGCTATTTAAATGTGGTATCATCCAAATATGTACCTTTTGAGAGAATGCCACCTACCAGCAGAGCTATGTACTATCACTCGCTACGTGTACATCACCAAGTACGCACTTGGCGTCATCTTCAAACGATTCTCCAAAAGGAAGAGTTCGGATACAAGATTGAAGGTGATGCCGTAGTGCCGATAATCACTGATAAAGCAGCATCACCAGCAGATATATTGGCAGAGATCAGATGCTCCTGTAAGAGCGAGCGTTGTGTATTCCATGCAGCATGCACTGCACATGCGAGGGGCAATGTATAAATTCTCACATTGAACTTTAGCAGAATATTACTTGGTGGAGCCAGCCGTAATTTGCTGACTCTATGCACCATGCATAATTTTAGTTATATCTGCCATCCTGACAGGTGAATTATGATGAATAAATTACCATAATAAGCATGTGTTATTCTGTAAAAATAATATCAGAATTCAATTCCTTGACCCCAAAGCATTAACTTTAGAGGCTTCAATCGCCACTCTAGCTTATATGGTAACTGAACTATCTAGAAATGTCCAATTTCAGCCATTTGGCGGCCATTTTGACGTTTTCCCGCCATTTTGAATAAGTTACCATAATAAGCATGTGTTATTCTGTAAAAATAATATCAGAATTCAATTCCATGACCCCAAAACATTACCTTTAGAGGCTTCAATCGCCACTCTAGCTTATATGGTAAATGAACTATCTAGAGATGTATAATTTTGGCAGCCATTTTGACGTTTATCCGCCATTTTCAATAAATTACCATAATTAGCATGTGTTATTCTGTAGAAATAATATCAGAATTCAATTCCTTGACCCCAAAACATTAACTTTAGAGGTTTTAATCGCCACTCTAGCTTATATAGTAATTGAACTATCTAGAAATGTATAATTTTCAGCCAATTTGGCGGCCATTTTGAATTTTTGCTAAAAAAAAATTTTCCCCAATTGGGATTCATGGGGAATTTTTTGTCGTCTTAATTTAGATACAATGGAAGAGTTCTGGGCAAAAATCTGGTTGTTACTTAAAATGTCCGGGTCCATTGTCATTTCTTACTGGACTGTAGTGCCGAGCTCACACACATCATTGGAAAGCGTCGTTTTAGATATGCCCGGCCCAACCCACACCTCGCTCTTCTTGTGATCGATCGATCACTGAATTCCCAGACTATCAATCTCCATAAAACTATACAAGTAAGATGTTGAATGAATATTTTGGTACTAATTTAACTGGGTGTAGCAACAGCGCCCATTCAAATTAGTTTCAAAATATTCAACAGCATGTTTATTAAATAGTAAAGACATACAATTCGTACAACATATCGTGCTATTAAGCGCTTTAGTCTAATCATTCATGCTGTAATTGATTATGACATAATCTTACATGTTACATAGTTGATTATGACCTCATATGATGGACGGATAAACTGGAAAGGTCCATTATATTTGTTATTTTTCTAAAAAAGGCCACTATGGTTCTTTACCTATATAAATTATCGGGCCGACCAGCCTGTCATGATTTTTTGTACGGAAAATTAGTTTGGACAAGTGCTAGAGTGCGCAGTTTGCCCTTTTCGGGCATAGCTTGCTCTATTTGTCTCTTCCAGTGTTTGCATATGCGAGCATGCAGAAATGCATGCAAATCATCAATTTAAACTATAACTTGTCAGTTAACATTGTTATAATTCTATGTAAATACGCCGTATGGTTATTCAGACCAATGGGTCGACTTGATTAGGGTCGAAATTGCTAAATATAAAATGAAAACTGATGCATTATTTCATTGATATTGATAATTGAACAAAACAAAATACGGATATTTGACTGGATTTCTGGAAATCCGGAGGCCTGTTAAAAATCGACATTTTTCGGATAAATTTTCTCAATTGTTATTTTATGTTTCAGGCTGGACTGGAGAACGATGTGATGAGGATATCAATGAATGTCTCGTGACGGCACAGTGTAAGAATGGGGGAATTTGTTACAACGAGAAGCCAGGATATAGATGCGACTGTCAGTCAGGATGGACTGGGCCGGACTGTGCAGAAAATATTGATGAATGCATTCCAGTAAACCCTTGTCAAAATGGTGGCATATGTTACAATGAAATGCCAGGATATAGATGCCATTGCGCAAACGGTTGGAGTGGAGACAGATGTACACAACAAAAGACAACAAGAAAAATGGCAGCAGTGACAACTAAAACGACTACACATATTACACCAACAACAAGAAAAATAAGTCCATTTATAGGCATGAGACCAGATGCAACCACAGGTCCATTTAGATCCACACTACCACTTACATCCACACGGTCGACAACAATCACAAATCCATCTAGAGCCATAAAACCAATTACAACCACAAAGTCAATAAGAACACCAACCAGGCCATCACCAAGCACACAGCAATCAACAATAGCCGAACAATCTACTATAGCAGATGCAGAAACACCCATAACAACGCTTCCCTTTAGCCCCACACCATCCTCATCTAAGTCAAGTCTGAAGACAAATACAAAATATCAAACTACAACTAATAATCCTTCAAGTACGCAAGTGACAAAATCCCAAGAATTTGGATCGC
Source organism: Chaetoderma sp. LZ-2023a (assembly GCA_034401795.1). NCBI lineage: Eukaryota > Metazoa > Mollusca > Caudofoveata > Chaetodermatida > Chaetodermatidae > Chaetoderma > Chaetoderma sp. LZ-2023a. Next base: position 136,364,131 of record CM067371.1, on the reverse strand, counting down.
CATCGCATTCCACTAAAAAATCAACACTATCTAGTCTGATTGTGCATAAGACAAGCCAATATTATGATAACACTACCACTCCAAAAAGCAACGACCACGTTTCTCAACCATCTGTTACCATGCCGCAAATGACAGACAAAACAACCCAATCCCCGATTATCACTTCCAAGAGCATCGGCCAAACAGCCCAACCATCGTCTAGCAAAATGACTCAATCCACAACTACCAAGAGTGGAAAAGAAACCGCTCAATCACGCGAGATGACCACCCCTACTAGCGATGATAGTTCCAGCGAAGAAAGTAATGAGAGTTCTGACAGTGACGAGGACAATGATGATCAGCCGTAATTTAGCTGCAACTAATCTTGATTATGGTTCAATAACACTTGACCTAAAAGTTCCACACCATTTAGAGAGTATTATAATTATTAACGCTTTGCTGTATTTTTAAACTTTATATTAGTTACACTTTAAAATAAAATTAGTCTTTAAGCTCAGCTCATATTTCTATTTTAAGCCATTTTTCTATGCATGGTCTATGCCTACCGCATATTACTGTTACCATGCATAAAAGGATGGCGATAGCTGTACCTCATTAGCCTATAATGTTATTTATGTACTATAATAACATTGGTTCCAATGGACCTTTCGATTTTTTGCCATGCCCCGCCCATCTCTAGCTAAGTTTCACCCACACCTCACTTGTGTTGGGATCGATCGATCTCTGAACTCCTGACTATCCATTTCCAGAAAACTCTACAGGTAAGCTATTGAATATTTTTTAACTAATTTGACTGGGCACTGTTGCTGCCTATGTTTATTAAATAGTAGAGACATACAATTCGCAAAACATGTCGGACTATTAGGAGTTAAAGACGGGCCATATAGAAATATCTATGACGTAATGATTATGACGTCATAGGACATCAGACGATAGATGGATAATCTGGAAAGGTGAATTGATACGATTGAGATGTTCTGGTTGCTGAAGGCTGATTATTCTTTACAACTCCTACAGTTCTCATCCAAAATCTCTAAAATTACGCGCATATTCTATGGATAAGTAGCGACATGGTAACGGGGACCAATTTTCTGTTTACACTCTGGTGGGTTTCAAAATCTATTTAAATATCTACTGCTCTTGGATCTTGATAACGCTTGACGTGGTATTCTAGTGCTAACTCCTGACCTCGTAACAGAGCCCGATATTCAATTAACACCGGGTGGGGTGGTGTGTAAAATGGTATTCAACCATAACCGGTATATATATATATATATATATATATATATATATATATATATATATATATATATAAAGGCCACTATATACGAAGGACCCAGACCTTTGCATCAGGGGCAGAAAAAATTCTTTCACTGACCTCAGATATAATTACTTTATTCCACCCCCCCCCCCCCCCCACCCCCACCTGAATGTGTATCATGTCACGGAGACTACTTTTACCGCAGCTAGCACCATAACGAAAGTATAACTACTTTTACCCGCAGCTAGCACCATAACGATGGTCTAAGCTTATAGTATACATGATTCATTTTTTAAATACGCACCTTGACTTGTATTAATGGTTTCAATTTTATTTAAGAATAATAATGTACATTTGTATCCAGACATGATGCAGAAACGTTGCAGGATACAGCTACAGTTACAGGTAGCGCCTAAACTGACAGAGCTAGTTCGTTTGGCCCACTCGGGTCTTCGAGTTCAGAATACAAAGAAGTATTATATCACAGTCGTCCTTGGAAGTGAATATGCTCATAGTAAGATGTGCCTACAAGTTTAGCTGGAATTGGGCCATTGTAGCTCGCGCAGGTACACGCTAGTCTGCCATGTTGCTCCGCTCTGTTGCACCCCATGTACAGGATGCGCAGGAGGGCTGGTTAGCTGCAGTTCTCATGGTTGCGGACCCCATATTGCGACTCCGGAAGCCGGTAGAACGACAACATTCCAGTGGCGCCGTGTGACCATTGCCGCCGAGATTGAACCTCACAGTCTCATCCCAACTGTTGGTGTCACCGGTATGACGGTCCAGAAACTAACTTAATAGTCCGGACATAGTAATAATTAAAAATAACTACACAAACAATGGTACTCGTTTGCTAGTAAATGAGCAAAATTATACATTACATAGAACCAGACCGGTGTCTTGTTTCCGTGGGCTCGCCGGAGGTACCTCACAGATTCGTAAATCCAGCGAGGTATTCCCATAAGGGAGCATCCTAACGAGGCTACTTAAATAGTTTAATATAAACTAATTATACCCCTAACACACACAAAATAATATTGTTGTGAGAGGAAAGTGCCTCACACGGGCCTCTGACACAGGAAAATGCCTCCAACGCCACTCTTTTGTTCAAACAAAAAGTTATGTGCAGTTAGATTATAATTAATGTTATGTACGCTGGTTTACATGAAGACGGCTCGGATGACTTCCGAAGAATTCATAGCTCACCGTTTTATGTACGTCCGAAGATACTGCATTGGTGGGTGCTACTTTTATTTATGCGTGCCTTCTGCTAAATTCTAACCTACCATTTAGTTGTTAGATATGCTTCCAAGATTTGGCCGCAAGTGGCAGGGATTCCTACCTATCTTTTGACACATAAGTCTAACTGGCGAAGATGCCTGGCTTCCCGAAAGTTTCCCCCCATAGCATCTTCCTCAGAAAGACAGTGTGTGGACATGTTACGGAGCTCGAATCATATGACGATCCGGTCACATATCACACTGCAACCACATATAACATCACTATGACAATTTACCGTTCACATAAGCAATTTAGAAAGTGCAATAGTATTTTTATGGCGGGTGTAAGAGGCAGGTATCCAGCCATAGTGACCTTCCCGTGAGGGTGTGGTGGACTCTAAGACTGCACCCAGTCACTATACCGAGCTGGATGGAGATCTGCATCTCGTCCATCACCCATGTGTTACGGAACTAACATTTTACCTGTCATTAGGGTTATGTTCCAGAATGTCCAGAGATGCACTGCAGGCCAGGGTTACATAATATAATTTCTTTTCGCAGTGCTTCCTACCTTGGTGGGGGTATCTAAACTAACTGGTATCCGAAGATACAGGGGAAGTGTATGCAAAATCGACACTAGTTTTCGCCGCTTGGAAACCCTGATAGTTTCCCAGAGTCGGATCCTGAAAACGTGTCGATTGGGAATGCAGACAATTATTATGATGCCTTGCGGCTAGCAGAGCATAGAAAGAGACAACCCCGTCATCATTACTAAGAGGCCCTAAGGTAATTGGCCAATTTATATCATCTAGCCGGTGTGCGGTGTTACATATCCGCAACAGTCGGAAAAGAGGCGTACACTTTATGTGTCTCATGGAGAGATTGTCCCTAACTACTTTAAACCCATCCTATCGAGCTAGAATAGCCAGGTTTAGTCGGTCACATGTCAGGCTCGAGCAATATGAACATGATCAGTGACCTCAGTGTAAAATTGATGCTGGGGGAAATAGTGATGCGGATATAAGGTTGCAGTATAGTATAGCCTAGTGTACTGTGTCCTAAAGTTTTTATATAAACAAAACAAAATAACTAGGATGGTTACTTGCCATATACATAACTAACTAGTACAGTCCTAACAGTATATCAGGTCATAGGTCCTTGCGGCACTTGTTAGTTGTAAGCACATAGAAATAAAGATAATATGTACAGTATGAAACAGAAAATATAAAAATGCGGTCTCACGACCGGGAAGGTACCTATTAGTCATCAGTACCTTATACGGAATTAATAAATAACACAATAGTATAGTTACTTGAGCACATATTGTTCATCGGTATGGTAAGAGTTTCTAAATCACTGTAGTTGATGCGCTACAGATGAGTAGCACAAGGTGGCACGATTCCGAAGTTGCTGGGAAGATTTCCGCAGGCAGACTGTTGATGTGGCGCACTCTCAAGACGGTGAAGAAGAATAGCTGTAGAGAGATGTCCATTAGATAGTCAGAATAACTAATACATGAATTTACACAGTAAATTATAGTGTCCATCCAGCGACGGTAGTTTGAAAGTTGCCCGTAACAAAGAGGGTTACAGTGGTAATTAAATGTTCCATGTACATAACTGGGTACACCGTGCGGGATACATTGCATAGCTCTTGCGGTGCACCAGGCAGAGTCCCACCAGACTGTGGCCTAAAATTTAATTAAACACAACATTCTGCATGGAAGTTTGATACCACTTTTCAGCATGGTCCAGAAGATCCGGCAAGTTATCCACCAAGAATCACCATGGCTCTACACCCTGTAGAATTTACATCAGGCCCGCAAGGCCCATCCTCAGGGAAGCTCCTCTGTAAGTTGTTCCGGATAGGGAGTCCTTATTTATTTAGTTTCCCTTGGATGGCCGGCCGGGGGCTTACAAAAACTTGTGATTGCAGATAAAAGGTTGCTGACTGGTACAGGAGATCTGAATTCCGATAGGCATTTCTGCGGTGTAGGATACCACAGTCAGTAAGCAGTTAGCCCACATCTAGCACTGCGCTGGTCCAGCAACCTTGCAGTCGTCTGTTCCTCGCTGAAGTGCTCTCGATTCTTGATTTCTTGCTCCTTTTATACTACTCGTGACATCAGATGCAGGATGCCCCAGCCAATCAGCAGGTGAGTAGTAGCCAATCAGCGTGCAGCCGAAAAGGATGACATGGCGATCATGTGATCAGTGCATTCCCCATTCACTTAATACATACACACGATTACGGCGTCCAAGTAATATTGTGAAAATAATTTTAGTGAGCTATTTATGGATAACGCGGCCATTTCTGGTCCGATTTTAAAAAGGTAAATGGTTTTGCAATCCTCGTTTCATTGGTCCTGATCGGTACCAAGAACGACGAGAATGGAGTGATTTGAAGAAATCAGAAGTACAAACTCGGTACACTATAAGTATACACTCTCCCCATACTGACACATGTTGCCGGGGACGCTCTGATGCGCGCATATGCGCACTACGCATTCTTACGGACTTAGCTGTTTTATAGAAACCTCTCATATAGCTTTATACACGTGTACGTTCTACCTAGGGGGTGGGGGGGGGCGTGCTTGGAACGTACCCGGAATGGTCGTCCCATACCCAGCTTAGTTGGGACGGTCTGTACCCATCCGGCCGATCCACGCTACACCAACCCCTCCCAGTTTGAGACCCCTGATAAACGATAATGCATCACGGATCGAAAGCACGGAAACATGCTAGGCAAGAATTATAGACTTCTCGAGTAGGTGCGTAGCTGAGAGGAGTAGTGATGCGGAAAACACGTAGTTTATCAGAGAAGAGCACATAGAGGTGCGAATGGGTTTGGGAGGGAGGCATACTTTTAGTTTTCATTTTTGGCCTGGTATTTATTTTTTCAGGCCTTTTCTTTCTTTTTTTTGTTTCATGTTATGGTGCGTGCTGTTTTATTGAATTAATACCTTGAATACGGCTAAGACAATAGCTCGCATGGACGTTCTCTCGGTGACGGATACTTACATTTCCGCCGAAAACGCCCAAGCTCCAACATACCTGAATTAGTTTTAAAGTATATAAAAATATAATCAAGGAACAAGATATATTTTGAAAACATACAGTGGCAATATCACAGTAATAATATAATATAACAATTATGTATGCATACCAAGTATATGAAGGCATGCATACAGTGTGGCCCATTTTAGCGGGTCCACACGGATAGCTCTCGCCATCCAAAATCTGTCTCGTCATCCTAATGCGGGAAGAAAAATAATAAGAAAAACAGTATTTAATAATAAAGAAAAAATGGTTCATCAGACAGCCCCAGCCACCGCTGAGATGCCATGACGGGAATATAAGACATATTCCCTTGCGGTGTTTTGTGTACTTACATCACACACGGCATTCTTACAACACAGGAATCCGCAGCGATTATTTTGGGGAGACAGCTATGCAATAATTTTACGTAGCTGTGTAGAATGACCATAGTCAGCCAAGGGACATGGTTTCAATTTTAAAAACATATATAATAATAAGAAAAGTATTTCAAAAATAAAATAATAATTCTATCTTCCGCACATTCTGCTACATCCATCACAATAATGTCCACAAACGTCTGCTGAGAAATTCCCCCCAACGAATTTGGGTCCCACGACTCGTACTTGATGGCCATGCTGGGTGGTCTTCTGAAGCTGATATTTCATTAACCATGTTATTAATGTCTGTGGCACATAAGTTCGATGAAAGTGTGGATGAACTAACGGATGCACTAGTGGTTGTGGTGATGATTATGGGTGTAGTCCTGACTGTTGCAGGTTCCGAAGTTGCTGACATCACTGTTGTGGTGGTAGTGGTGCTTGCTTGAGGTCGGCTGAATGATGCGCAGATGTTGTGTGATGATGGTGGTTGCAGATATATTTCTAATTTTAACAGCCTTGATCAGCTTACTCACGGACATTCTGGGAATCGCTCGGATCTCCGGTTGATGAGCTATTCTGCACTTTCCTGCATATGGTATGTCCGACATAGTAGTCTTTCTGATGGCAGGATCTATGGAAAGAATGGTGCTGTGTGTGGGTCCGCATGCTTGTATGCGGTACGGTGGTGGTGATGACGGCTTCCGTGAAACAGAATCATTGATTTTCACAGGAGTTGTTATCAAATTGGCTGTCCTATCACGGATGCGGATGGAGTTGTAGTGCTGCGTGTTGCCGTTATTGTCACTGCGGGTGCTGCCGGTGTTGATGCTACAGTTGGTGTGGATACTGGTGCTGCCAGTGCTGTTCTTATGGGTGCTGTCGGTGCTGTGATGATGGGTGCTGGAGTGCTGTGTTTCAGATGTGGATGGTACAGCTATTTGCAGAAAGTCGGTTTGTCGTCGTTTGATGCGTTTAGTCTTGGCCATTTTTCCAGTTGGAAACACGGTAATTGGAAGTCTATTTTCGAAACGGGGAGCGATGATATCTATGTCCTAATTTTGCTCACCAGGCTTTAATGTCACAACCAACACACCATGCTTTAATGATAATGCGTGTGTTACACCATACCACGTGGCTGAATACAGGTAGTTTCTGTCCACACAGAATGCCTGTTGTAGTAAGTTGTCACAGTTGACGTGTAGTTTCAAGTCCAAGTTTCTGGAAAACACACACTTGCATGGCTGTCCGTTGTACGATAAAGCAGTACAAGGATACACCTTTCCGATGTGAGCAGGTACCGATTCTTCCGAGCTGTCGAACAAGGTGAGATCTTCTGCAGGTGACATACTATTCCCACATGATGGTTATATGCGGAACTGCACTAACCTAACTAAACGTTCCTAACTCTTCATAACTTTCCTGACCAATATAACATAAAGTAATAGAATAATAATAAGACGAAAACAGCAGAATTTGGTTTGTGACACGAAAGTAGCCTAATGCTCGATCTTCCCTAGTGTCAAGTTTGAAGGGAAGATGAAATTTCAGTGCGCGCTTTCCTCCTTTTATACTTGTCGGTGACGTCACAGGAGGCCAGATGACCATGCCCGAAAGTTTCCGAGTGAGTCGGTTCTGACGAATACAGCATTATTTAACTTTCATCCTTCTGGAGTCTGATTATATATTCCCTTTGTAAGAAGGTAAATATAAATATAGGAAGGTAGGACAGTCGCTTTCATCTCCACTCAGCAGGAAATCGGGTCTTCAATCAACGTTAAAATCTGGAACTATTTATTCCTGTGGATGCTTACCTTTTAATTAGCATGATGTGGTTTTTTCAAGTTGGATGAAGTGATATTCACGTGATTCTTATTTTGAAAGCATGTGGTTGATCGGAAACTTAGTCAATCTGTATATGGGTGGAGTTTTGATGCTGTTGATTATACGTATTTGATGTGAAAATAAAAATATATAGCATACCTTTATATGCGCATGATCTTATGCATGCGCCGTCTCTCGTGTGTAGTAGACTTATTCCAGCTTGTGTTGATTAGTGGCTGGAATATGTAGGTAAGAGAATATTTGAAATTCTCTATGGTGTTATACTGTCGAAGTTTTGATGCTGCTTCATC